>JAQLOL010000006.1:4863304-4877851 GCA_029783665.1 Naso thynnoides
ATAAATGAAAAGTGAACTATCAGCATTCACTTTATCCAGCAGGTTCAGGCTGAGCTGGAAATGTTGACTGACTTCTTCATGAGAAAGAATTAATTCTTTTTGCTGCAGAGCTAATTGCAACTGTGGGGCTATACTTTTGCCTGATGATTATTAAGATTTTTTAAAGTACACTGGAGCATGATAGGGAACGTAGAGCAGAGCAAGCAATAAAGGCGGGCACCTTTTTAAATACTTTTAATATGAGCAGGGTTCATTATTTTATCTTTTTATTAAGTAATTTGTATAATTGAAGTGCTAAGCCCGATTAAGGCGGACTGTGCAGGGAGGGAGCTCTATCAAAACTTCACAGAGCTCCAAGAATCATGGGTAACAATGAAATAACGTGTTTGTGCTGCCTTGGCGTCTGAATCCCATCTTGAGCGTGCCCCGGCTGCAGGAGAGAGTGAGTTGTGCTGGGACTTCCTTCTAATGGTTCTGTGCCAGGAGTTGTTCCCCACATACAGCTCGGGACATGATGTGCTCACCCTCCCTCTGTCTCTCTCTCTCTCTCTCTCTCTGCTTTCCTCACTGTTGCTTGCCAGCCCCAAAATAAACCTTACCTCAGAGGGACGTTCATTGAAATGTTTATTGAATGTCTTTTTCTCTCCCACTGCTGCTCTTCACTACCCGTTTTTCTCTCTCATTCGCATTCTTGTTCTCTCATGTGTAAACATGTGTGCAGTTTAAACCCACTCTGCATTCCTTTTGTTGTGAATGTGGTCGTGCCCTACTGCCTTATTACTCGAACGGTCTTCACAAATGCAGGGAGACAGTTGGATAACAGTATATTGTTATTTGAAGCAGTGTACCGAAAATTGCTGCCTTGGTTTAAAAAAGGGCCTGGGAAAACAAGTATGTTCTGTGTAGTGGTGGTGGGCGTCTTCTTTATTTTCATGCCTCAGTTGGATGTACAGTAAATCAGGCCCACAGTTGAGATTCTCTTTTCTTTAACTGTGAGGAACATGGGAGATGAATGACGCTGACATCGGAAGCTGTACTTAGATTAAATATTTCTGTTCTTTGTCTGACATGGATTGTTTCTAGTTGTCTGCATGACTTCATTGCAGTTGTTTCCAGTGCTTTAAGTCGGAAGAAAAAAATGTGCTGGCACACCCCTTTTTCACCTGCTGGCTTGCAAAAAATCATCAAATAATAGTCCACGCTCCGAATCTCCACAGTTAATAAAAGACAAGCCTACTAGAAGATAATGCAGATTTTCACTAAATTAATTAATTAAACAAACTACTTTTAGCTTTCTTCCTCAGTATTAGACCATATATATATATGACTGTTGGAGAGCTGCATCATCATCTGACTCTGCTCCGGTTTACGTTCTCTTTGTGCCCCTTTGGAGCCACACAAATATTACTGTCTATGTTTTATTCCTTTGCTTTTCCCCATTTATTCAACATTGTTGTGACTGTGATTTAGCATTAATGTGACGTTCCACTTTCAGGAGAATAAACGAGTAAGAGTCACAAGAGAGAAGTTAGCGTCACGTAATGCACTCTAATGTAATTGAAGTGTCACTATGAATCATCAAGAGACACCCTGATATGGAGAGGACAGGAAAGGTAACTGTGAGCTTGTGAATGGTCCCAATCCACCATAAAATTTCCCAGTACGCCAGGTGGTAAAATCTAGAAGTTTGGGTACTCCGTACCCGTGCACACTTAAAGCACTGGTTGTTTCCACTTGCAGACGTACTACAGTGCCCTCTTTTATTTCTAATGCGTCTTCTAATTTATGTCCTTTTTGTCTTCTTGCCCCTAGTAACATCCCCAGTGTGGGCAGCACCATGGACCAGGACTACAGCCAGACCTACACCCCTCAGACTCACACGCCTTTCATGTCCAACAGTGCTCCACCCAGTAACAGCGGTGCTGGAATCCTGCCTTCACCTGCCACCCCACGTTTCTCTGCACCCACCCCACGTACGCCGCGCACCCCGCGCACACCTCGAGGCCCCTCCAGTGTGCAGGGCTCGCTCAAGTACGAGAACTCCGACTTGTACTCGCCAGCATCCACCCCTTCCACCTGCCGGCCGCTGAACTCAGTAGAGCCGGCCACTGTGCCCTCCATCCCCGAGGCCCACAGCCTCTACGTCACCCTCATCCTGTCCGAGTCAGTCATGAACCTCTTCAAGGACTGCAACTTTGACAGCTGCTGCATCTGCGTATGTAACATGAACATAAAAGGAGCTGATGTGGGCGTGTACCTGAGCGACCCCGTCAGCGAGGCACAGGAGCCCTGCAGCTGCGGCTTCAGCGCCGTGGTTAACCGGCGTTATGGTAACGGCTCGGGCCTCTTCCTTGAGGATGAGCTGGACATCATCGGCCGCGGCTCGGACGTCAGCCGAGAGGCAGAAAAGCGGTTTGAGGAGCTGCGGCTCTCCTCCCTGGAGAGAACTGGAGTTGGGAGGGGGGACCGTGTCCCAGATGAGCTGATTCTCCTCCTGCAGGACCAGTGCACCAACCCTTTTTCACCTATTTCAACCTTGGAGCATGACATAGTGACACGGGGGCCAAGCGGGGCTCCCATCCTACCCTGTGTGAGGGTGGAGGAGAGGGACTACCACAGCGACTGCTACATGGCCCTGGAGCACGGCAGGCAGTTCATGGACAACATGTCGGGGGGCAAGGTGGACGAGGCGCTGGTGAAGAGCACGTGTCTGCACCACTGGGCCAAACAAAACGGTGAGAAATGTGGCATCACAGATTTTAATTCAACCTTAAAAAGTTACACAGGAAAAAATCATCATCCTTGTCATTTCTTCACCGTTGAAGCAACACTATCTAACTTTGATCCACTGCTTCGAAAAACAAAACTAAACAATGTACTTAAATACATCACACAAAACAGCATTTTTGGTAAAGCTGGGTTATATTGTACAGAGAAAATGTCCTCTGGTTTTCCCTCTGATGTTCTACGACTGCTCTGTTTGTCTGCAGCCTTTTATTTAGCAAAGCCGTCCCAAACAACGACCCACTGCTGCAGCTGCAGCTTCGGTCTGCAGGCGGCCTACAAGTTGCTTTCAGGAACCTCCATGAATCACAGAGTTGAGGCGAAGCAGTCGTAGGACATCAGAAGGAAAACCAGATTACATTTCTCCATAAAATATCATCCACTTTCACTAAAATTGCTTTTTTGTGCGACTTACTAACGTGCATTGTTAAGCCACAGGTCACTGTCAAAGTTACGTAGTGTCGCTGGAAGGCAAAACTAGGCAAGAATGAAAATATGTACTTCAAGGGTAGTTTGGCAAAATGTTTCTGAAGCTCTACCTTAGTTTTGTTTTAGGTATTGCCACTTTGGGAGAATATAGTCTAAAACTGGTTTTCAAAGTGTGAGGTGGGCCTCCTCTGAGGGGGTGAAAGACCACTCCAGGGGAGGCGCGGGATGAGAAGAAAAAACAAAAAACAACAGCCTGTAAATAACTTACTTTAAAGCAAGCTAACTTTCGTGAAGGAAATGGATCGATTCGTACCACATAAAGAGTCTGCTGCAAGAAAATCGAAAGCAAGACAATGACGTCAAAGGCTAAAAAAAAGTGCTCATCCCCTTCATCTCCACCTATATGTGTGAGTGCGAATTTTCTTCATTGACCAAAAGCCAGTAGGCCTGATGCTCAGGGCTGCAAGTAGAGGAAGATTTACATTTGCTTCTTTTCGTAGTGCATCCCTGCCTCAGCGGCCTTTGTGCATATAGACACAAAATCACTGTCCCCACTTAAGAAGGTGCAAGCAAAAGCTTGCCGGTAGCATACAGAAAGAGAAATTGTGTCCAAAAGTGTGCTGAAACATTTTGTTTTTAAAAAAGATGAACATGTTCGTAATATTTAATGATGGGACACTTTTAAAATATTTTTAAAAGATGTTAAGACAAGATGGACAGGTTTAAAATGTTTTAAGAAGAATGTTAACGTAATTTATATTATTTATTTCATAAAATAAAGAATGTTAACTTATTTATATATTTTGGGGAGGGGGTGGTGCAGTTGCTTTTCTGCTCTGTGGGGGGAGGCCCACGGTCTCAGGCTTTGAAAACTGCTGGTTTAAAACAAATGAAAATGCATTTGTAACGTCAGAAAGCTCTCTAAATGTTCATCTGTAATTTAAAGGTTAAACTAGCAAAATTGAACTTTTTGATGAGTGAAAATATATATATATACTTTTTGCTGTAGTCTTAAAAAACAGATGTTTATAAACATTAAACTCCATTTAGCAATAAGGTGTTTACATTTTTTCCATTTATCACTTAAGATCATAGCTGCTTATTCTTACAAGTCAAAATCAAACCTGTAAGTTTTATAGTCAAAAGTCTCTAAATCTGCACAATTACCAACAACTCTACCTAAATGAAAGTTGACAGCTTTTTCTTTGTTTGGAATGTCGAGTTTCTCTCATGTTGTGATTAATCTTTGGACTTCCCTTTACTCTTCTGTTGTTCAGCCGTGGACGTGAGTACGCTGTGCTCTCAGGACGTGCTGCGGGTGCTGATGTCCCTTCAGCCCGTACTCCAGGACGCAATCCAGAAGAAGAGGACGGTAAGGTCGTGGGGTGTTCAGGGTCCCCTCACCTGGCAGCAGTTCCACAAGATGGCTGGACGGGGCTCTTACGGTAAGCAGGGAAAGTTTATTCACCCGAGACACACTCATGAACGACACTTTGCCATGATGCAGTTTAGATGCGTTAGATTTAGATATTAGTGAATCATTGTCTGTCTGTTCTTCCAAGAATAAAATACTGAGAAAAAGTCCCTTCAAGTTAAGGCTTCAAAAAGACTATTGGTCCATTCCATGACTGTGACAATGAAAACAACATTTGGTGTTTGTGTGTGTGACATTTGGGATGTGTGTGTCTCAGAGTAGAAAAACTCTGGCTGTCTTTAGATCAATAAGCAGTGTGGTCCCTCTGCTGTGGTCCAGATGTCAGCTCTGTTGGGAGGAGCTGTCACATCATGTTGTGACCTCACATTCTGATGCACAGCGGAGCGCAGGAGGAGGAGGGAGGCCGGCTGACACCTTTCCTGTTAACAGCACACACTCACTTCTCTTCCTCCTTTTGTCTTTCTTCCCCTCCTCCGAACATGGTTTTCCTCTCTTTCCCCTTCGCCCTCCACTTCACTGCCACAGGCACAGACGAGTCCCCTGAGCCCCTGCCCATCCCCACCTTCCTGGTGGGTTATGAGTACGACTTTGTGGTGCTTTCTCCGTTTGGTTTGCCCTACTGGGAAAAACTGTTGCTGGATCCCTTCGGCTCCCAGCGAGACATTGGATACCTGGTGGTTTGTCCTGACAGCGAGGCCCTGCTCAGTGGTGCAAAGAGCTTCTTCCGAGACCTCACCGCTGTCTACGAGGTAGGGCGGCTGCAAACATGTTACTCTAAATGTTGATGTTTCACGTCTTTTCACCCTAGGTTTGTCTGTTAATGCAAGCAGAATAATTATTAGGGATGTAACGGTATCAAAAACTCACGATACGATAATATCTTGGTATCAAGTCCATGGTGCGGTATTTAAAAACGGCAAAATGACAAATCAAGACTTGGAAAAAATGCTGCTAAGTAAATCAGCATTTTTCTTTGTTTACTTCTTCTTCCGTTTTTCTTTCTTTTCACAGCTGCCCGCTGTCACTGAAGAGAAAGTGAAAGTAAAGTCCGGACCGCTTATTCCTTTATTTCTTTAACACATCTGAGTTTAACTCGACGCTGAAGTTTGAGAGATCGCTTCGTGCATGCGATCTCCGTCACTGCAGCACCTCTGTCGTGTTCAAAAGCGTTACAGTGCGGGATTCAGATTGTTTTTCATCCTCACACATGATAAGGAAAGAGCCGCAATGATCGATGGTCTCTGTAGTTCCCAGATCCCTCCGCTCTGTTTCGCTGCGGAGGACGTATTGTTTGAATCCGCCACATGTCCACAATGGTACCGAGGCACTTTTTCTATTGCGATACTGCAAAATTAATGATACCGTTACATTTCTAGTAATCACCTAAGGCTCCTTCCTAATGGAAAAACACTTTCTCTTGGCAATATGCATCAATATATTCAATGTAAAAGTCACTTTAAGTAAATTCCTGACTGCATTAGTTAACTATTGTGACATGAAACAGAATGTATGTATCAGTAAACACTCACTTTTGTTGCATCTTTGATTGTTTCTGTGTCTTTCTGCAGGCATGTCGACTCGGCCAGCACCGGCCCATTTCCAAAGGCTACCCCGATGGTATTGTCCTCGTCGGTGGCAGTGGTGCCAAGAACCTCGCTGATCAGCCAGTCAGCGACTGGTTTCTCAAGGCTGCCAGCGGCAACAGCGACGCCTTCACTAAGCTCAAACTCTATGCACAAGTGTGCCGCCACAACCTCGGTATGTATGGTTTACAGCCTCTGGCTGCTTTTTTGATTCCTCATCGTCTCTGATTGTCATGTTGCTTAGTGCTCAGCTCAGCAATGCTAAGTTTTCACCTTCAAAACCACGTGGTTTAAATATTAAAAAGTCTAACTAAAGAGCCTTGACTGCTTGAAAGAGCCTGGGATGGCGTGTAGTGTAATTGCATATTTTTAGTGTTTGATGTCATTAATAAAAGTTCTATATCGTGTTTTCCCCCTTTAGCTCCATACCTCGCCTCACAGCCATTGGACAGTTCCCTCCTTACACAGCCCAGTCCCTCGCCCTCATCCAGCCAGTCATCATCCACACAACTGTCTAGCTCCGCCCCCAGCTCGGTCAGCCAGCAGGGCTCAGTAAACGCTGCTGGCTCCTCCGCTTCAAACAATAGCAGCAGCAGCAGTGGGTCTGCAAATGGCTCTGCATCATCCAACAGCCTGGTGACATCCACAGGCCAGCCTGGCAGCGGGATACCGTCGGCCAAGCCCACCTCTTTCCCCCCGTTTGGGAGCATGGGCAGCCAGGGCCAAGGAGGAGCCCCCCAGAGTGGACAGCTGGGACAGCAGGCTGGTACCCAGAGCGCTGGCACCTCAGGGGACAACTCCAGCAGCCAGGCCCAGGGAACCACAGAGCCTCCTGAAAGGTACTTTGGTCTTTCAGTCAACAACAAATCAGAATGTGTTCATCAGTTTTGTATATAAGTGACAGAAAAGTCTGATTTATGCTTCTGCGTTGGTTTCATGCCGAGCCAATGCCGTTGAGAACATTCATACCTGTGTGCCTGTGTGTTTCTTGCAATTTCACGGGCACCCCACGAAGTTAAAAATAATTGTCTTTTAAGTTTTTGTGGCTGTTGTATGAGAAACATTGGCCGATTCAAATGTCTCACCACGACTGTGCTGCCATCTGGCAGTCTCATAACGGGATGATGAACAATCACACAATTGCACGTATGGCGGACTTCTTCAATCAGTCTCACTTCAACCTGGTCCATGTTTGCGGCTTGAGCAGGAAATGTGTAGAGTCGAAGAAGAAGCTGGAAATGCGTAGAAAGAAATGCAAGTCTACCAAGTGGACTAATCACAGTCGTTGCAGTCCGCTTCACTGCGACGTGCAGGTACATTTCTGGTGAGGTGCATGGCGTCGGGTACACACCTTCACAGAGGCTACGCCATAGATTCGCCGAAGATTCAACCAGAAGCATAAATCAGGCTTCAGGTTTTGATTTTCTGTATTAAATGTTGTGAAATCACTGAACTGAACATGTAACTCCTTCCATAGATGTTGCAATAATGTAATAATTCCACATTCCAACAACTTTTTTCTCTTTTGAGAAGCAAAATATTTATGTATCCTCAAATTCTAGCAAAGAGTTAGTTTTCTTTTTCTTTTTATTGCTATTTTGACACATTATTACATTGGGATAAATGTAGTTTTTCTAAGATATTTTTCAGTAGTCTTGAATCTGACTCAGCCATTCAGACTGAGAACAAAAACTGAGATCCGGCCAAGGACAGTACGGTTTGATAAAACTGTGTGTGTGTGTCTTTTTTGTGCTTTTCTCAGCACTTTGGAACGAGAGAAGGTAGGCGTGCCCACAGACGGGGAGTCCCATGCCATCACATATCCACCTGCCATTGTTGTTTACATTGTGGACCCGTTCAGCTATGAGGAGGGTGACGGTGGCCCGGGGCCAGTGCCAGCCCACTCCAGTGTGTGGACGCTGGGTTTGCTACGCTGCTACCTGGAGATGCTTCAGTTCCTGCCCCCGCACATACGCAATTCTATATCTGTGCAGGTCAGTAAACGTTCCCGAGCGAGCCACATTTTAATTGCTGACCATGGTTTTGTATTTTGTATTTCATTATCATGAAGATAAAGCTTAAGTGAAATTGCATTGATTTTGCATTTCAGTGTATCAGTTGTTCCTAAATGGTTAAGTGATTACACCCCGCGGCATCATTACTGACATATCCATCATCATCATCATCATCATCAGGAAGAGGAAATTGTTCATGAGTACTTACTGAATGACCAGAAGAGTTAAAACTACTAAACTCCTCGGATGGATTTTGACTTGAAATTGACAACAAACTGAGGATATTGGAAATTGGGTCACATAAGTTGTAAACAATCCTATGCAGCCACCACTGGAATCTAAATCTACAAATAGTTGGGGCTGGGCAATATATCGATTTTATCAATTAATACAAATTTTTGGTTAAAGCTTTTTTTTTTCTTTTCTTTTTTTTCTTAAATAATAGATATCAAGAAAACTGATTTTCTCTTTCTAGGCTTGTGTTTGGTTCAACTAGCCTGAAAATTATATTGTTCTGATTTACGATGATAGACAAATTACATGTTAATATGTTCTGTCAAATTACTGTGCAAATGTAAACAACTTCCCCTCCCCTGAAACTACATAGTGCACTTTTTAAGACAGGTTTGCAGCTTGCACTTAAACCCAAAAAAGGGAAATTAAGTTTACTTTTAATTTTGATTGTTAAAATAAAAGCAAAACTTCAGAGTGATTTCTTTGTCCGTTGTAGTTTGTTTTTAAGGAAGAAAAAAAAGGATTAAAATTATAAATTGAGTTTGGTGTGAAAAAATTTGAGAATGTATTTTTAAGGCGCATCCCTCCAGCCCTGCAAATGGTATACTGATAATAGTATTGTAGCCTGATCTTCATTTATATCTGTGCAAAATAATGGGTTTAAACTGAAAGAATTAAAATGCAAAAACAGAAAAAAGTTGAACAACTCTTTGGTACAGCTCTTGCAAGACTCTGTCAGGTTGTCTTTGTCTAAAACCTTCTGTCTCTCCACCTCAGATCGTCCCCTGCCAGTACCTGCTTCAGCCAGTACGAGGCGAAGACCGCCACATCTACGCCCAGCACCTCAAGTCTCTTGCCTTCTCTGTGTTCGCTCAGTGCAGACGGCCACTGCCCACCTCCACTAATGTCAAGTCACTGACAGGTTTCGGCCCGGGCTTGGCCATTGACACCGCTCTGAGGAGTCCAGAGGTAAATGCAGTTCATTACCAAACTTAAGCAGCTGGGCTGCAGTTGCTTTGGCGGAACTCATTTTAAAGTGGATAAAGGTGTTTTGCGTGTGTGCAGATGCAGTTCAGCTCTTTTGCTGATTGGTAGCAGCACCCTGTCGGCTGTGTGTGTTAGCATCACCATGCTAGTGTTGTCCTCTGATCGATAGGCAAGCAGACAGAGGCTTACACCGTGGCCTCGGCTTTAGCAATTCAGTTGCTTTGAGCTCTCCCGCCAGACATGAACCTGACCCTGTATGACCCAGCCTTTTGCTCCGGCTGTGTTCACTCTGCCAGTGAAAAGAAAGAAGGCAATGAGATATAGAGTTTTTAGTGCTAACCATCCTTGTAGCTTTTCCTGCTGGAACAGGACCAAGGGAACTTGTAACCCTCTGCTTCTCCAGAGTTTTCTTTCCATTATCTGCTTGGCTAGCTCCCTGAGACCTCCATAATGGGATCTCGACTCCAGGTTTAGACAAAGGGGCACTTTAGATCAAGACCTAATTCAGTTGACTTCCTTGCAGTCAGTGCTACCTTTTGCCTTAAACATATTGCAATCCTTTAGCTGCCTTGCTAAGGGGACAGGGATATGGATAGGATTAGAAGTGACAAAATGAGAGCGCAGCAAAAGTGAGGATTGAAAAAAAAGGATTTCCTGTGGCTGCAAATCATCATTTCCATATCTGGAGCATGTCCAGTTTTTATCCATTTCTGTAAAAGGGCTGAATATTTATTAATTGCTTTATCCTTTCATCTTCACTTCTCAATCTGCAGAGGCCCGAGTGTCTCCGTCTGTACACACCTCCATTCATTCTAGCACCGGTAAAGGACAAGCAGACGGAGCTCGGGGAGACGTTTGGAGAGGCATCGCAGAAATACAACGTGCTGTTTGTGGGTTACTGTCTGTCCCACGACCAGCGCTGGCTCCTGGCTACATGCACTGACCTGTACGGGGAACTACTGGAGACCTGCATCATCAACATAGATGTACCCAACAGGTAGGACCACCAACATCTGCACAGTACTAAAACCTACCAACTTCACAATAATCACAACAAATCAGTTAACACAACCAGATCCCCAGGCATGACACAGTAATGGAAAATAATTCATTAGCTGTCGCACAGTGTTTTTGTTTACAGTGCATTTATTGTGGGTGTCTGTTTAACAATCTGGTTCATCCATTTGTTTGAACGCAGTTGAACTCACACGTCAAATTGCTATAATCCTGCATATTCTGGAGTGGTAAATTTTCTGTGTGAATCTCCCACATTCAGTCACAGCTGCATAAAAAATGTCTATAACCTCACAAAAGGTGTGTGAAAGCGGTCACAAATTTTTTAAATGTGTCTGCTTGTTATCAAAACTGTGACTGTTTTGCATCAATAATGTCATGGTAGCTGTCAAGTGATTTTGTTTTCATGTAAATTTGGCGGGCACACAGATGTCAGTCAAGTGTGGTCTGCACAGGTCCATGCATTCCCGAGCAGAGGTTCACCTTTACCTGCCTGAAGAGCTTGTGCTCACAAACTTACACCGGCTCTGTTGACTCGCAGCTAAGCTCTGAATGTGCAGCACGTGTCATTTAATGTTGACATGTTTGCTGATGCATGTTCTGCAGGGCACGGAGGAAAAAAGGCTCTGTCCGGCGGCTCGGCCTGCAGAAGCTGTGGGATTGGTGCTTGGGACTAGTGCAGATGACATCAGTCCCGTGGAGGGTGGTGATTGGCCGACTTGGAAGGATAGGACATGGAGAGTTAAAAGGTAAGAAGGGCTGTCCAGCTGAAATGCTTTTTAGGGCTGACCCAAATGCTTCAGAGCTTCGAAACTTCAACTGTTGCCTCGGCAGTTGACAAAGTTAATATTTAGCTGAATGTTTTTACCCTTTTAGTTAAAAAAAAATATTTGGTGACTAACTTAGACCATAAGGTTGTGTGATTTGTAAATGGTAGAAGAAGAAAAAAATGTCTAGTGAAAGAGGAGAGGTAAACATCAGACTGCCATGTGTTTGTTCATGCACTTGTTCAGTAAACAGTGAAGTTGTGAATCGTGAAATTTCGGGCATGTAGCGGTCCCAACATTTTTTGGTGCTGAAACCCGGGACAGGAGATTATTATCAGCTGATAGCGATAACTGTAGCTAGTTTACCGGCTAATGAGTAACGTTAATGTACCTGGACACCAGATAAAATGACTGAATGTTTACCGAGACTGAAACGCTGGAGTTATATTAGCATCATACAAAGTTGCTGCGGTCCATGTTAGCAGCTGAGGAAGAAAATCTCCTGAAGTCAGTGTTGCTAAAGGAAATTGAAGAGATACCGATGGACGAGCTGGAAGCAGGTGTTGTGTAAAATGGTGGATAATCATAACAATATTATATATGTATATCTGGAAAGCCAGTTGCAACGAGAATAATTGACAGAGAACAACCATCGAGTGAGCAGAGCTCGCATCAGTTTAGTGAGCAGACTAATGTTACCAGACATGGTAAGCCCCGCCCCCTGCTTGCAACGAATATTTGATAATGATCCAACAAGTGTCATAGAAGCTTTGAAACCCAAATATAGCCATTTGGGACAGTCGTGATGCTTTTGCATGATGGGAAAAACAGCCTCCAGGTCATTTAAGCGTGTTTCAATCCAGCCTGTCCCTTGATGTTCCAGACTGGAGTATTCTGCTGAGCAGGAGGAACCTCCAGTCACTGAGTCGCCGTCTGAAGGAAATGTGCCGAATGTGCGGCATCTCCGCTTCAGATACTCCCAGCATCCTGAGCGTGTGCCTGGTTGCCATGGAACCCCAGGGATCCTTCATCATCATGCCAGGTACGGTGTGTGTGTGTCTGACAAAGATTATAAATAGGTTTACGATCTGTTTTCAAATACACTTCTCATCAGAGTCTCACTAAGAAAGGCAGCGCTGAGGTGTGTTCATGGCTGTCTGTGTGTGTGTGTGTGTGTGTGTGTGTGTGTGGGTGTGTGTGTGTGTGTATGAGGGTGTGATGGATGGCCGCAGCATATCACAACGCTTGTCCCCTCCTTGTCCAGATCAGATTGATGGCAGGGAAGATCATGTTCCTTTTGCTCATAAAGCAGTCGCTCTCAGATGCTCATTGATCTCAAAGCGGTGTGATGGAGAGCCAGATCAATGGGTTTATTTTGGGAATGAGTGGGGGATTGTCAGTGCATCACCCCGGGATCGTGTTGACATCACTGCAGCATGGATTTTAAACATTAGAGAAGTGTTGACAGTCATCCCAACATTTCCTTTCTAGTGTCTTTGATCATTACACTCATGCAGGCACCACTTTGAGTTCAGCTTTTGCGATCAATATTGTAAAAATTAAGACACATTAACATTTGAACAGGAATTTTATTCAGTTTGAATGCCGTGGTTGAAAATGAGTATTTTGATTGTTAATAAAAAGCTGCAACTCCGGTGCTCATTTGAAAATGTGATGTTTATTTAACACTCTCATTAGTATGTTGCAGTGAAATTAAATCACTGTCGGAGAAAAGACTTTTTAAAACTGTAAAAGCTTTTAAAACCCTTTAATGTCTTCAGTGGCCTTGTGGAGGCATCGTAACAGACTAATCCTACACAGTGCAATTAATGTGAAGTAGTCAAGGTATCAGTCGTTTGTGAAGGGCTTACACACACACACACACACACAAACACACACACACACAGAGCGTAGTGTTGGGGAGATGAAGAGTGTAACTTCATTACAAGCAGGCAAACGTGCTGACAGGTTTAGTGTTTTTAGCTGAGCTGAAACAGAATATTCACTTTAAACACATCAGTGATGCTGTTTCACGGAAAGTGATGAAATGTATCCCAGGTGAATTTCATGTGACGTTAGCACAGCACCCGAGCCCATTAAAAAACAACAACAAAAAAAAGCTGTCTAAATGAATCTTGATTTTTTTTTTTTCCAGTAACTGTTCAAATGGAAACTTGAGAGGCACCTGTGTGCTCTGATTAATTTGGCATGCAGTGAACACACAACTCATAATTTTGGGGGGGTTTTTGTTTTTGTTTTTTTCTTTCAAATAAATCCTGTGCAGTGGATCAAACTAATGCTAATGTGAAGAGCGGTTCATGTGGATTTTGAAAAGTAACTGAATAACGTGGTTTGGCTGCGTAGTCTTCTCAGGCTGTGCGATTATGGCAAAAACAACAATCATGATTATTTTACCTGATTACTTATTGGCTGTCAAATACAGTTGAACTGAAAGACAAAAATTCATGAAAAATTACATTTATTTAGAATAAATTAGTTATTTTATTTTTTTATTTTGTTATTTGTGTGGTGTTGTTGGCATGTAAACTGAGCACAAGATCGTTGTCTCTTTTCATCTTTTCTTTCCTTCACCTTATAATCAGTAAGCTCGTTCTGTTCATTGTGATATTGTGACTAAGTTGTATTTTGAAAATTAAATACTCTTAAACAAACAAAACTCTTATTGTTATTATTAAAACATTAAGATTAAAATGACAGGTGGTAATAAATCGCACCAGAATTTTTGTGACACTGTCCATAAAAATGAAAGACAATGATCAAGTCAAAGGGGACTTCCGCTTCTGAGCCACAGTGTTAATTAACCCCGGCTCTCTTCTCTCTCTGCGTCCCATCAGACTCTGTGTCCACAGGCTCAGTGTTCGGCCGCAGCACCACCTTGAACATGCAGACGTCCCAGCTGAGCACCCCACAGGACACCTCCTGCACCCACATCCTGGTCTTCCCCACTTCTGCCTTCGTCCAAGTGGCCAGCTCCAATTACACCAACATCGATCCCAACATCGACATTCTCAACGCCACCACTGGTCAGTAGTGCTCCGTCATCTGTCCTGCAGTCTTTCTCTGGGTTCCTCCTGCATCTTTAATTCAGTGTGGCTCATCCTGTTTTCCTGCCGTTAGAACAAAATCACAGATGTTAAAGGGAAATGTGGCAATTTAATTACTGTGTCTTCCTCTTTAAGCTGGACTGTGTTCCAAATCCTTCCTGTTTACTTCTCCAGTCTATTAACTCTGTTTGTAGTGTTGTTTGCTTACAAGCATGGCCACTCACGCCTGATATG
>JAQLOL010000006.1:4877951-4894254 GCA_029783665.1 Naso thynnoides
CACTCACGCCTGATATGTTTAATAGCATTAAATTAACCGAGTAATGGCACTGACAGTAAAAGGTGCACATTATATTTAAAATGTATATACTTTGGCTGATACGTAAAGATCAGCAGGAGAACATTTAAGATGATTTTCAGAAGTTGTTTTCACTCAGAGACCCCACGTCAGTGCCACGTTGAGACTCACCAATAATCCGCCTTCTGTTAATTCAGTGTACTTTACACAGAACTGAGCGGCGTGGCTATAAGCCGCTTCAGTCGGGCATTTTATACAGCGAGCCGGGGTCACGGATTCGAAGAGAAAGAAATGACTGCTGACGTTTGACAGCATCAGTTTCCTCCGTTCAGATTAACACCTGACATGCGTCACAAACAGGTAATCAAGTGATAAATTGCGTAAAACAGTCGGAAAACGCCGACAATAACAATGTAACACAGTCAAAAAAAATCCATCTAGTAAAGAGCTGCTTCTGTTGATTTCCTTCATGTTTAAAAATGTCTGACATGAGCCACAAATAAGCGTAAGGTTATATGTACAAAAATCTCTAGGCTTCATGTTTACAGTTTTTACAGTTGGGCAGTTTTTATCGTGTACACGTTTTATGATTTAAAAAAAAAGAAACAAAAGACAGAGAGTTTTTCACGGTTAGCAGGCTGCTGCCCACCAGACTGTTTTTCCTCACTTCACTGTGCACTGCAACAAGGGAAGCTTTAGTGCGTTCACTCATGCCTTTATTTCCTCAAAATAATTGAATTTAACTTGACACTTAAGTTTGAGTGAAAGGTTTGTTCAGGAATAAAAATTCCATTTTTCGTTTTTTTTTCCTTAATGTTTATGCTTTCATGTCCCCTGAACACGGTCCAACCCCTACCACAAACAGTTACAGAAGTGATGACATTATGTAATATGGTAGAAATATTCCGACCATAATGTAAAAAAACAAAAAAACAACAAAAAAAACAAGTTATAATATCCATTCTTTCAAAATTCTGTTGAATTCTTCAGGCTTATGTCTCCTCTGTTAAGGCAAATTCCCCCCCCTGACCTGCTGTGCCGGCTCTCTCATTTACACAAGTATCACTCAGTCCCAGCTCCACCTCTGACTCGGCTCTGATAAAACCTCTGAAGGCGGGTGATTGGCGGTGCAACTTGCACCCCCACCCCGTGTCTGTGCTGATTATACAAACCAGCGAGGCTTGTTAAAGTGTTAAACGTGCGCTGAACAGACTGTGTAAAAGTTGACTCATTCTCCTGTTCTCCTCAGATGGGTCTGACGCTATCGGGATCTTTGACCTGCTGGACCCAGAGAACGAGTTGGTGGACCCAGACATCATCAACATTTCACCCACCACGTCACCAGTACACTCCCCTGGCTCTCATTACCATCATGGTGGTGATGGCAGTAAGGTGAGACAACATGTGCATGCACACATGTCATGTGTACACTGCAACATATAATGTGACTCGCTAAAACCAAGCTAACCTTGAGCTTGTTCCTTTGCAGGGTCAGAGTACGGACCGTATGGAGTCTCATGAAGAGGTTCCTAACCTCCTGCAGCAGCCTTTGGCCCTCGGCTACTTCGTCTCCACGGCTAAAGCCGGCCCGCTCCCCGACTGGTTCTGGTCAGCCTGTCCGCAGGCTCAGAACCAGTGTCCACTCTTCCTCAAGGTAACCGGCTCTGACCACCTCTTGTTTCTTTAAAAGGCTTTTTTAAGTGCTGCCTTTTTGCACAAGCGCTCAGTCAAAATAAAATGTTTTTGTCATGGTTGAACAAGACAACTTAGTGGAACAATTAAGGGAGATTAAGGGTCATTAGGGGCACAATAAAAACAAACTGACGTGATAGTAATTACTCTTCCTTATAGGAACAGTGTAATGTTTTGGGAAATTTGCTCTCCTGCAGAGTTTTATTGAAAATTGTTTCCATTTTCATGTCTGTCTATTAAATGTGAACCTGCAACCTCCCGTTGAGCCGAGTATTTGACTGAAAGAAGTGTGCAGGACAGATAATGTACTTCTTACATGTAAGAGTATCTAAAATGTAAAGAGTAAAGAGAACAAAATGAAAAATCTAAAAAATAAAATTATCTTGACTCTGTTGCCTGAACTTAAACTCTGGTTCAGGTATTTTACTTCACACTTTCTAATAATGCAAGTGTTACGTTCGTTGGTTCCAGGGGTGTAACAGTGCACAAAAGTCGCAGTTTGAATCAGACCTCAGTTTAGACCTCACGGTTTGGTACAAACTTTCACCATAGCATCATCCTCCTTTCCCATCTGTACTTTTGCTTTGGCACGTGCATACGCCATAGGTCGCCGTAGGTGATTCAGTTAGACAAACTGATCTGCACAGGGTGTTTTATCTTGAAATTTGTCCCGATTCGCTGCCGTATGTGCAACTTTGTGCAGCCTGACATAGCAAGCCTCTACCTCACTGTTGAGGATTAAACAGTGGATTAATTGTTTTGAGCTTCACTCAGCCTCCGCGAAATGACTTGTTTCACTATTAAAATATCATCCACACACTTTGGAAAGTCTTTAGAAGCCTCAGGCTTCCAAAATTTTAAAGAAGCAGGCGGGTATACCATGTTAGCTCGTTATGTTCATCAGTTTTAATACATTACACTGTGTATCATTTTACCATGTCTTCTCTCTGTACCATTCGGTGCACCCAAACCGTCCTGTGTGTGCCGTACGGTTCAATACAAACTGATGTATTGTTACACCCTAATTGATTGACTGAAGCTCATACATTCAAGTTAATTGTTGAAAGTCTGTGGCTTTTCTGTAAGTAGGATTCTAATTATTGATAAATAAAGCAATTTCTGAACAACCCATAATATTAAGGCTTAAATTAAAACTACTGGTCGAGTCAAATCCAATTTCCACTCTCTCTGAGGACAGATGTGGATCATTTAGTTGCTTAAACAGATACAAATAAAAGTGTTCACACTGACGCAGGTCAGCCAAAATCATATTAACATAAAGACAGGAAATAGGGTGAAATGACTTGCCGTGCTCTCTGTCTGAAGGTTTCAAAATATACCAACTAGCACATGTGAAAGTCTGCTAATTAGCATGCTAATTTTGTGTAATTTATTTGTGTAAAAATAAAGGAAGTTTGAAAATGACACATTTTCTCTCATGAGGGGTTCTGTGGTGGAATATTTCTTGGCTGGGTGCAAAAACTTCCAGGAGTCTCTGCTGATCGCCAGGAGACCTGCTCACCGCTGCTTCCTGCCAAGAAATAGTCCAGCAAGCAACTCCGCAAAAAAAAAAAAAAATCTCAACTGTTTTAAAAAAAAAAAATGCATCTAACATGTAAGCCTTTAATGAAGTGCAAATCTGTTCTGTTGCAGTTTTTTTTGCTTATGTTACTCTACCTCAGCAAGTGTTGTTGCTGTAACTGAACTCTCGTGTGTAACAGAAAGTAATGGAGTTTTGATTTGCACTCATATCCCCGGCTTCTGGAATTGGCTGCGGACTATCTGCTGTCACTGCAATGCAAGAAGAGCTATAATTATTCAGCCGAGATGTAATTGAGAGTTAATAACGTTATTATAATGTCGTTGACACCGCCTCTCCCCCTGCGTTTCCTCTCTCAGGCCTCTTTGCACCTCCATGTGTCTTCAGTGCAATCAGATGAACTACTGCACAGCAAACACTCCCATCCCCTCGACTCCAATCAGACCTCAGATGTACTCAGGTAAACAACACCGGAACACATCCACCGCCAGTCTAGTGCACAAAATCCCTCTAACACTCTGCCAGCTGTGGGATTATTTGAGGATTTTATGCAGATTTAAATAGTTTTTCTGGATGCGGATGATGATAAACAAGTTGAACATGTATTTAAAGTAGCTTTAGGCTTAAATTAAATTATCTGTGCGCACTGTATTACCAAGGATTGGATCATTTTGCTAAAAATAAAGGCTTGTTTTATCTGTTTATTTCTTTATTTAACTTTTTAAACCCATTGCGTCAACCTTAAATTAAAAAGTGCCTGTATTTCTTTTGTATGCCCGCTTAGATTTGTGCTGGAGCAGTACAATGCCCTCTCCTGGCTGACGTGTGACCCAGCTACACAGGACCGACGATCATGTCTACCCATTCACTTCGTGGTGCTCAACCAGATGTACAACTTCATCATGAACATGTTGTAACCAACGCTGACATGGGGTTGCGTAGGGGAAACTTTTGGAGGAGTGTGACAACTCCAAACGGGAGTTTCGTCAAGACTGAAGAAAACTGCAAGAACCGGAGCAGAGCGCGGAGCTGGTTCCTGCATCGAGATGGGATTAGACGGCTGCTCCAAGCTGACACAGTCCTGTCGCCCGTGGCTGTTACTGGTCGAGACAGTCCTGTCCCTGTGATCCAGAGACATGCACATAGAGACAAGGGAATAAAGAAGAGGGAGGGGGGGGTACGGATGTTAAATCGCATTTAATGAACGTGAGAGAATGACAGATTTGCTGTCATGATATGTAGCATGGCAGCACAGTCACTGGCCAGTCTGTATTGGAGAGAAGAGTCTATCTGTAATGTTATTGGAAGAAAAGGGACATAATTGATCAAAAAACTCAAGAATGGATCTTTGGTTTTAAGACCTGAAATTCCTTTTTATTCCTTTGGATGAAATAGTATCCAAATGAAATGCCTGCATCTATCTTATTTATTGTAAGTTTTTAAATGTATAATTTGTGTTATTTCTTAACCTCTTTTATATATAAAAAATGGAGAAGGTTTATATCACCTTCCTGCTTTAAAGCAATTGGTCTAAGATATATGTAATCGTCTTAATTAAGAAAACAACCAGGAAAAATCCCATAAAAATTAAATAAAGTCCCAGTAGGTTGCTTTTAGAGTATTATTTTTTGTAATGGAGACAGAATATTTGTATTGTCACAATGTACAGAAGAATTAGAGTGGAGAATTATGTTCCATGCCTTTGAGCATGAAGGACTTACAGCAAAGCTGTAGCTACAGAGGACTTGTACAGCAATGAACTTCACTGTGTTCAAATAAAGAGGTACATTGTTGTATATAGTATTTTATACCACACATTTAGACACAAAAACCAAACGGCAATATATATAAATAATTATATATGAATGCCATGCCAGCAGTTGGTGGCGTGGCTTCTGTTTTAGGAATAAAGTGCGTCAACTTATTTTCCTGTGCTTGTGTTTATTGCTTTTGGGGAGGGGGACTGTGATGTGCAATTGGACAAGGACACCAATAGTGGAGTGGAAGGAGAACTATTGGCATCTCTTGGAGGTAGCTGACCTCAGGTTTGACCTTTTAGTTTTTTTTAGGGATGAAATAAAACAGGAGCTAGAATGTGAGAACAGTCGTCTTACTGGCAGACGTGCAGTGTCCTTTTCAGCACATCCCTTTAGTTTACGACACCTCTCCTTCCTCTGATTGGCTGAGGTTTGACTCTTTTTGGCACCACTTCTGATTGGTTATCGATACATTTAGACCAATCCCATTTTACTTCAGCGTGAAAGTAAATGTGTGGTGTAAATGAAATTTGACCAGCTGTGGATGACTGCTCATTGGATATGCAGTGTTTGTGCACAAAGGAAGATCTACTGTCTGGATTTCTCCTGTTTAGAGGAAAATTGTACTTTTGACTATTAAAAAAAAATCCATTGGTATTGCTCTTTACCTTGCATATTTGCCAATATTTGTTGGCTTGAGAAATTTGACCATCACAATGTATTTGGTCTTTTGAGTGTAGATAAATACATTCAATATTTAATAAAACCCTGAAATTTTATTCTCAGTCCAGTGCCATGTTTTCTTTTTGGGGAATCATGGTCTGCAGAAACCATCTGCTTCTACTGTACAGCAGGTCTGCAAGCTTGTTACCACACTCGATTCAAGGCATTGCAATAACCCTGCATAGTAATTTGAGTCAGATATCTTGCTTGTAAATTGCTGAATTGGCCTGAGGTCATGTGTAGCAGCTGGCAGTTCTTTCTTTTGAGAATTTTCTGCATTTTCCTCGCTGTCAGCAGTCTTTGAATACACAGAGGTCCTGCTCTGTTTGCCTTCATCCCTCAGCAACGGCGATGCCCTTGAAAAGCGTAGTGGAATTTACATGGCCTGCCTGTCAGTGAATGGGTAGGTAAGAGTCTGCAGCATTAAAGACAGTTTTTTAAAGAAGTTTTGCCTCATATCACCAGACTCTTAAAGATGGGGGGGGGGGGGGGTTTGGCTATGACCACTCAAGTATGACATCAGCAGCAGAACACTGCCAATGAATTTTGTTAAACAAACAAATATATGAACATCTGCAGCTGCCAGAAATAAAGCACTGGCCATAAATGAAAGTGGATAATAGCAGGTATGTATGCATGGACTTACCATTCATCATTATTAATATGCAGGGTCGGGAAGGTTACTTTGAAAATGTAGTAGGTTACAAATTTCTTGTTACCCTATTTAAAAGGTAAAGTAGGGATGCACAATATTGAATTATTTTCTGATATCCAATATGCCAATATTCTACAACTCATTTGGCTGATCATCAATACGGATCTATATGTATCTCTTCCCCACACCTAATCACAGAGATCATCAAGTCTCCTTTATAGTGGAATTTACATACAGTATTATTACACATACTGTTGCTGTGTTGGCCCGCAGGCATAAAATACAAAGCTTAAAGTGATGGAATATTCATTCCTTGTGCAAAAACACTTGAACTTATACAAAACAAGTTATATTTATTCATGACAACTGCTTTTCAACAAAACAAGTGAAATACAATCGTAACAATACTCTCAACCAGGGCAAATTTGTCCTGTTTCACAAGTGACAAAGTCAGTAAACATAAAGTCTGTCCACAGGGAACATGTGAACAATGGAGTCGACTCGGGCGTTTAATCAAGGAAACAAACTGACAGATATCCAATATTTAATTTTAAAGCAAATATCGGCTGATACTGATAACATGCCGATAATATTGTGCATCCCTAGTAATAAGTAATGCAACTATTTCATTTACTCAATCAAAGTAATGTTACTTATTACATGTGATTACTTTTTGATCACTTTTCTAAACTTCTAGTGAATGTTTTCAGCCATTTTTTAAATGTTGAAGCCAGGCAGTGTTAATGGCAGAGGTGCTGCAAATTCAAACAAGAACCAACCAAAAGCATCAAAACAGCATCAAACTTCACTGCAAACAACATGAGGCATTGTGCACATTCAAAACATGCCAAGCAACAAAAATGAATATAATTCAACATGTAGCTGAAGCTTTTCACAGAAAATACTCATAAGCATTTTCATAAGTAACTTTAACTTGTTTACACATTGTTTATCAGCAACTAACTCAAAATGTAAGCAAGCATCTTTTGTCGTGGTTTTATCATTTGTCGTTGGAGATTATCCAACGAGCCGAGCATAAACATGGACTGGACCCTGGACTTTCTTCTGTAAATCCAATTATTGTTATTATTATTATTATTATTGTCCGGATCAGCCCAGCCCGCCTCCCCCTGCCGTGGAGCTCAGCTCTGCCTTCAGTCACAGTCAGCGCCGGTTCACGCTGCCAACCACACCGCTGCTCTCACCACCACACCGACAAACTTATTCCTCCTGGTTAAAGGAGAAATCTAAGAGGATATGAGGGGAACCACAGCAGACATGACATACTGAGATACAAAGACATTTCCGTATAACTACCGGCAACAGCTGGGACGAGCTGTTTCTTCTGTCATTGGCTCAGATCTCCACTATAACGCCAGAGGCTGACGGTACAAAGCCGGGTCTGAGGACCGAGGGCCCCGATGCTGAAGTTTCTTCCTATCAAAGACCAGCTATCACCCTAATAAGAGAGGTAAGATGAATCTTCGTTGTTTATTTCACTTACATTGACTATATACACGGTAGAGACTGCCCAACCGGTGCAAGCGAGTCCTGTCCCGTTAACGTTAGCCTAGCCCAGCTGGCTAGCAGTGCTAACAGTTGCTCCAATGAGTTTTACGTACTGCGTGCTAGCTGTTAGCTAACAGCTGCTAGACGTTAGCACGACGCGCTGGCAGAGTGAACGTTAGCTGTATTTTTATTTCTCTTGCTTTTAAAAATATACACGTTATTACGCATTTCGCAGTGCTGCTCGTGTATCGAGATAATGGTTTGACTTTGGGTAACGTTAAGCACACTTTGTCAGTTAAAGTTAAGAGTTGTATACACAGTACCAGCTAGCGTTAGCAACACTTAACATTAGCATTAGCTTTGTCATCACTGATAAAAAGCGTATAACGTTAATGTTATTTTGTAGCGGGAGACAAACCAAATTTCTAGGCAAATTGACCAATAAACATATTCCTCATGAGCCAAAAATTAGCATGTTTAACGTTAATGTGTAGCTACTCTGTGACAACTGTTCGCTCTGTAAGCTGTAGTGTTTCATGTTTCAAACTTCGCACAGTTTTGTGGAGTTTGCCAAAGCTTTTAATCAGTGCATGTGGTCATGCAACACTAGATGCGCCGACTGAAGGACTGTCTCTTTCTGTCACACTTTATTTGCTTCCAGTGGCATCAGATTAAACCTTTTGTCTGTTCTGTTTGCAGTCTCAGGCACAGTTGCAGAGATGGCAGACAGTGCGGGGCTGCAGTTCGTCAGCTCTTACGCCTTCGCAGCCATGCAGAAGGTTGATGTGGTGCGCCTGGCTGCCCTGAGCGACCCAGAGCTGAGGCTGCTGCTGCCCTGCCTGGTGAGGATGGCGCTCTGTGCTCCCGCTGATCAGAGCCAGTCCTGGGCTCAGGACAAGAAGCTCATCCTCCGCCTGCTGTCCGGAGTGGAAGCTGTCAACTCTATCGTTGCTCTTTTGTCTGTGGACTTTCATGCCTTGGAGCAGGATGCACGAAAGGAGCAGCAGCTCAGGTATAGATGACTTACACATGGTAATTTGATTAAAGCTACACTCCTGTAATTACTAGAATGAGCTGCCTCATACAGTGCAACTGATCACTGTTTTCCAAAATCCAATTAGAGGATTAATTTTGGCAGTATACACACTCCAGACACCATTATTCCAATATTAACCCAATTAAGACGATACTCTGAATAAGACACTGCGTGTAAAGAGCATTTTCTGATCACCTTACTCTGAATCAAGTCATAGTTGGAGTAAGCAATAATCCAATTAAGTAAGATATGTGGAGTATTCCAGTTTTAGTCACATTATTGTAAACATGTATTCACCTTATAGCACCATACTGTTCTGTCGGAGTTTTAGCAGCATTTTGCGACAGCGGCACATAGTTCACAGCTGTCAAACTGCTCGACGACGCACTCTCTAGATTCTGGTAGCAAGTTTACAGCTAGCTTCAGAAGAAAAGCTGACGGACAGCACCGCTAAAAAGAAGTCCCAACATTTCTGGGACGAGACAGAAACTTACGCCATGTCAGATATTTTGAGAGAAATGGATATCATGAAGTTTTTGGAATATTAGAAAATAAGAACTCAAAAGGTGAAATGGTAGCAACATGTTTAACTGTTGTTGTTGCTGTTGTTGTTGTTGGACTTCCGGTTCAGGTCAAATCCTGTTAGAATATCAGACGTGTGACGTGGGGTGGGTGTGCGTCTCGAGAGCCATCAATAAGACTATGCTGTGTAACATGTAAATGGGAATACGAATGGAAGATTCTTTAAGCAACTCACGTAAACACCTTAATCAAAATATTGTCTTATTTAGAACAAGGTCAATAGCTGCCCATGTAAACATAGTCAGTGTGCCCTTCCCTCCATCAGGCACAAGGCAGGTGGCTCTAATGGAGAAAGCATCCTGGTGTCACAGCTCCAGCACGGCCTGACCCTGGAGTTTGAACACAGTGATCCCCTCAGGAGACTCCGTCTGACCCTCAGTGAGCTGTTGGCCATCATGAATAAGGTACCCACATAATTCAGTCAATCAGTGGACAGTGACAGCATGAATGAACTTAGCTAAAATGGTATCTGCATGTCGGATTCTCATGAAAAGAATAACAAAAACAAGATTTCCTCAAGACAGTAGCAGTTTTAAAGTTGAATTGTTAAGTTATATTAGATAAATAAACATGTTAATTTAATTAATAAGATTGTTAATCAAAAAAACGTCAATTCTGAAAGCTCTTAATGTTTATATTAATTGATTTATAGGAGGTTGTTTCCACTTTGGGACCTTACAGAAAATCAAATATTCCAAAGTGACATCAGAAAAACCAAAAACATGGAGGCAGACTTTCGTCTGGTTGCACTTGTGTTTGTTTTACACTGAAGAACAAAAAAGAAAAACAAAAGTGAGGATGAAGTCATGACTAAGGAGCACTCATACTGTTGCCATAATTACACTGACTTGTCCTGCATGCGGTTGGCAGCCATGTTTTTCTGTTTTACAGAGGTACACAACAGCTGGCTGGTATCTCCTCCTGGTTGGCTCTTTTATTGGCCATTGCAGATTTCCGCTCATATTCTGTTGCTTCTTTCATATTATAGGATAAATCCTGTTTTACATAAACGCAACATCATCATTTAAGCAAATGAGACTGTTTAGACCAGTCTTAAATCTGGAACGCTGCCCGCAATTCTTTTGAGAAGTGGCTAGTGTGGAGCCACTGAATGTCTGAGCTGCTGCCTGTTGTATAATATAGATGTAGACGAGACATCTTTCATGCTAAAAATAGATTAATCCTGTTGTATAAATCTAAAATTAAGCATGAATATGTTACAAAGTTTTGAATGATTCAAAATATCTTACTTGTGAAAAAGGGTCTCAGGTGGAAGAAACACGATTGCACAGCTTTACTCGTTCATTAAGACTTAACTTTGCATTAGATATTATTCCAAAATTTCTGACAGCTTCTCTCACACTGAATTAGAAATTATACACCTCCGTGTGCCCTGCGGTTGTCCTTCACCACTTTCATCCAAATCATATTATTAGGATGACTGTTTTTCCAATCTGTTTCAATGTTGTTTCTCAGGTGGTCGACTCAAATGGAGAGTTTTTCTTGAAGTCGTCTGAACTCTTTGAAAGCCCCGTTTACTTGGAAGAAGTCGCTGACGTCCTCTGCATTTTACAAGCAGGTACTCAACTCCTTTCATCTTCTCGATAGTTTAACCATCAGGCGCTGTGGGAGTGGAATGGTGTTGATCTTGTTACAGTGGCTTTTGCACACAAGTGTGCATAATGCAAGAATGAAAATTGTATGATCATTATGCCCCCACCTTTAAAAGAATACAGTCTGAGAAAGTGCATCATGGAAATACGTTTTTGGATAAAGAATACGTTGAACAAAATATTTATTTATACTTACACACTTTTGAACTAATATACATAGCTGCTTTGTTGGAAAATTTAAAAAAAAGAATAAACATTCATCACAGTTCTGCAAACAAACTGGAAATTAATGGATCATGACATCATGTGCACTCACAGAAAGAGTTGCTAAAAAATAGAATTTAGCTTTTTGGTAATGAGGCGAAAATGTCTATGAGCACACATTAGCAGTGGCATATTACATTACACATAATTAGAAAAACTGCTGAATTTTTCTCTAAAGCTATTCTGTAGATAATCCACTTCAGTTTTATTGTCTAAAATGTATTTTGTTTTTTTGTTTTTTGTTTTCTTTCCTAGAGCTGCCTTCCTTGCTCCCCATCGTGGATGTAGCGGAGGCTTTGCTTCATGTTCGCAATGGAGACTGGTTTTTGTGTCTGTTGGTTGCCAACGTTCCCGACAGCTTCAATGAAGGTAACTCACCTGTTTCACAACACTGATAA
Source organism: Naso thynnoides (assembly GCA_029783665.1). Taxonomy (NCBI): domain Eukaryota; kingdom Metazoa; phylum Chordata; class Actinopteri; order Acanthuriformes; family Acanthuridae; genus Naso; species Naso thynnoides. The sequence continues at coordinate 4,889,739 of JAQLOL010000006.1, forward strand.
TGTGAGACAGAGTGGCTGGTTAGTTACCAACACTACCTTTGTATGAGCAAGTGAACCTGCTTTGGCAAAAATATGGTTTTATTTTTAATATTAACATAACATTATTAACACTGATGCTGTCTGTGAAAGCTTCATTAGTTTAAAGTAGTTTGCTATTTACTTGTCATTACACGTTTTCTTTATAGTTATATAGTAAGTCGTGTCCCCGCTAATTCCAGCCACGCTGCAGGCCCGAGGGGGCATGCATTTGTCTTTGATTGATGAGGAACATTGCTGTCTCGCTCTGACTCACACAGTGTGCTGTGTGTGCTGTGAGAGATGAATTACGAGGGAAAAAAATAGTCTCCAGAGCCTCCTTATCACACAGAGGTTCAAGGCTAAGTTAGTAACTTTGTGTGTGTTTGTGTGTCACATAGCAGTCAGCATCGAGGAATCCTCTTGGCTTTTTACAGAAGAGGAGTTTGTTTTATTGAATTGAAAGTGAAATGAATTGACGTAAGAGTGAAGTGTGGGAAGTGATTCTCTCTAAAAGCACCAGCGTCTGTCGTGTTGAACAAGAGCTGGTTACCAGACTTAACCACACTGGTTCTTTTATGGCATATGAATTAATCTAGAAAACGAATATTATTTCAGTGTTTGTCATAACATCAGCCAGGTTGCCTTATAAACTGTCAGCCGTGAAAAAGTACAAGGAAAATGAGAGAGGGAGTTAAATAGGGATACTCGGAAATGAAAATATGTGGCTGAAACCAAAACCATAAATAACGGAACACTTGGCTGAAAACCAAATGCCGAAACCGAACATGGTGTTACACTTTTTATCATTTATTTTTACAATTGTCTCACCATTGTATATATTATATAAATGTGCTTTAGTCATGCTTTTCAAAGAAAGAAAACTTTTTTTTTTTTTTAAATACAGTTATGTTTTGCTTTGCAGCTGTCTCCGGCAAACTTTTCTGCCATTTCAAAGATGTCAGCCATGGAAGGTGTTTTAACTTTATTTAAGGAAAATGTTTATTTCATAAGAATTTATAAGTTAATAATGCACAAAACATTTGAGTTAATGTTACATATTGAACAGTTAACTTAATACATTAAGTTAAAAGAAGACTGTACATTTCGCTTGATATTTGGTATGTAAATTACATGAGTTAACTCTTAGGTCTCGGTGGACTTCATTACCCATGATGCTCTCTGAGCGGAAGAGAGAGAGACGTTTTTGTTTACTGTTTACTTAAGACCTTGGTAGCCCAGCAGTCGTAAGCAGCCAAGTTGTTCTACGCAAGTCACTAGCTAACGTCGTGTTTGTCACCTTTTTCACTAAAGTGACGTCTGGTTTTAAGAAACATCTTGTGTCGTCATTTTTAAAGAAAAAAAATAACGCTACAAGAGATGAAGTGGGCATGCTGGGACGGTAGGAGGAGCTTTGCTTTTTGCTGCTGCTGCTGCTGCTGCTGCTGCTGCCGCCTCCGTCTGTTTCTCATACTCAACTAGCGTCAGCGTAACAAGCTGACTCAGTGTTGAGGCGAGAACTCGACATGCTGCATTTAATGCATTTTACCATCAGAGCACACGCCCCTCACCCCACACTGGTTGCTGTTTGATCCTGTCGTAAATAAATGAATAAAACTTGTTTGGTAAAAATCATTTGGCCTTTTTCAGTTCATCAAAAGTGCTGTTTCTGCTGTTTTTGGCAGTGTAATACTTGGGCCAATTGTACGGTGCATCCCTACTTCAAAATTTTATTTACAGGCAAATAAATGAGTCATGATTCTGTAGTTCATGGAGGTACATGACTCGGCCATACCATTGAAAAAGTGGTACTTATTATTGTGCTTCAGTAGTGTGCAGAATACCTGGAGTCCTGCAGGCAAGGTCGCTTTATAAAATGGACATAACATACAGCAACGAAACATGTTTGTCGTTGCATTTTTCCCCTCCTTAGTGGCAAAATCTGTTTTGCCAAGCAAATCGTCTTATTCAACAACAAATTGTAAAGTTTAGGAAATTCAGTAATGTTTTTAAAGTTGTTCTATACAGTTTCTGTCCTGAAATGTGTGTGTTTGTCTTTGCAGTTTGTCGAGGTTTGATTAAGAACGGAGAGCGTCAGGATGAGGAGAGCGTGGGTGGTCGACGCAGGACGGAAGCCCTCAGGCAGCTGTGTCAGATGAACCCCTCACAGGCCCTCAACATCAGAGCTATGGTGGTCAGTTGCACTATTATTACGTGTAATCCCAGACTGCATACTAACACCAGAATAACACTTACACCATGATCTCCCAAAGTGTTTCTATTTCAAATGAGAAAATCCATCACAGCCGCTGTATTATGCTGGAGATGCATCTGTGCTGAATTTGTTCTGCTATCCTGACTTTTCTCAAATTAATTATGCATGTGTGAACAAAATTTTAGTACTTGTTTATCTTGTCAGTTTGTGTGATATTTTTCATGATTAAATGATTATGTTACAAGGCAGTTTCTACAGCTTTCAGGACCATGGTCGCATTAAAAAAATATGTGGGAACTCGAGTATTTTCTGTAACCACGTCTTAAGTGATTGTGGAGTTTGTCTTTGCATCAGAGAACTGTGATGAACGAGAGAATTATCAGCTGCTTCTAAAGCTTTACAAAGCTTTATATTGAGTCTCAGCTTTTTGTTTAGCTGTCCATCTGCAGCCTAATGGTTTTCATTCACTCACAGCTATCATAGCCGTGGTCTTTGGCTGGGACAGGGAGCTAATTTCATTGAAAATCTTGCTGTACACGACTCGCTCCACAGACAGACAGTGACTTTCTGGTGAACGTAGTGAAGCATTAAGCAGCTAAAGAGCCAAATATTTCCCTCAGGAGTTTGTAGAGACCAAAGACAGAGCTAACAGAGATCGAATATTTGACTAACATTAACCAGATGGCCAGAAACACACTCGCAGTCCAATAAATGATAATGTTAATCTGTATCTGCTGGATGTGTAAATGAGCAGCTGTTTGCTTTTAAGTTTCAGTATCAACTTGAAAGCCAATGATACGTCAGTGTTGTACTCAAAACTTGTTTCTCTTGTTACAAAGTAACTGTGGAAGATTTATTGCAGGTGTAACACAAGTGTTGTCGTAATTCAATTGGCCTAATGTTAGAATAAAAACGTGATACAGTGTATTACATTCTAAATGTTACACAACTTGACATAAGAATCAGTTCAGTCAATCAATGGGAAATGAAAGCTCTGCTTACTGTGAGGACTTGCTGTTTTCTTGTGATTTTTAAGCTGAGTGCATCACTCAAAAAAATTAAGGGAACATTTAATCAATACAGAAAAACACCATTTCAGTTGAACGTCTGGGACATCAATCTGTCAAGGTAGGAAGCGTGGGTTTATTGTGAATCAGCTTCAGCTGCTTTTCTGCAAATGAAAGAGACGACAGATAGATGGGAGAAGCAACAGCAGGACAAGACTCATAAAACGGGAATGGTTTTGCAGGTGGTGGCCACAGATCATTTCTCTCTCCTTATGCTTCCTGACTGATTTTTCTCTAGTTTTGCATTTGTTAGTGCCCGTATCCCCTCTGCAGCCCGTCCAGGTTGCTCAGGTAGTCTGGCTCATCCATATGTGCCGTCCCCAGAAGGTCTGCTGTGTCTCCTAGCAGAGACAAGACACCAGGAGAGAAGGCAACAACTCAGCAGCAGCACCAGTATCCACTCCTTTGTGTGGAGGAACCACAGAAGCCATACAAAATGATCTCCAGCAGGCCTGACCATGTTTCTGACCAAACTGTCACAAACAGACTCCATGAGGGTGGCATGAGGGCCCGACGTCCTCTAGTGGGAACTGTGCTCGCAGCCCAGCGCTGTGCTACTTGATTGCCATTTGTCAGAGAACACCAGAATTGGCAGGTTCACCACTGACAAGCCGTTCTCTTCGAACGTAAGAGCAGGTTCACATAACATTCTTTATGGTGTCTACAGACTCTTTCAAGATTCAAAAACTGCGTTGTCCATTAATACAGGCGATAATGGAAGTTTATCTTTCACTGTTTCATGGCTCATTAGATACATATAAATAAGATAAAAATGACAAACAAACAGCAAACAATGAGCTGCACCAGCCGCGGGTCATCAGAGTCACGACCCTTCTGCGTCTGTTACATGTGCTCATTGTGAATCTGCTCTGCTGATTGCCAATTTGCTTGGCAAATGCCAATCAAGCTGCATGGCGCTAGGCTGTGAGCACAGGTCCCATTGGAGGACGTCGGGCCCTCATGCCACCCTCACAGAGTCTGTTTCTGACAGTTTGGTCAGAGACGTGCTCAGGAGGAGCCTGCTGGACGTCATATTGCAGGGCTCTGACAGTGATTCTCCAGTTACTCAGCACAAAGGAGAAGATCCTGGTCCTGCTGCTGGGTTGTTGCTCTTCCACGGCCCTGTCCTGCTCTCCTCGTATAATGAAATGAAATGAAATGAAAAATACTTTATTAATCCCAGAGGGAAATTCAATATTGTAGTAGATTTTTTTTTTTT
>JAQLOL010000006.1:4915275-4933979 GCA_029783665.1 Naso thynnoides
CACACACACACACACACACACACACACACACACACACACACACACACACACACACACACACACAGACACACACACACAGACACAGTCACTCACACCAAGTGCCAGTTATTGTGTCAGACACTGTAAACTGCACATGATGTGCCTCAAGGTTACCTCTGTTTTACTCTCTACTTTTAGCAAGATGCCACCCAGGTTTTTGGCCTGCCCTTTACTTGCATGTCCTCAGTAGTGGCATAGAAAAATATACACACATTGATACCTGTTTATCAACTGATGAGCACATGTGCTGTATTTACTCGACACATTTAGCTAACGCCTCCCTCCATGAGCATAATTATTCCATAAAGCAATAATGCTGCATTCGAAAATATGTCCTTAGGAGCTCCTATAGCGGACGTGAAAGTGATTAAATAGTTTCTGTTCCCCAAAGTGCTGAATTATCATTGCAGCTCTGACTGGATAATGAAATGTTTTCAACATGAAAGCAGTCCCAGAGAGCAGGCAAAGATAAAGTAAGCTAGCTAACGCGGGTATGAACAGAGCACTCGTGGAATAAATGCAAGGCATGCAGCATCTGCATGACTTATATGTTCTGTGCGGTGCAGCTGCGAGTAAGTCATGTGACTGAGGAAGATTGACTTATTTGAAGTGAGTCCCTTGTGTGTACGCTGCAGAAAAATCCATCTTGTCAAGTCGTTTTAATGTAGGGTTTACATCTTTGAAGTCTCAACTGCTTAAAACAAGTAAATTCTGCTAATGCAGCAGGACACTTTCAACCTGTTTCCAACATCAAGTTTTATTTTGTTGTTTGTAGCAACCTGTTTTTTTTCTTTCTACTGTAGTTTCAAGATTCTCACGTCCAGAAATTTTTTTAAAGGGATATGTCTTTTTTTTCTGTCTTTTTGTTATTTGTGTATGTATACCATTCCTTCACCTGTGTGTGCATTAACAAGAAAGAGACAGGCAGAGAACGCCCACTGCTAGTTAGCTTAGCTCAAATACTGGTAGTCAATGGGAAGTGCTAGCATGCCTCCAACTAAAGTCATCAGATAAACTTTCCAACAACTGTAAATGGTCTTCTGTGCTTGTTGTGACTTGTTTATTTACCACATTATGTTATTTTTAGACTCGGATTAGCATTTTATGTACTACTTCATGTATTTCTTCTTCTTCTTCTTGTTCTGTTGTTTTAGCGGTGCACATGCACCCTTTGGTATATATTTGAGTCTAAAATTACATAAAGTGCTAAATAAGCAAGTCACAACAAGCACAGAAGACCATTTTAAGTTGTTGGAAAGTTTATCTGATGACTTTAGGCAGAGGCAGGCTAGCACTTCCCATTGACTACCAGTATTTGAGCTAAGCTAATTAGCAGCGAGTTAGCTCTGCCTGTCTCTTCCTTGTTACTACACGCACAGTCAAAAGGATTGAATCTATCTTGTTTGGAACTCGTGAGGAAGACGAATGACAAAAAGAAAAACAAAATTGTGGTATCCCTTTCAAAAGGAGTAAACAAAAAAGACTACGTTCATTTTTTTTTCATGTGTTTGAAGAAAACACGCAGTTCTAAGTCTCAATTACAGACAGAAATGTCTTGCACATGTGAAGTCAGTTTAACCTGAGCATGCCTCAACTGACCCTGCTCCACAGAGCACCTTGTATGTCATAACACCTAACATATGAGTGGCTTTGAAATATGCTTACAATTACAAGTCTTGGGAACCGGCGTGTTTTTTAAGTATGAACGATGAGAGCAAAGCGAGGCTTGACATGATTTGAAGGGAAGTGAAAATCGTCATGATGTTGAACTCAGGAGGCCTCTCCAGTGGTGGATACTTCAAAACGATGTGATGTGACTTTTAACTGCGGGTCTGCAGCAGATTAACCAAAACCCTTGATGCATATCAAACTGCTGTGACATATCTTTAAAGTCACAATCTGAGGAAGAAAAATATCTCAAACCGAGCCATGTCTGATGTCTGTGAAATGATGTTTATCCGGCTGCACTCTCACAGAATAAGTGAGCATTTTTTTCAAAACTGTAAAGATCATGTTTAGGCAACGACTTCAAATGAAGCGTGCTTCGCTTTGGCGCTTTTGTGGACAGTTTTATTTGCCGTTGCCTTGCAGAATAACAAGTGCTGCAATGAAGTTAAGAGCCTGCAGGATCCCTGTGGTATCATTTCAAGTGTGATGCACATGCAACTTGTTTAGCACTTACGCACTCAAAAAGCTTCTAATCCTACATTTAGTAAAGAAAAAATAAGTGTTTTAATGCAATGAGAAAGCATGCTGCGCAAAATATACATATTGAAGGGTCAAATGTTAAATTTTGTGTTATATCAGTCAGAATTTGTAAAGCAATCCCCTGTAAAAGGCTCCTGACAGCTGTAAAAATAAAAGTTTGAGGAACCACTTAGCCTCTCCACAGGGCTGCACAAGCTGCCAAGTCTGACTGAACCGATTGTGTTCATTGTGCCACGTTTCCATGGCGACGTTGCCCTCTCATCTTACACGATTGGTGATTAAAGAACGCACCGGGGTAAATAAAATGAGCTGAACTGGAGTGGAAATGGCACAAAGTATTTCTGTCATTGTCCTCTTTTGAAGGATGTTTGGATGGCAATTAGCAGTTGGCCCCTCAAGCGTCTCGAGTGGGAGACACTGACACTTTGAAGACCAAATTAGGAGCGATAAGAGTCTCTTGTTGTACCTCTGCATTGTAGCACGTAAGCTACACGCTGGTGAGAAGACAGGATATCAGGTTAACGCCATCAGCAGAGGGAAAAAAAAATAAATAAATACTGCTTTTTTTCCTCACAACTCCTTAGGTTTTTATTAAAAGCAAAGAAAGCACCTTTTCCTTCAAATCCCTCAAAACAAAAGCACACTGACAGAGGTGCCCCACACAGGAAGAGAAACGACAATACTGCCTTTGCTATATTTGTCTACCTGGTTCCCACAGTCAATCTCAAGGTTAAAAAAAAAAAGATCTGAGAGCTGAGATGCTTTTCTCAAAGCCACCCATGCTGACAATGCCACTGAAACGTCTTAAGGGAAACAGGAAAAGAAACGGCAACAGTTCTATTGTTACTAAATTGGTCGGCATGGTGACAACTACGAGCAAAACTTTAGACAAAGCCTGTTTGTCCTTCCTAGTCATGTTAGCGAAGCAAATGTGGGATGAGGCAAAAATTGCAAAGTTTTCGGAGAGGATAATGTTGCACATTTTCTTCAGAACTTTACTGTCAAAGTCCTTTTTCCTTGTGTGCTTTGAAAGGCTGAACACATGCTTTTATTTAAAGCATTTTCTTCGGTCAGAGCTGCACCCGTGCTCCTTCGAACTGCGGTCGTAAACTGCAGTCACAGAACGTTTGTCTCATTGTCTCGCAGATCAAACACACAACGTGGATTTCCTTGATCCCCGTGACCTGCAGCAGGTAAGAAGGATCAGCGGTGGCACTGAGCCCGTGGCAGCCAGCTGTCACACACATGAAGCCACCACGCACGCTCACACACACGCTCACACACACACACACACACACACACACACACACACACACAGGCACAGACGAGCATGCCTCAGCACACACTGCATGCTGTGAAATTGAATAACTTGACCTCTAGGAGGCACATGATTTGCACAAATGTGAATGGATGAAGCGTAGCAGGCCGAGTGTGTATCGTCCACTCATGTATGAAGGTTCGGTACACTCATATGTGCCTCATCATCAGTGTGGTCGCTCGTCTAGCTGCTATATTAACTGTCAAACTTCCTCTCTCTGTAATGGAAGAAAGACCAAACATTCGGGACCTTTACACTCACTGTTAGTCGCGCACAAACACACTTGCAGCACTCAAGTACACACATTTTATGCATCCCTCAAGGCACTGTCTCCTGTCTTTATGCATCTTGGGCTTCAAGCAACCACCAAAACACACAGTGGCTCTTTGAAATTAGGTCACACAAAACAGACTCTCACATGCGACGTAACCCCCCGCCCCCACCGCACACACACATTTTTAATATGCTATTTTGGTGGATATTTAAAAGTTTAGCAGCCAGTTCCCTGCCAACTTTTATAAAAATCGGACAAAATCCACCGTGACTTTATAGGCAAACACATATTTTCAGGGGCTAAACGTTGAGAATAAATCACAATATTTAAAGTTTTTTTTTTTTTTTTTGAAGATAAAGTTGGAAAGAGCTGACACATTTAAAAGCAGTCAGGACCAGTGGACTTTTTCATAATCCCACACACCAGACGGTCCAGTTAAAAATGTAAAATCAGCAACTGTCCGTGCAGCAAGTTTCTTCTACCCTGATACAGATGGCTCCACAGCACTCATTGGCTGAGTCCCGTAGCCATTGCTCTATCATTATCATTCCTGTAATGCTGGCACTCAACGCTCCCACTCCTCATTTCCACTGAGGATACAGTCTGAGCTGAGATGGAGGGCGAAAGCGAGCGGGAATCCCCCAGGGGAACTCAGAGACTTAAGTAAACTAAGAGGAACACAAACTCCAACTGAGACAGGCCTCGTTTAGAGTGAACACAAAACAGAGCGAGCTTCCCACACCTCTTCCTCCTCTTACCTTCCACATGATTAAAATCCCATCATCCACAGACAAAGTGAAAAAGAGAGGAAGAGAGGGAGAGAGAGAGAGAGGTGGGCAGAGGGAACGGAGGCTATCTTTGGCTCTCTCTCTCCTCTGTGGGACGCAGGAACAGCAGCAGCAGCAGTGGCGGTGGGAGAAGCAGCGGCAGCAGCAGCGAGCGGCGAACTTGGGAGTCAGTGAGGATGTGGATTTGTCTCCGTGGCTGTGTCATCACCTCTCATGACATGTTTCCTCCCCTGCCTGTGTAAGCCTTTCCATCCTGACCCTGCAGAGAGAGAGAGAGAGGGAGAGGGAGAGAGGGAGAGAGCAGGCACAAACTCGTGCACCGCCCCCCTCTCTATATCCCCTCCTCCTCCGCCTCTCCGTCCCCTCCCTCCCTCCCTCCTCTGTTTCCCTGTATTCAAATCTGCCAGTGGGCCGCCTTGCCTCAAAGTAGGCCAATCACTGAACCCACGGGGGTGGAGTCTGGGCCGCCTGTGTACAAGCATGAGTTTGCAGTCAGATGTGTCATCATAACCTTGCTATGATGCTGCTGATGCCAGCTCATATGTGGACGTGTGTGTAAACACGCGTGCAGCCCGAAGCAAAGTTTTCGCTTTCACGATCAACATCCCTGAAACCGTGAATTCTGAATAAAAGCCGTTACAAGGCAGAAAACTTAAAGACCCCCTGAAACGCAAACAGAGTGTACTTTGCTTCAGCATATTGACCTTGTTCCGGCAAGAACAGGCCTCTAGGTAGGAACTTTTTGTGGATGTTGGTCGACATTCACAGTAGCCAGTAGGGCTGAGTGTGCACCATGCCCGCCCTCTGCCCCAGCTGACAATATTGCTGTGTGTGAATATACGGAGCAGTACAACCAGAATACAACAGGACATAAAACACACCACGGGATGATGTTAAGAACTCAGACACAACGTCCTTAATTTAAGGGCAACTGTTAACAATCCAGAAATGAGGAGTGTATCGACCGTAGTTAAGGATAGAACCCCCATTCCTTCCTCCTTAACAACACTAGCTAAGCTAACGCTAACTGGGGCTGCGTGTTTATTCACTGCTAATTCACTGCCGGGTCTCCAAAGTTGTTTTCTGTCACACTGGAACATTTCTTTTATTTAATATTGCTTTTTTGTTTGTTTGTTTGTTTTTAATAATGTGGGCTTTTTGGTCTGACAGAGCAAGGAAATCCTCTCAAAACAAACATGGCGCTGACTGACTTGAAGTGTGGGGGGGAAAGGCGAGGGGTAAACGTTTGTAGCTCTTCCTGGAACATCTGTGTTGGCAGTGTCGAGGTAAATGTGTGCACATCTTGTTAGAGTTGTGATATTTTAAGATGATAATAATGTTAATGCCAATATCAGACTGTACAACTGGGAAAATTCAGGTGTTTGTGAAAGTTCAAATAGACCTAAAACTTGCCACAAAAGCATATATGTACCTATTTAAAAAAAAAAAATCAGTTTTACGTCAGCACAAGTCTTTAAATGCAGCAACACTCTTGTCAAATAATGGTATGGGAATCTCTAACTGAGCCGAGCGGATGTCAGTGTTTACACCTCTGGTGAGAGGATGCAGCTGAACAATCCTCCAGCTCTTGAAAAGAGGAAAAAGACATCATGAGAGAAAATTAATCACTAAGAGCAAATGTCCATTATTCCGAGAGGCTTTCCAGGGAAAGCCAGAGATTAGGGTGCACTTCCTTGGCTTTGTGAATGTTGAGGTTACAACATGATCGAACTTGTCTACTGTCATCTTGGATAAACTGAATGAGCTGATGGATCCATTTGAAGATTGCAGAGAGAAAGCTTATGATAATGTAGTCAGCATTGAGGGGAAGTACAGAGCAAGAAGCCAGACTGCTGAGGCAAAAAATATCAAATGGATAACATTCCTCAGGGGCCCAAGAGAACAGCCCTTCAGCAGACTTTTGCTCAGAGCATCAAGATGACAAGGACCAAGTCTGATGTTAGCCATCCAATGCAAATGACGTGAACTTAGCATTAACAGAACTTAAAGGTGGAGTCAGTAGCATTTGTAAACACAACACCCGTCTGTAAACACAACATTCAAACTGGGCCCCTCCTCCCAGCTCAACGCACCGGAAGTATTGTAACTTAGCGTGTACTGCGTATTCCTAAACCGCTTACTTAACGTTACACAGCAAGCTACATTGGAAAATTACATTTGTTTAACGAAGAAGTCAATAATTTAGCAAGCTAACCGCCAGTGTTTAGCACCGACCTGTCCATCACAAAGTAGGCCAGCTTTGCATCGCTCTTCCCAGCCTCTCTTTCAGTGCTCCAAAACGGCTGAAAGCCAAACTGAGACTCACTCTCACTCTGGAACAAGTTTTATCCGCTTGCTCACTAGGGCTATATCTCCTTTTCTTTGCGCAATGTCCACATTTGTAACTTAAAAATTGATTGCACTTCTACATCGCTCTTTACGGTAACTCATCCCAAGCAGGTCCTGAGTCGGCCAAAATATCAAAATACAGGCAGAGGGTGGTGTGTTTCCATACACAGTCACCACCACACATATACAGAGGCCCAGAAGTGATGAGCGAACAGCATTACTTTTGAATATGTCTTTATTTTAGTTTTGAGTAAAATCTTACCGACTCCACCTTTAAGCCATGCTATCATTGTTGCATTGTGGATGGTAAAGTCTGATGGTTATTTGGTTGATTGTTCACTTCACTATCGGAAACAGAATGGAAAAGCTACTGGAGGGCTTGCAGTAATATTTTGTATAGACATTCATAGTACCCAGTGGATAATAAGTATTACTATTGACTTTCCTAACAAATACAAATACAGCTGTTCAAAATTATGACAGTGTTGTACAAGTTAAATGCAGTAAACTGTAGGGTTACCAAAACACACACACACACACACAAAACAATTCTTGCATAACGTTGCTTTAATTACCAACAAAGCCTAACAAAGTGAATTAATATTTATCTTGTGCGAATAAGGAGGTTTTCTCCTTTGTCTGCCTTTTCACGTTGTGAATAGAAGCTTGTTTTGCCTGATCAAAGAACAAGCAGAGTGTGATTTCTCTCAGATCTTCCCTCCACCCTGTCTTCTTGGGCTGATAGAAGCTGAGGGATTTGATTACACAGAGCAGGAGCACTTTGTCAGGCCTGAATGCACTTTTCACAACTCGTTGTTGGGAACAAAGGGACACTGTTAAAGATTTTGCAACACCCTCTAAAACTTTTGATTTCCCCCTCGGTTGTGCAGAAAGCGTTGGGAAGACAACGATTTAAAATTAATTGGCAGTGTGTCAGCGGCATATTTACATTTGCACTTTTAAAGATGCATTTAATTACAAGAGATGAAGAAATCTGCAGAGAGAGGAGATGCGTTGCATTGGTTGCCCTCCTCCCTGCAGACTGTCTTTTGCTCTGAGGGAGTGTAGGCAGGCAGGCTTGCCAATTAACCACTGACTAAAAAAACACCCAAAGCACCCATGTTTCAGCAGGTAAAAGAGACTCAAAATTTAAGTGCCTGGCAGGAGATGTAACAGACAGACATTGGCATGGGGTTTGCATACTCTTGTGCTTCAAGCAACGCTAGGAAGATGTAACAAAAGTGCTCTCTTTCAAGAGTTTTGTAACTCCAGGAAACTATTGCAAATTGGGTGTAGGGAACACAAAAACTGTAGGTGCTGAATGCAGTAAGATAAGGACTGTTTTGCATCTGCTTTTATCACCAAATGAGGTTTTCTTTAATGTGTAACAAGCAGGACTAAACCAAGAAAATATGCCTTTATTCACCCTCACATAAAGTCTGTCTGGCATTCATCATCGTCATCGTCAAGCAAGCAGTTACATTGACATCCCACAGTCTTCCCCATCTAGCCTTTTTGACTATTTATATCTCTGGAATTAATGAAACCCAGCACACATTCAGTAAAAGAAATGAGGTATTGAAGCTGTGGCGTCTCACAAAATCTCCTTGTTATGTTGATTTCTTTAAGAGCGTCCTTTTTTTTTTATTTTGGAGTCCTACAATCAATTGCAAAGGCTTTTTTCCCCCTCCAGCATACGAATGTGGCTCCAGTTTTTTTTCTCCTCTTGGGATGCCCCTAATAAACCATATGCCTGTTTCTTCAGCCTCTGGCCTCCCCGGAGTTTCATGCAGAGACCCGTGTCACAGCAAAGCAAGGGTTAGGCTCTTTCATTTCTTTAACACCGAGACACAAAGTGAAGCTGTCGGAAATACCCTGAGGCTAAATAAGGAATATTTTTGTTTCTGCCTCTCCGCCCCCCCAGCGACCACAAACACGGTGACAGCACCCAGGAGTTGCTGCAGAGCTTCTTTAAAAGAAACATATACTTTTGTACTGGAAATACATTAGTCACAAGGGGAAGGAAAGGAAGGGAGGGGGGCAATTGAAGTTTGGCAATAACATCTCAACTGCCCCACATTTTCACTCTAGCAGTACTGTAAGTGTGGAAAAGTTTGAGAAGAAAGAGAAAGTTTGATGTAAAAACATAAAAAGGAATAATGCTAGATACCTCGGGAGCTTGCTCGCTTCGCTTATTCCTGTGAAGACCAAAGAGGGCCTTTTAAAAAGCTTGTATAATTGATTCCACCCAGAGGTAACCCAAGGCAATCACCTACCTCACCAAAAGCGAACACTAAAGCCCTGTGTAAAGAGAGCCTGTTTTTGTGCTGTGCTATTGCTCTGCAGTCCCTGCCATCTTTTTTTATTGGAGCTTTCATCTGCGAGTGCGGATAACTGCGAAGTGAGGCAAAGCTGAATAAACACTGTCTGAATAGATGATTGATGGATCAATTTGGGTCCCTCGTTTCCTAGTGCTGGTGGTGGCATTCCCATTGATTATGCTGCCTGTGGTCTGTGGCCAAAATACAGTCCTTGAAATGAGTATGTCTGTTGGAAAACTTCCAGCGCTGCCTCAGCCAAACAGATGGCTCCTAATGCTGCAGTCATATCCATATTAATGGCATGATTACAATGCATTACAATCAAGAGATCTTGTCATTGACGTTGTGATTTAAAAAGCAATTACGGGTTTTGATTATCCTCTGCTCTAGCTGTAAGGTTTATGTGTGTGTCTTTTAGTCTTGCTCATAGAGACTGCAGATTGATTCCAGTATAGGAGTGTGTTCAGCGTCCTGACTGGCTGACACCAAATGAGCTGAAATGGGTTCAGCATAATGATAAAAGGGAGCAGGGTCCAAGGGTGAGACTAGAGAATGAGAATGGCTATAAGTGTATTGTTGTTGGTGAAAATGGATGTTCAGGTATGCGTGTGTTAGGACTGGGTGATATTGACCAAAAATCATATCATGGTATTTCAGGCTGAATGATAATTCATATCTTCATTTTTTTACAAAGTGGCTTTGTTCAATTTTAAGGCTAATGGACCTTTAAAATGCTGGGAAAAGCAGGTTGTTTCTGTTTGTGTGCACATATGTTCGGCACATTGCTTTTATTTCAGCATTACCTAGACATAGTCCAATACCATTTTTTTCTTCCCGATACCGATTCAGATACCCAAACTTGTGTAGCAGTCAATACCGAGTACTGATCGGATACAAGCACAATAAAACTAGCAATTCCTTTGAAACTTTCAGTGTAATCATAATTTTATAAAATAAAATGATCTAAATAAAACACTTTAAATCAGAAGTCCAACAGCAACTTAAAAAATGAAATCTAGGAAAATCTAAATCCTTGCATATCACCTTTTTACTGCTGGGTGGGACTTTTCAGTGTAAAATATTGCCAAATGTAACAATTTTCCAGGTCCCTCGACTCGCTGTTCTTCTTCACTGCTCTTAAAAACAGCAGTTGACAGTGGCAACGCAGCACAACTTCCCGTGTACAGTTTTAGACCAGGAAATATGACTTGATTCCATGTATGAAACATCAGTTAAAGCTAACCAAGCTAACTGGGATGTAGCTAAGTGCCGTTTAGGGGCTAACAAATCACATGGTATCGGATCAGTGCAAAGACTGGCGTACTCGACGAATACCAATACCAGCATTTTGGGCGTCATCAGGGGCATTTTCCAATACTGGGATCAGTATCGGAACAACTCTTGTACTACCACAACTTTGATAGTTTTTCGTTTGATTGAAAGATCTTGACCACTGGATGAATGGCCATGAATTTTGTTTCAGACACTGATTTACTCTTCAGGATGAATTTTATTTCTTAAGTCATCCCTTTTGATTCAGCACAATCAAGTCAAATTTTTAATATATCCGATACATACAGGAAAAAAGAAAATAACTAAAAATGCCCAAACAGGCAGATGACATCTAATGTATTGACAAAAGCCATGGTCATTAACTTTTAAAGTACATAAAATAAATAAAGAAGTAGATTAAAAAAGTAAGTTACACAGCAAGGCATCTTGCATTGGTTACAGCACATTAATCATAACCGCTCAAATATTTCATAACAGTCCCAAATCTTCTTTAACAGACCTTCTCTGTCATCATTATAAAATCTCTGTTTCTCCAGATATGGTGTGTTCCCCGTTCAACCACAGACTATTGGTGCGTAGTCTATTTTCTAGCTGTAGTTTTTTATTCTCAATAATGTGCAAAAACTGAGCATGCAAAAGAAAGATGAATAAATTTATACGTTGCTGTAGACTTTGCTTGTCTGACTTCCAGCAGTCTTATTGAGTTTGATCCATATTCAACCAACAATAGCCTCAGTAGAGCTAGCAATGTTTCCACAATGTGTGTTTCATGTATCACCCCTGTTAATTTTGGAGAACTCATTAAGCGGCTGAAATTTCAACAACAAAATCACCACTGATAAGGTCATCTATGCAACAAAGAGCAGATGAAACCAAAAAGGTCAGGTTGATACGCTGCTGTTAAAGGTTTTAGAATATGTAAGTAAAAACGAACAAACCACAAAAAAACTCATTAACATTCATCATGACATGATGATGTTTAATTTTAAGTAAAGCATTTCTAGAATTACAAAACGTTCTGACATACGACCCCAATCTTCAGTTCAATTCAGTCAAAGAGCGAAACAAAAGCACTTCCTCCGAGTACTCTCATCAGATGAATTAAGGCTAAAAGAGACAAATCGGCACAAGTGAAGTTAAGTAAATGTAAGACACTGTGTCTCTTTTTTTATAACGTGCTAGTTTAAGACCTTGTAAAGTGTGAGACTGTGTCCTCCCTGATGAAGAGAAACAGATAGATAGCACTGTAAAAACTCGATCCCCTCTTCTATCCATCAGGTGTGAAATCCTTCCCTGCTTACACCGCAGAGCCAAGCGGGCGTGCTAAGCTGTGAAATTGTCTTTTCTGCTCTTTCCTTCCCGTCCTCTGACAGGATGGCAAAACACTTTTTTTTCCGTGACATAAAGAAAACAAAACAAAACGTGCGGCTTCCTGTTGGAAGGTGAAGCTGTTCTGCTCCAAAAGCTGAATAATCAGGTGACTTCCTCTGCATGGCTTTCTCGCACCTGATAATGAAGGGATCAGAAAACCCAGAAACGCCTTGACACGGCAGGAGAAAAACCCCCGTACGCCGCTGTCACGACTCGAGACGGCTGAGTTCTCACATTGCCGTGCGACTGTGCTAATGTCGTCTTGTAAGAGCACTCGGAGGAAATCAGTCGCTCACGGAGCCGAAAGGTTCCATCTGGGGACATTTGAATTGAGATGTAATGAAAGCGTGGCAAAAGGTGCCATCTGTTAACATTACAAGGTAGTTTTAACACGTTTTTGGTGCACTTTGCTTGCCTCATCCTACACACTCCCTCTGTGGCTTCTTCTATGTCTTGACAGCAATACCCTGTTTTCTGTGTCGCTTTAAAACAGGTTGTTCTTCCACACCTTTCAACACTGCCAGGCCGGCAAGAGAGCACCAGCTTGCCTGGAGCTTTATAGCTTATACAGAGCTGGCCTGGACGATGACAGGTCACAGTGCTGGAATACATAAGACCCAAGAGACTTTATTTTCTTTTACTAATTTACTATACAATAGCATTAAATCACATTTGAGCTTATTATATTAAGGATTGTAGAAGAATCTGTCACAGGGTCAGGTTGAAGTTATAATCTGTACGATGTCAGTCTTGCTCGATTTGGCAACACTGGTCAAAGAAGCTGAAGCCAAAAATGCATTTTCAACCCTTTTGGACCATACCCTTGCTCTTATTGTAGTCAAAAAAAATGACAAAAAGTTAATTATTTTGTATTTTTATGTGAAAGTCTGCCACTTCTGTCTTTCATGTAAATAAAATTTCCTGGGGTCCCTGATGTCATCCTTGTCTCAGGCCATCATTGGTTGAATCATTGGTTGAATTCAACCAGTTATATAACGCCAATCCACCTGTCCATAGAGGGCAGGTCAGTTGGGATGTCTGTGGGTTTACAGTCAGGCGAGCAGTTGCTCTTCTGTTGTAGATGTTTTCAAAAGAACAACCCAGGTCTCATTATTTTAATAAGGAAAAATTCAATATCTGTATCAACAGGATACATTGACTTCAATACAGGTTCCTGAACGATACTTTTATTGATACCAATTTTATCAAATCTGTTTAACAAAAGATTACATTACACATACTTTACATCAGCCCTGTCTCTTGGTGTCATCTGGTGTTTTTCCTGTAAAACACAAGTACAGCCAGTCAACAGGACTATTAGATCTCAGCATTAGATCTCTAAAGCTGATGGGAGTAACTCCTTTGGTCATTCGATACCATATCTCGATACCTGACATTTTTCAATATTCAATAGTATTGAGGCAGTTTGGTCGTTGCCATAAAAGTATTGATGTTTGATACCCAGCCCTACACCCCATAAGCATTAAGCATTAAAGGATTCAGGAAAAGATCTGTCTCACTGTATTCTGTTAATCCCTCATGTGAGTCACGCAGAGAGAATTTAAACATCGAGAGGTTATCATGGAGTATGTTTTTGGGCTATTGGTGAAAAACTGCAGTAAATAAAGCATAAAGTAAATAAATAAACAGCATCAAAAATGTTTTTCATGAAAAATTAAAGGGTCACTAATTTCAAAAAGGACACTGTAGAGTGTCAACTAGAACACACAAACACTTAGTACAGCTGTGAAGTCAGCCTTGCTGTCATTATGGTTCACCAGCACCAAAACTGAGCTTCAGCGTCAAATTTGGGTTATTTGTTTTTGCTTATCATCTTGCTTCATGTTGATTTACTTCCTCTTTGATGAGACATAGGGCCTTTCTCAAATCGCCCTACCCACTCCCCCTCTACTACAGAGTGAACTCTGCTCTGTAGTGACACACAGCTGAATGAGGTGCACTTGATAAGGGTGTAGATTATAAGTATGAATAAAAAAATGCTTTAGGACGCACTCCCCTTTCTCCAGGTGAAACAGGAACATGATTTAAAATTTTACCTGTTGTACGTTTGTTTCGTCTTTTTTATTAAATTTGCATTTGCACACCGAACTATTATCAAATGGGGTTTTTTTTTTCCATCATATATCACATTAATAATGGCATTTGATGCTTGAGTAAAGGTAGAGTTATTTGCATTCATTTGATGCTGTTTGTTAACATTCAGTTGGGGCCCCTCCTCCCAGCGCAATGCGCCAGAAGTATCTTAATTAAGCGTATACTAAGAGTACTGTTATACTGCAAGTTACACAGGAATATTACATTTGAATAGAAAAGTCAGTAATTTAGCAGGCAAACAAGCTAACCGCCAGTGTTTAGCACCTACCTGTCCATCACAAAGCAGGCCAACATCGCTCTTCCCAGCTTCTGCTTCAGTGCTGCAAAGTGGCTGAAAGCCAAATGAGACTCAGAACAAGTTTTATCCACTTGTCATTTCGCCTCCCAGGGCTAGATTTAATCTTGACACCATGTCCGCATCTGTAACTTTCTTTGGTCTGGATGGTGTCCAGTCACTGTGCTCTCAACCTCACCTGCACACTGTCATTTGTGGGGGGAAACATACCCCCTCCCCACCCCGCAACTTCGGACACAACACAGCATTGCATGTCATCATTGAGCCAGCATGGTGTGCACACGCTGCTGAGGATTTTATGAGCCACTGCCACTCAGCACGAATTGGTTTGAGATGGCCCTTAATATGACGAACACTCCGCATGAACGGACAAAAGGAGGGAGAGTGGATATGGTGAGGGGAAAGGAGGCAGTTTGAGAGAGGCCCATACTGTGTGCAATAAATCCCCTCCCAATGAAAATGTTCATAAGAGTCTCATCTACAAAAGAAGCTTATTATTCTGGCTTTTAAAAAATATGATAATGATACCAGGCAGGGGAATTTTTATGTGGTTGTGTTGGAGCAATAGTAAATCACTGTGAGCAGTTTGAGTACTGCAGGCTGCACCAAAATGCCCATAATCCCAGTTAAAAGAAAAGGATAACATCAAATAATGATGATGTTAATAGAAAGATAAAATGTTTGGGTTTTTTTTATTTCTTAAATGGGAAATGTAAGCTCATTAAGAATGCATCTCTGACCAAGTGCACAGCATGGCTGAAACTACTCATGTTAAAAATTCGCATATTTTGATAAACGACCGAACCCTTGCCAATAGCTATATCTTTGGAAGCCTTTCAAGAGGCAACATGCCCTCCAAACTCTTTATAACTGAGTAGTGTTTCCCCTCCTGCAGCTCTCAGTGGAGTGAGGCTGACAGTGGGAATGCCGGCAGAATAATTTAAAAGGACTGTGGGGAGAGCCAGAGAAAAGACAAAGCCCTCCAATATGATCTCTAAAGACCCCGCAGCAGTCCACTGTTCCCCTCCCGCCATCGCCATTACTGACACTATCGATTATGGCCCTGGGAGTGATGATAGCATTCCGCTCTTCCCCTCCAGTGGAAGCCACAATCATGCCACTGTGTTTCCCAAATGATAGATTGTCTCGGAAATGAAAGAGGAGGTGAGAGCTGGAGAGAGAGAGATAACGGTGATTGAGAAAGATAGGAGGGGAGGCGGTGGGAATGGATGCTGGTGAGGGGGGTATTAATACGGCTTGGTTAGTTTTTCGTAGCAGCTGAGGAATGTAATGTTCCTGTCGGCCGTAATAAAACATGGGGACACAGTGTCAGAGTTGTGTCGGAGGCAGCGGGGCCTCGATGGAAACATGAAAATGGTGTAATTGCCTCTTTGCCTGTTTGAATTGCTAACAAGGGAGTCTGACATTTTCAAATGCTCTTGATTGCGGGGAGCTCAGGACACCCAGGCAGCCAAGGCTCTTATGTTATCGGTTGCTTTTAAATGAGACAAGGAACAGCCTGCTTGTGCATATGGAGAGGAAGAAAAAATCAACTGGAATATCATCTGGAATGTCTACATAAACATGAGTGGAAAGTTTTCATCACTTTTGGGACACACACACTCGTCACACGCCAGGTGGCCTCTTGATTTAATTAGCACAGTGGAGCTCCAATTAGCTGCAAAAGTAAATCAGATAGTGCTTTTCATCATGGCAGCGAGCGGGAAGGCCCAGTAGGATTGTGTTCTCCGTCTCCTCCAGGGAAACGGTGGATCACAGTTGGCCATGAGTGGAGGATTAGAGGGGGATTGTAAGTCCATTTTACAGCTTCAAACCACTCCTGTATCTGGGCTTTTGTCTTTGACCTGCAGCAAAAACACCCAGTCTGTGTTAGGAACAGAGAATGGGAGTGTTTAACTAAATCACCTTTTAGTTGTAGGGTTGGACCGGTGTAAAAATTTTTAAAGCAGTTTGATACTAAGCCAAAAGCCAAACCGCACCAGTATAGTGGACTTTCACCACTAGGTGACTCACCTCAGTTAACCACATGAACTGGGTGACAAAAAGTATTTGCGTCGCGACAGCCAGTCGACAACTGTTGCTTTGTGTAAATACAACACAGCTTTACTACACGGCTTCTTACGCCGCAAGATTATGTAGGCAAATGAACACAGACACGACATTGGTATGTTTTCCAATGTTTCTGAGACTTTCACAACTGTTACAATGCAGAAAGATGCTTATTATATGGCTATAGCTAATGACAGAAAACTCTCCTTCCTCCTGACACTAGTAGCTAATGCTAATGGCTGTGTGCCTTAAGTTGTGTCGCACAGGTCAATGTATAAATAGACTTTGGATGATTTTATGAACACAGATACGATGTTGTCAAGTTTTCTACCATTCCTGGAACTTCTACAGTGGGTACAATGCAGGAATTTTGATTATATTTGCTGTAGTTAATGAAGAAAGCCCCTTTTCTCCTGACACTACAAGCTAATGCTAACAGCTGTGAGTCATTATAACGTTACCAGGCACTATGCAGGCTGAGCTTCAAAATGAAAAGTGGCTGGCTGTCATTCATTTTTGCTTAACGTTGCAGCCTAATGAAACATCATAATATGTTAATATGTCTTGTTGCTCGTTGTTAATGCTGTACCAGTTAGATTTATGCACGTCAACGGGCTGTTGGGTGCTAGTACATGTCATTGCTGACATGTGCGTACAGTTCGCCAGGATCTCACATAATGACAAATGCCAGTTTATCTGATTTGCATGGAATCAAACCAGTGTAAGTCGGTACACCGGACCAGTAAAACTAGAAATCGACCAAACCCTAGTCAGTTGCTCTTAGTTAGACTTGCAGCTGTTACTTGATGCTACATTAGTTTTACTTCTGGACCCTATTGTTGAGATAACAAGAGTAAAGTACAAATAATTTTGAGCATACTTTTGTTCAGTGCTAACCTGTTTCATATTCATGCAGTAGCACATTCACACTTTGGAGTCACAGAGTTCTTCCTCTGCTTTCCATTACCCCCGGTATTCTACCTGTGTATGTTTCCTCTTTTTTCATATTTTAGCGTTATTCTCTGTGCTTTGCTGCTGTCTCATCTAACATTCTCAGAAGAATTTTATGATGAGAATCAATTGATTTCTTAAATCGTCTTAGCTTATTCTTAGATATCTAACCCTGTTGGTAAAGTTTCAGGTACACTGTGTCATGGAATAATAGTTTTACTAATCATTAAAATGGTAGCTTTTGCCAAGTGTCATAATTGTTTAATGTAAACTGGACCTTGAGACCAAAACATTTTTCTGCAGCACTGTTTAAAGTCACACCATTTTTTTCCAGCTGAGTTTAAAGCCTCAGAGGTGCAGACCCTCACCGCAAAGCACTCAGCCGCAAACCTCCAACCTTGTGCTTGGTTCAGGTAAACAGCTTGACAATGAGAAGAGTCTACCTGCAGTCTCAGACTCCACGACACACACACTTCACCACATAACACACAGACCTTTTTTCTAAACCAAAGCAAGTAGTTTTAGTGCCAACCATTCCAAGGTGTGTCATGTAGGAGGCAGGTCGTGTAGTGGTGTTTCCACAGAAACACCTACTTGTTAACAACCTTGGCAACTGGTTGACAACAGCATCCTTCATTCTCCTCATTGTGCTGATGGGCTTATTGTTAGTCCACTGCAGCACTGTTTCACATCAAGATGCCAGGGCTGGACCCAAGCAAGTGTATGTGTATGTAGTAAAGATTAGTAATGAGCTAAATTTGAGCATTAAAAGTCTGAATGTTTGAAATAATAAGGAATGAAATTTGAGTAGGATTATAGAGGAGGGTTGATGTCACTATTTGCAAGGTTTCCCATATTATTACAATTTTAACTTCTTTTTTTTTTTAATTTATAAAAAGCCCAGACTATCTGTGAGAGAGCCCTAATGCACTGCTAAATGCTTGTGGACAAACACTTGGGACACACAACTTGCGTCTGCCTCTGCAGCGCGTCTGCATCGCCGATCTGTTGCATGCATAGTTTTTGTTTGAAAATTCCCCTTGATATGAAAGCGTTTGATGTTATTGTATATGATGCACTTAATTAATATTTAGTTTGGACAAAAACTGTGTGCTATGTTAGAGAGAGAGTGGGCGGGGGAAGTGCAAGGCAAGCTGCAGCTCAATCTGCTGAGAGGATGAAATGCCAAGTTTATTACCTCTGATCCGTCATTTTCTAAATGAACAGCTTCATGGAAATGAGACAATTCTTTATATGATAAACTAACAAAATTCGTTAAAGCAAGTCATTTGCTGCTTTTAAAGTCATTATA
>JAQLOL010000006.1:4934079-4944623 GCA_029783665.1 Naso thynnoides
CAAAATTCGTTAAAGCAAGTCATTTGCTGCTTTTAAAGTCATTATGTTAAGCACAGTTCTGTTCCTGTTCAGACGCTGCAGGTGTGTCTCAACTCCAGGCCGGTACGATGAGCGCCGTGTTGTTGGATAAAGTCAGCCAAAGTCCATGATCAATCAAAATTAAAATGCAAAACTTAACTTCACTACATTGGGTTTCTGGTTTGACTGTTATTTATCCTAAAATACAAATACCGTTTTACACATCAAGGTCCTTCAAATGCTTCACCGTTAAATTTTTAAATGAAGGGACACTGTACACAATATACGCTTGTGAGAGGTTTTATTTTGAAAGACACACTGGAAATGTTGTTGCTATGATGTCAGTATGACTGACAACAGGTTATTTTTCCATCTATGTTAGCAGAGCGCATGCGTTCCACTGAAAAAAATCGGCAAGCCTCCTGAGCTAAAGTGTTGAGTCGCTGCCGACGTCCGTCCGACATCCGTCTCCTGCGTACAAATTTCCTTCTTTTTTTTTCTGGCTTCTGGAAAAAGCAAAAAAAAAAAAAAAAAATTAACTTTTTGAATGGGCTCATTCCTATGTGAAACTTGATCGTCTATGAATCGCTGAAAAAAGACCTAACAGCTTGCTCAAGAGCACTTTGCAGATGTTTTGTTGCATTTTTTCCCTGTCAGTCTGGGTTCAAACCACTAATCTCCACAGTACGAGACTTGACTGTGAGACGTACTGACAGTGCCAAACACACTCACAAAGAGTGTGTGTCTTCTTGTTAAATCAGCAATAGCGAGGTTTCCACACCTGATTGAGCTGCCAGCATCTTGAGAGAAAGAAAGAGAGAGTGTGTGTGGCGTGCGCATATGAGTGTGTAATTGAATTCAGGGACCTTGGTGCAATGACACAGTGTTTACGGTCCCTGTAACCCCGCTTTACATTAATCGTTATCATTATAAATTAGGCCAGCGTGTAATTGCTATTTGACACAGATGTCATGACACTGACTCTCTATGATCCCCTTCATCCACACTTATTTTGTTCATATTTACCTCAGGACTTGCTGTTCTGATGAGAAATACCAATATGGGTTGGAGAACACACTGTAACATGACCAATGTGACCTCAGCAAACGTATTTGCATACTTGTCTCTATTAAAATGCTGAGACAGTAGACCTTTGAACAGATTATGGATATTATCATGACGCTGTGTAGCAGTGATGTCATACTCAGACAAGGAGTTCTTGCATGTTAATGTACTTTTGGACTATGTGCTCAAGAAGCAGTGCGTGCTAGTTTACATACTGCATAAATACTAAAAGTGGGTTTAATAAAAACAATAAAATTCCTCCTCTGGGAGCCTTATGCCGAGGTTGGACTAAAAGATATTTTTGTCTGTTAAAATGGTTACTGAATCAGTTTCGGTGATTCAGGAGTGATAAATTCTTGCCACGTCGAGGCCGAGAGACATGACAGATAACACTTTGCATCCTGATCAATCACTGTTTGCAGTTCAAGTTGTGCGTTACGTCACCAGCAAGGAAGCGCTCACCACTGACTACTACTACTGACAAGCCGTCGTGGGAGGTAAACAAAAAATCAAACATTCAAGTGTTTCTGTCATGAAGTTGTGAGGCGTCCTAGATGCGGCGTCAGTTGTCGTCCATTTTGACACACTACACGAGATAAAAAGATCGATTGTCACCCCCAAAGCTCCTTGATCGTTTTCGAGCCTACCTGATGCCCTAAGACTTCTTGGTCAGGCTATTATCAGACTGATATTGTGTGTTCTGACCTCGGCATTAAATGTCCACAACAAATTTTTTAGTAACTTTTTTCAAGATACCAACCTTTCAGTGATGCCTGGTCAAGGTTCAAAATGTGGGACTTATAGACGTCATGAAATAAAATAGAAAAGTCACAAGAGATTTTAATTCCAGATGAAGTTTCACTAAATTATGTCAATTCTCAGTGCTAAATTAACTGTTCCTGAGAATATTCCTACAAGTTATCAACATGAGTGGAAAGGACTACCATACATGTCTAGATAATTCCTTGGCCTTGTATAGTGAAGATAATTTGAATCATATATTTGGTTTCCTTTTTAAAAAGGACCAAATATGAGGCTTAATGAAATGTTACAGTAATTTTTTTGCATTTTAAGTGCATGCACGAAGTGTCTGTGCTGTCCACCTTCTCATCTACAGCTGCAGAGCCAACGAGGCCCATCAAAGGACCAGATGAAAGGCCGAGGCAGAGAGCTCAGCTCAGCTCTCCAATCCAAACACTGACATATGCTGCTGTGGCTCTTGGCTGCAGAAGCAGTGAAGGCCGAGCAGATGGAGGACAGCCTAGTGAGGTAGCATCAACAGCGAAGTGTGTGTGTGTGTGTGTGTGTGCGCTTCATCTTGATGACATTAGTGTGACTTAAACCTGTCTCTATGCTTTCTCAATCTACATTTTCATACACATCTGCCAAACGGATCCGAATGAGCTGCTGTGGTTGTCCAGATGTTCTGCTTTGCATCTGTGCAATACTCTAATGAGGACTTCTGCTGTCCGTTCACCTAGCAGTGACAGAGTGAAGAAACGAAACAGTTGTTAATGTCTCATTACCAAAAAACAAAACACAACAAAAACAAGAAGACAATATTTATAACAAGAAGTGCCAACATCTTGTTTTTTGTCAGCATTACTGATGAGGAAAGTGTGTTTGAATCCAACTTCAGTTTCAAGATTTCAAATTGATGTCAAGCCCCCACTTTGAATTCGCCTGTTCTCCTAGGTAATATATCTCTGACATCTAAAATGACCCATTCATCAAGCCTCCTTATTGACGGGTCAATATTTGTGTCGTTTGCTAGTTTTTGTGTTCACTGGTAATTCACAGATAGAGGTGTACAGCATGGTTTGTTGCTTGCTTACCTGGAAGCTGAGGAAGACTGTTGCGTTTGGCTTGGCTGCATTCTGCTCATGATGGCAACGTTAAAATAAGCTCTGCTTGATTGTAACTTGTTGTAAACTGGCACGCAGTTACCTGATGATTTTAAAAATGTTTTCTTGACTTACAATGTGTTTGCAGCCTGCTCCACAGGGCTGATTGTGGATGTCACCCTTTTCTTTTTTTCTTGGTCAAAATCAGTCAAGAAACATGATTATAAGATTGAGGCATAGCAGTGGGGCATTTGGGTTTTCAAGGATGTTTTAAACATCTGTAATTGTGCCCTCCCTTGGTATCAGCAGGGCTCTCGGGGTGCAAAGATTTTTTGAAAATCTGCAATTACAAACTACATTTTGCACAGCAATGACCAGGGGGAAAAAAAGTTTGTCTAGGTTACATGTCGAACTTTCTCAAGATTGAGGAAAATTCTGTTTTATTGAGCATAATTACATTGCCAAAAATATAACCTTAAAAAAAGATACAATTAAACCTCATTTTTATGCTTTGTGTGAATTGATGCGGATATGAAATGTCAGCCTCCAGGATAAGGAAGCTTTACTGACTCGTGTATGACAGAAATAGCCTCAAAAAAGTTATTTTCCAAAGTTATAAGATGGGTGCTCTCATCTCCCTTTGTGTTTTAGGTGTGTTAATTTATATAAATATGAAGAGCTGCTCCTCTTCTCTTTTCTCTTCTTTCACAAAACCAATCAAACAATCAGCCTTACAGCAGGGCGCAAAATCCAGCAGCGGGTCAGCTCCACTGTAAAATGAGTAAAGGGGAAACTCTGACTGGTGGAATGAGATAAAGTGGTGACTGGACAACAGCAGTTCATGGCATTCACGCAAAATCAAGCTAGTCAGGTTGGATCAAATCCTCAAGCTCTTTGCTTGGGTTGCAGTAGGATTCAAAGGCAACTTAAAGGTACATTTAGTCAGGGTTCAAGATTGGTGTCATTTGTCTGTAGATTTATAATTCAGGCCTAATGATAAGTCAAACATAATGGTTAACATTAATATTTTTCGATTACGATTTACGATTCCATATACAACTTTTGGCACATTTCATCATGTGTATTGACAGTTCCCTCCCATGCTGATATAAATGACTGTTGTAAATTTAGGCGACTAAAAGTGCTTTAATTAGGGTTTGCAATAGACTGTCAAGCTTTGAAGAAACAGCATTTCACAGGAGAGAGACATGCAGACTGGTTTTGTGGTGCAACTTTTGAGCTACATCAGATTTTTCTCCGCAGCTGACGTTATTCACACGGTCACAAAAAATCACTTGTGAGACATATGTAAAACTGGAGGGCATTTTAAGCATTTCATCAAATGACCTGAAGCGGATCTATTTCTAGCGAGGATGTCTCAATTTTCACAATTTGTTGTGACCTCGTCCTCACTGTATTGTAAGTCAAATGACGTTGGCAAACTTTTAATGAAACAATTCCAAAACCTCAGTGAATTTAAAATTGAAATGACCAAATGAGAGTCAGAGTCAGGTTGTAAAAAGTGATGTGATATCTCGGATAATCCACATTAATATGAGTAATGGCTGGTCAGTGCCATTAAATGTCCAGCTGACAGAAGAGGGTGGGAGAAAATGGAAGGTGTGAGGAGATTAGATGGAGTGAAAAATGGGCTGTTATAAGCAATACTGTTAGGATGTAAAGTAGTAGATTGACAAAGATGAATTTCCCACAGTTCCCTGCTGTCTCATATATCACCAGGGGCTGACTTTGCCCTTCACTGTAAACCCTGAAGTACAGTCTGTCATAAAGAGTCGGTGGAAAACAGTTTATGAATGTCACTCAACTAACATTGCAGAAAAAATATCCACTCAGTAAACTTTTTCATTTGAGTTTCTTTTCATGATTTATTGAGGTTTTTATGTTTTCATGTGTTTACTAATTTCTGGTTCTGGAAAAAAAGAGCTTGCCTTGAACTCCCTCAATGTCAGCTGAACCTTACCCAAGTTTTGTTTTTTCATTTACTAAAGCTATTTAGAGCTACTTGTATCTTTAAAGAAGATATATTAAATTCATTTTTGGGTCTTTGATTTTGACTTTTGACTCTTGTAGAGCAGGTAGACAGCTTAACAGCTAAACTGACAGAACAGCAAAGTCTTAAGAAACTGTGACACACGCCCTCTCTCTTCTTGTATCTTCTGCATTCTCTCAAAATGGTCTGTGTGGCGTCCTCCTCCCCCTTTCCCTCATGTATGCCTCTGCACTCCGCAGTACTCACAACCCCTTTACTGACACAAAATAAATACACCTTGGACAAAAATCCCCTACAGCTTGTGCTTGTCACTCTTTAGCACCACAAAATAAAGTGGGAACAGCATCGTCTTTTAGCATTAAAGGACTTAAAGGAATTTCTGAAAAACCATATTTTCTTTAGACATTTTTTATTCCTTTGCATGATGCAATGAGCTGGCACAGGCATTATATTTTTGTGTCATCTAACTTTTTCTTATGGGGAAACCACAGTGTGCTTTTGTTTTCTTTTATAACCTCACAACTGGCTTTCTGAACTTCTTGTTATCAACCTTTGCAGAGTTGGACATCATTTCTTCTGTTCAGTTCTGTGCTTTTTGCAAAGTCTTGTGCCTTCAGTGACAGGTTTTAACTCCTCAAATTCCAGTTTGTATGAAAATGTCATTTAAGTATTATTACCAAATTATCATATCGTCAACATAAAAAGTAAGTGTACCTGTTTGGTCAGAGCTGGTTTGACCCAAGTGGCAGCCATCTTGAGTGTCTTCCATATATCTCAACATACGAGTCCCATCTTAACTAATGTAATCGCACCAGGCTCAGACTCACTGTGTCCAGGCATAAAAGATGAAGCCAGATTACAACACCTGAACAGACTGAAGGCTGGGATAATCAAATCTGTGGCTACTTCCATTTACATAGCTATCCATCTTTAATAGTGGAACCACAGCTTTGTTATGACCAGAAGGAGTAGAAAAACTTCTCTATCAAACACAACAGTTGCTCTCTAAACACAACCAATTAGGATGATGGATTACTTGCACCTTGGCAAACATCCCACGGGAGTCGTGAACATACAACTCGAATAACTACACAAACAAAAAAAACAAAAACAAAAACAAAGAACGACATCAGAGAACAAGTGGGATATTTTTCATCCTGGAAATCTTCGGTGCCTTGATTCCCTCCCCTTGGTCGATTGTTCTTTATCATACCTGACACTGTGCTCTATTTGAGGAGATTTGTAGTGCAGGTTTTGATTCATAATGGATGGGGGCTGACTTGACGCAGTGCCTTGTGGGAAGATGGAGAACTGGGGTGTGCAGCTGTTGCTGATTGCCTCTTATTGAGTCTAGGCGCCCTTGGGATCGTTGTTATGAGGCACTCAGCATGCAGAAGCGCTTTACCGTGCCATGTCCCATGCTATGCCCTACATGAGTTTCATGCACTATATCAACACTTACTGTATCCGTAAAAGAACTCCTCTTTTACTATTCTGTAACACAGTTTTAGTGCCTTTAAAGTCACTATCTTCCTGAGACAGGAAAGTCTCCTTGATGGAATAAACAAAGTTGTAAACAGTGTCATAACGAGCTGCAGGAAAGCAAACCTGGATTTGCTAAGAGAAAACTGATTACTAAGACCCACTTCAGAAAATGGTAAATTCTATTGTATGATACATCTGTTAATGAGCAATGTTTACCCGGAGAACAAATCAGAGAGGAATAGGAGGAATCCTTATTGTTTTAGTAATTCTGTATTCATAAAATAAAATTCTACGGGTAGAAAGTTGCTTAGAGATTGTTCAGGTGGTACAGCTCAAAGGCATTGCAATTCCTCATCAACATTACTCATTATAAGCAGAGGTGCACATACTTTTTCGTCAGGTCATAAAATAAAAAACAGGAGATGGGGTTGGTCCTCACATACCAGGGTCTTAAAAAAACAGCATTCCTCACTGTCCTCTGCTTTAGCTTCCTGTTTTGTAGATGATGAAGATGCACCTTCCAGTCTCTGGTTGAGCCTCAAATTAGCTTTCTCCATCCTCAGCTCATAGAGTGCCTATGACACTTTCATTATGGTGGACCCCATGGGACCTTAGTACAGAAAAAATAAGAACAGTAGTCAAAGAGGAAAGGAAAATTATTTTGTGATCCTGTTTGACTCGTGCCCTGAATTACACATATGATGTTCATCAATTTAAATGATATTTTTTCATGTGAAGAAAGTATGTGTTTGTCTTTAAACAGTTGATGTATTAGCTTGTGAAAATACGTAACTATAGAGACTACAACACTTCAACATAACTGACGTCTTAACATTTTCCTTCCTCTGATAACCAAGATGCCAACTCCAGCTTCGAGTAGCTGCAGTTCTTAACATGACCTGATTTATGATGGTTTTCACCTCTTTTAATACTTCTCCCCTCGTCCTGGAATAACGCTGTGAAATCTGCCAAGCTAGCGGCCATGTCTGTATTGATGATGTTATTGTCAGAGACAAAGCAAAAAAACTTTGTCCCACTTTACTGTTGGATGACAAAATTTGACTTTCTTTACATGACAAATTATCTTCTAAATTGCCAAACATCATATGTGTAATTTAGGGCACAAGCCAGACAGGATCAAAAAATAATTTGTCCCTCTCCAATGACTAACGTTCTTTCTTTTTTTTTTAAATTAGGGTCCCATGGCCTGGAAGTAAAGGGGCGTGACTTAGCTGTTCTATCACATCCATGCTCTCTCAGTAATTTCTCTGAAAAGTTGCAGCATGGTTTCTATAATGATGTCTGATCCAGTCATGCTGGCAGGATTATATTTTGTAGCATGCACAAGAACTGCCCGTGCACTTCAGTTACCTATAACGCCTAGGTTCCCATGTGCGTATGCACACAGTCTACTGAGTGAGCGAGCAAAGGAGAGAGACGTCTTTTACATGTTACCCGCACATCACCATCATGAAACACTGATTAACCTACCACATAGATTCTCCTGGAGAGAGTGTCGTTAAATTAAGGCTCCCAACATACCAGTCTGGATACATTTGCTTATAATAGAGAAACAGCAGTTAAAATATTAAGAGATCATCAAAATCTTGGCTACAATCTGCTACAATATCATGATATAAAGTGTGCCCTAATGCAATAATGAAGCAAATAATGTTTAGGTTGTTTGTAGGCGCCAGCAGGGATACAAGCAGCGACATAAATGTTCTGGAAGGGACCCTTAAAAAAAAGTATTTTCTTTGTAGGTGGTGAAACACTAAAATAGCTTTATATCTGTTATTCTTGGAATATCTCTCTCTGTGAATTACCCTTATATATACAGTCTATGGAATTACCTCATTGAGTCGTGTTGAAAAGAAAAGCAAGAAGACGACAAATATGTATGTACGACCAATGACACCTTCTTCTTTTTTTTATGACTTTTATGGCAGTTGATATCTACAAATTTAGCATTTTCACCAACTGCTGAATGTCCACCAAAAGTAATCCCATTCATGACGTTGTCCATTCTGTAACCAAGACTCAATTCAGTTGCTGCCTGATGAGCAAAAGCGTGTTTTGAAAAAACTGACATTGTGTTTCTTATTTTACATTACGAATTCTTACCTGTAGTGACCAAAACGTATGTGTCGAACTTAGGTGAATGCATGGAGCAATTTGGTTTATACTACCAGAATTACTTACTTGCAATCCCTCCAGCTGTTTCCTCTCTCATTTCTTTATCTCGCTCCTGTCCGCTTTCATTTCCCCACACAGTGGTATCTTTGTTGAAGCTGTCGTGGCCAACACAAATACGTTTGAGCCTTGGCTCTGCTAAAAAAGCGAGTTATGTTCGGTGATTGCAAGAATTGATTTCCAATTTCCTCCACAATGACTGCATCATTTCCAGCAACTCAGGCAGGTTGGCCTACATTAGTGAGGCTGCTGGGGGCTGTAGATCAGGACGACAGCTGTCTTCACCTGAGGCTCTGCTCACTGGGATCAGAGAGAGAACGAAATGCACTCAGTCTTCTCACTGATGCTGTCTCCATCAGAAATTGGTCCTGTCCTTCAGAGAATTCAAGATTTGAAACCTTTTTGTGGACAGAAACAAATGTGCTGTTGTGTTTGTATTAGAGTATAGAGTGTTTCCAGGTCATGATGTTCTGTTTCAGCTTATATATGTTTTTATCAGGCCATCTTAAAAACATGCTTTGCTTAGATTCTGATGGTTTATTTTACATTCGACAGGGATTTGTATACCTGATGATAATTGGAGGAAATAACTGGGAAACCAGCCCGTCAGGGATTACTGATAGAATAAACAGACAAGTAAAACATTCAGTGCAACACAGATGCAAAAATTACTTCGAAACACCTTCCTTGGAAAGATGGCATGAGAGTGAATTGCTGGAACAGCGGTCAGGTAAACACGTGTTGTCCCATACCATTTGAAAGGAGGCAGGATTGTAGTTGAAGCACTAGAGTGTTAGTTGTGACTGTGCGGCAATGACACAAACCCTTTTTACACAGAGAAGCAGTCTCAGCGCTGCACTGAAGGTTTGCCAAAAATCTTCCTGCTGTTAATTTATGTTATTTCCACAGAACCAAGCAGCGCATCTCGAAGCTGCTTCCATCTGTTATTTCATACAGCGAGCCTAGGGCTGGGTGTCGAACTTCAATACTTTAATGGTACCGACTAAACCGCCTAAATACTATCAAATGTTGAAAAATGTCATTTATCAAAATTTAGTATGGAATGACCAAAGGAGTTAATCTCATCTGCATAAGAGAGCCAACATGCATGAAGCATGCTTGTTGTGACAAGATCTAGTAGTACTGTTGTGCCGTGCAGAAAAAACACCAGATTACACCGAGAAACAGGGCCGATGTGTAATGTGATCTCTTGTTAAAACAGACTAAATAAAACTGGCATTGAAAAAAGTATCATTCAGGAACTGGAATTGAAATCAGTGTACCGGTATTGAATTTTTCTTAACGATATCCAGCCCTAAGCGAGCCAGGTTTGTGGATTCAAAGTAGACGTGACCTGTGAGACGTTTAACAGCATCAACATCAGTTTCCTCTTGTTAATAAAAATGGCCGACATGCGCCCCAAACAGTTAAATTAAACTGCGTGAAAACTGTCAGAACACTCTGACAACTTAACAGTCAGAAATTTCCACCTAGTACAGAGCTAATTCTGTTAATTTCCTTTAAACTTCATATGTCCTCTGTTAATAAATAAGACATGCACCACGATTGTATGTAAGGTGATGCACACAAAAATCTATATGCTAAATGTTTACAGTGGGCAGTTTTCCCCCTGAACATGTTTTATGATTAAAAAAAAAAAAAAAAAAAGATGTGAGTTTTCCACACAGGTGCCCACAGATCAGCAGGCGGAGTTTTTCCCCATTTCTTTTCATGCAAACTAATCCAAGTGTCCTGAATCCCGGCATGTAGTGTTGCTTTGAAAAACAAAACTGACACCATGTTTTTAGCCTTACATGTTTGCCATGTTTTTGTATGTGTGAACAAGGCTCCCATATTAGAATCTACAGGCTACGGTAAACAATAAGGCAAAAAACATGGAGTCTGTGACGTTCTTTAAACAACATGGC
>JAQLOL010000006.1:4972433-4992223 GCA_029783665.1 Naso thynnoides
TAAAAATATATGATATAACACAAGATTCGAACTTCAGTGTCCTGTGGAAGTCCTTTGTCTGCCTAATCTGTCCACACCAGCCTCCTCCCTAGGCAGGCATAGGCGTACGCTCGTATGTTTGACCTTAACTCCCATCAGAGGCGCCTCCTGCTGGTACTGCCTCACTGCACCTGTATACATGTGTATTTTTTGTTTAAAGACGAGGCAAAATGTGACACACAGTCCTCTAGTGGACTGGGGGGGTCTATTACAAGATACTGTGTTGGTGTGAGTGCAGAGGGGACTGTTTGTGTGTGTGCTGTATATTCAGAGAGCGTCTCCAGGTGTGGACTGTAGACACACAAGGCTCTGCATTCTGATGCGGAGCTCTCCTCCATGACATTAACATGCTGCTGTCAAATTAATGATAACATGCTGCTTTCCCACACTCCCTCTCTCTATTCACTTTTCTCCTTCATCACTGTCCTTTTCTTTATTTCTCTGCATCACTGACGTACGGCAGAGCACCCAGCGCTAAACAAACCAGTCTGACGAATGTCATTCCTAATCAGTCGCTCTGCTTAAATGTCATGCATTAAACCTTTGTTAGTTCAATAAACAGCGGTTTGTGAATTTATTACAGCCTTGTGGGACTGATTCAGTGTTTTGAGATTTATGGGATAATTTAATGTTGGTGTGCTGTACACGATGAACAAACATTTTCAAGGACAGATAAATGAATATATGCACACTGAAATGAAATGACACACTTAAAGGTGACAGTGACAGACAGTTGGAAAATTGTTGTAATCGAGTGATGATGCACATATCAATCTGTCACAGCTCTCTGAGAAGACTGGATGCATGTTTGTGTGACCAGGCCATGTGGACACTGACGCTTGAGTTCACGTTTTATCACAGCAGAAACAAAAAATGAAAATCTCATTTCCCTCAATTTTTATAATTGTTTAAATCAAGTGCGAAATTGGAAACAAATATGCAAAAAAAGAAACGACTGATTGACTGTTGGTACACCTGCTACATATTCATGACGTCTTGAGTTTGATCCCGCTCCCTGATTTTTATGTCAGCATTTGTATTTTGACTGTCGAGGAAAGTCAGAAATTTAGACAGCCTTTTAAAATACGATAAAAATAAAACCCTGCAGGTGCTTTACTTATATTTTCTACTCTTCGCTACCTCTCTCCTTGTTTTATTTGATCAGAATTGTTATAACTGTTATCAGTGACATATACAAATGGAAAGTCCAATAATCTCAGTGGTGTTAGAATAATTTTCCATTTATTTCTTTGTTTGAGTTGAAGAAGTGCAGACAGGAAAAAGTGAAGCATTGAGGTATATTATGCATACCTATTGTCGTTAACATTTTCTAAACTGTCATGATGATACACTTTCCTGAAGATGACAAATACAGTAAGCTAAATACACTCCATCAAGAGACCATTTATAACACAATGACCATATTTAATTAGACGCATGTTTTATATGCATGTATACTGGTTGTAGAAAATATTGAGTACATGCTGAGTTCATCAACATGTTCAATTAATCGTCAATCCCATCCACCGACTTGTAAGTGTTTCTAGAGGAGTGAACTCCACTGGGAGTCAGCGCCCTTCATTTACGCTCCCTGTCTTGCTTGCTGAACGGGGCCAAAGGTCAAATAACTTATATGCTAAGTCAACAAGTGCTGCCATCTGCCTGTTCATTAGCGCTGACCTTTCACTTGTTAAGTGGGGTCACTGAGGAGCAGAATCCAGCTCTGTGTCGGCACTGTCCATCTCCACACTATGTAGACACATAATGGCCTGCTGCTGGTTGTGTGGGCTGTGTAAGTTTATAACGAAGACCAAATATTTCAGGCCTGTGTCATCGGTTTTCAGTTCAGTCAAAACATTTGAAGCGTTTAGCAATCTTCTGTGATAACAGCTTTCAGATTATTGAAAAGATGAGACACTCACTGTCAAACAGTGAAAACAAACACTTGTAAACAGCAAATGCTAACGATTTGAAACCATTATTTCACGATGGAATTTGAATTTCTGTTGCAAATATTTGGGCTACATGGTAATGATTTCCTCATGTCACTTGTACATGGCTATGCCGGAGTCAGAATCCTAACACTAACCCCAGGATTCCCCTGGATGTGTGTGCGTTCTGTAACAGCTCCGCTGCGTGTTTGCTCCATGCTGCGCCGTCCGTCAGCACCTTCCAACTGCGTTCAGGCTGCGCAGCACAGCCAGACAGCTGGAGTCGCGAGACTATGGATTGTGTGTGAACTACAGCATCCAGTACGACCGTGGCCTCTGAAAACCTCTGATCTGTTGTTGACTTCAGGCCTTGCTCTGCACATAATGACGGTTTTAATGAAGTTTTGTGAAATATGATCCAAGTGTTTTATTCTGGAATTAACCAGATGTTTTAATGTCGTATCTGTGTCTGACTTCCTGTCCCGCTCGATCTTTTCTGTGCTGAATTGCTGTGTTGTGCTCCGTCGTCTGGCAAAAATAGAAGCCTTGCGTATCTGTTGCGGAGGGTTCTGGATCACCGGGGCTGCAACAGAGTAGAAATGCGACGCATTACGGTAACTGGATTTTGTGATGACGTTGGAGGCGGCTATAGAGGTTCGTAGTTTTTACCTTGCTGTGCTGCAACAATGTCGAAGCACCGCTCGCAAATTATTATGGTGCGTTAACAGTGAGAAAGCTGCACACTACACTGTTTATTAGCCAATAAGTCTTGTTTGTGTGTAGTTAAATAAGTTAAACTGAAAGTATTGTTCAACGTCAATCTGTGGACATTGTTGTTTTGTTCACATAGCATGTTGTCATTGGCTGGTGGTCAACAGTGCTCGGATCTGACGTCACTCCCGAGGTAAATGGAACACAGAATAACTCCTGTGCACTGACGTCAGGTTTAAACCCGAAAAAGTTCCACACGGTGGAATGTCCACCTTCTTTCAGCAAAAGTACATCATTACTCTTAATTTAGCCACCGGGTTTTTGCTCAACGGCGCTCATTTTTCTTTGTTAGTGTATGAAATGCAGCTTCAACTCCATCGAATAAAGCTCACTTCTGCCTCCTTCCTGCTTGTCTACACATGACACTACCGACGCTCTGGTTACTGTAGCAACAGTGAGTGACAGCGGAGCACCGTAAATGAGGAAGAGAAATGAGACAGACTGGTTAACGTTGATCTCTGGCCTGATTGCTGAATTATTCACGTGTTTAGTTTTACACTGCGAGTGTGACTGATAGAGCATCTGGGATGGTTGCAAAGTAAATAAGTGAACACATAACGCAGCGTGATCTGAATGAACAGAGAAATATGAGCAAGTAAATCACTGTCATTTAGAAATGAGATCACATGCATGTATGAATCTAGATCCTGATTGTTTTAAGATTAATCGTGCAGCCTTACCACGTACCCAAATATGTTTGAAAGCTTTAATACAGTATGTTGCAGAGTTTCTTTTGATGAGTTAGCATATCACAGGGTAGTAACAGCAAACAGTATGTGTGATTCTCCATTTTCATATCCAGGCGGACAGAGAAAGCAGAGCTCTCTTGCAATGATAGTACATGTACCTTGTATCAGTCCTCAAACAGCTACAAGTTAGACCACATGCACACACAAACTGCAGCAACAGTGTAGCTGCACCACTGAAAGAGATGAAGATTTGGCTGACAGCAACTTTGTGCTAATACAGAGAAATGAGGGAGAGCGTTCAGATTGAGGATTTGGCCCAGCTTAATGGCCACCGACCACCTGGCCAGATTACACAGCCATGCAGAGGTGAGGGAGAGAAAGACAGAAGTGATATTATTTCCTGGCTCGGCAAGACATGAGTGATAGGAGATTAAGATAGCACTGATGGAGGGTAATGATTGTGATCTTTCTTTCTTTCTGTCTCGCTGAGTCTATGTTTGGGTTAATGGGAGTCAGGTCAGGGGGGTCTGGGGCCTCAGTGCGATGGTCATCAGGTTATCTGAGCTGACTCACTGCAAAACGAATCGATATTGATAGTGTGGTCACCTACAGCTCACAGGTGCAAGTGTCTGGCAAGATGAATTTTGGATAGGCAGCAAAAAAACAGCACAGGAATAAGTAGAATGGAGTTGTTTGAGCTGCATTAAAGGTCCAGTGGGTCTTTGACTGTGTTAATTATGTTTTCTAAACAGAAACTGTTGTGAAGCTATATGAGCACAGTGATGCTGAAAATTAATATGCTGATGTTTAGCAGGTTATGTTTGGTACGATCACATCACGACCATCTTCGATTAGTTTGTTAACATGCTGCCATTTGTTAATTAACATTAAACACAAAGTGTAGCTGAGGCTGATGGGAATGTCATTAGTTTTGTTTGCAGAAGCACTTTTTGACTTTTTAACTTTTAATCTAAACAGAAGGACTGTGCACATTTAAATTTGACATGGCGATGGCGCCTCAGCAGAGAGCGGCGAATCATAAAATTTATTCTTAAGGGGGGATGAATGCCTTAACAAAATTCAGTTGAATTCTGGTAAATAGATATTGCAGGCTGGACCAGAGTGTTAGACCAGCACTGCCACCAATACAAGCAAACTGCTTAGTGTTGTAGTGCACTACATGGGATACTGAGAAAGTGACCATCTTTACTGTCAAAGACCCACAGCTTGAGAGATCTTCATGATGCGATAATATGTGGATATCATGGCGTATCCAGTGATACATTGCAAACATTGTTTTTCATGATGAACCTGAGACATGAAAGGCCTGGCCTGGGCCCAGACCAGAGACTCCGCCCACTCCACTGAGTGGGCGGAGTCTCTTAGTCTGCCATTGCGCTTTGAAAAAGCCCC
Source organism: Naso thynnoides (assembly GCA_029783665.1). NCBI lineage: Eukaryota > Metazoa > Chordata > Actinopteri > Acanthuriformes > Acanthuridae > Naso > Naso thynnoides. Next base: position 4,977,277 of record JAQLOL010000006.1, read on the forward strand.
ATTACAGGACCAAAAACAGTAATATGGATGTATGTGATGTCATTGATATGAGTTTTTTTTTTTTAATTATACGAAAGTAGTTGCAACATGTCTGTTCAACCTTAAGCTCCTTGTTGCCAGCTCCTGTGGTCAGGAGACAGCGTCTGTTCTGGTGTGTCGAAGGCAGAGAGAAGCAGGAAGTGACAATGTGATGTGATTAAAAGCAAAAAACGTTTATTTGTCTCTTTCCATGATGAATGGTGAGTCAAAACACAACATAACAACATCGATGTGGTTATTTCACAGCTTGCGGAGACATTTTTGGATTTTGGTTGTCACGCTTAGCCAGACTTCTTTCCACACACACTCCACTGTGGGCGAATTGCCCCTTGGCAACATAATAACCGTTCACGCAGATTAAATTTGAAAAGCCAGTGTCCAATAGGGAAGGGTGAGGGAAAATCTAATCCCCTCCCTGTGAGAATTACTCAAAATAGAGGCAATGCCAGACCAATAGAAGCATATCTACTCAGTAAAGTGAATGGAGTCTCTGTTCTAGGCTAAGGCTAAAAAAGTCTGACTTCACCTTGTAAAAAACTATTTTAACCTAAAAGCTGCTAAAAAGGTAAAGATGAAGGAATGATGGCCATGTAGAAAAGGACTTGTTGAGCCTTAGTACAATGAGATCATTGAGCTTAGATCGAAAAATGTGAAGAGGTACAAATAAACTTACCTCAAAACACTATTTGTGGAGATCCGGTTAGAGAGCATGTAAGTTAATATTATTTAATAGAACCTACACATCCACTGCAATGAATTCATATGTATTTCTCTGTAATAGTTTTTTCACGACGTAAAATGCTCTCTTAGGCTGTGGAAGCGCAGGTGTAAATGCAGTTACCTCCTGGTTAACCTGGTACCCAACCAGAAAATCAGCCCTCATTTTCACTGTATGACACCCGGGCTCAGAGGCCGTGGCACTTCTCTGTTTGTTCCACACCACAATGCTGAGCCTTCTTCTCCTGTCTTATGCCATTAAGAAAACAATTACTCTACTCCTTATACCTCATCTGGGCCCGCCGGCAGCAGTCACAGCTGCCATACTGCGTCACAGAATACTGCACGTCACCATCACATTGATGATAGTCTGTAGGCCTGTTTTTGTCCACATTCTTTGATACATGTACTCTCATTAAAGTGTCTTCGAGAAGTAGGAGCTGTTTCAGTCAGAGAGAGGGAGAAGTCCAGTCAAACTAAGGTTACATGGTGCAGGGACTGCTTCTCATGGAGAAAAAGACTTTTCAGATTTGAATGTGGACTAAAGCCACTTTTTCATCAAAATTAGCAGGTCTACGCAGGTTTTTTAAACAAGGGTCAACCTGTTAAAGATCGTCTATTGACCCCATTCCCATGTGAAACTTACATGAAGCTTTGTATTTGGATGAAAAAGTGCATTGTGTGGAAACATTGTTGTGATGTGTAAGACAATTGCCTGTCACCTTTAATATTAACTATGATTGATCACAAATACAGATATATCAGAAATTAATCTGGGGAGAGGCACTGGAAAATCTGTCAGAAATTAGCGTGCTTTACCCGGGTCTCACATTTAGGCTACATTAACAGCTCAGCCAAGGTGAGGTGAGAAAAACCTGTCTGCTTTAGAGTCAATTGACCTGGTTGTAAATGGCGAGTGAACGCATTCCCATTGCGCACAAAAGCCCCATTTTAACAGGTTTATACAGGTTTTTGACTGGTGGAAAAAGGGGACTAAGAAGCCACATGGACACTCTTGGAGTCAAAAGAGACTGATTAATGAATTTTTATATCATCAAGCACTGTAAAATGTTAATGATTACTTTTTTAAACCAAATGATATCGTTGAAGCGCTGGTTAGCTTCCTGGATGGACTTATGAAGCTAGTAAGGGAAGTGTAGATAGCTCTATTGATAAGAGAGTTGGTCGTGGGAAGCAAAATGGTGGTGTGGCTGGCAGTGAGTTATCCATACAAACCCCCTCAAACTAAAAAAGATTTCACCCACCCAGGCAAGAATAGGGCACACTTTCACATGCAACACATAGGCAGAGACACGAGGTTACAGACTCTCTATCCTGGAATTTAGGATTTAGTCAAGCCTCGGTTACCGCCAACTTCCCATCTTAATTTCAAACTTGACTTTTCTGTCATGTTTTTCAACTGGCTACAGAGACAATGCTTTGAAAGTGTCTTGTTTCATGGTAAAAGCATCACCACACAGCACGACAGTGTCCCTACTGAGGAAAAACATTTAATAAAGTAGAGAAAACTGTCCTCAATGGTCTGCTGGAGAATTTTCCACTGACAGTGAACCAACCACTCAATTCCCTTGTTTAAAGCCACTGAGACCACAGACAGTGTATGAGAGCTTTAACAAGGCACACACTGTCACTTCTAATACTATAACATGAAGTGGCCCTCTAACGGGTTCTTAGCCTATTTTTTATTTAAATTTTCCTAATGAAAAGCTGTGCCAAACACAATATGGACTTGGTAAATACTGCTGTCATCAGCTCAGTAGATAAAAAATGAGTTTAGCGAGGGCATTTACAGTCTCATTTGCCAAAAATCTGAAGTGAATCAACGCACTATTAAAGCCCTACTTTCCCTGAACTCTACAAATAAAAAAACAAGCCAGAAAAGTGCCCTTACAAGATAATTGTCCTGTGTTATGATAATATTCATTTGGCACTTCATAAAGCACTCTTTTGAGTAACCAAAAAAAAAAAAGCTTTAAACACAATTAATTTTGTTCACACACACACAAACACACGAGAGGGACAGTTACTTAACAGAACGGGGGGGGACCCCTGCTGTTCCCCTTAAGTCTCCGATATGGCAATCTAAAGTGTAAAGCATTGCTGTAGCGCTCCCTATGGGTGCATTGTAATTTTTCACTATGTGACCAAACTGGAGGCAGAGGCCACAACAATGTTTAAGCAAAGTTTGGCTTTGATCAGAGTAATGGCCACCCAGATTTGGGCATTTAAAGTCAGAAACACAGCTGTAGCACTCCCTATGGGTTCAACGACACGTCCAATTCACCCCAAATTTAATGGGTTCATCCTTGGCCCAGTGTACAGCCTTCCTTCAAGTTTCATGGGAATTGGCCCAGTAGTCTTTCTGTAATCCTGCTCACTAACAGACAAACAAACAAACAGACGGCACGGAAAACAATACCTTCTTGGCGAAGGTAATCAGGATGAAATGAACGAAGCAGGCAGATGCTGAAGGTCAGGGGCAGGTGGTGAGATGACTGAACACTGAAGCTGAGAAGCCGAGCAGCACTGGAGGTTTGAGGCTGAGATGAAGAGGCCGTGTGGCACAAGGCGCTGAAGACGAGCGCTGGGCGGCATCGGTGTTCGGAGTGGATGGCACTGGAAGCAGAGAAGAAACAATGAGTCAATCATAAGTTGAAATACTGAAGAAACACTAGAGAATGTTCACTGGGGAAAAACATTAGAAACAATTCACTGAAGACTGAGCCAGCTATGCCACGTGAAGTGCAGAGACAATCTGGCAGCGCGGACGACAAAAACCAGAGTTTCATGCTGCAGTTGATGAGAGTGGAAGTGGAAACAGGTGTGCGCACCAGAGCTCCGACGCCAGGAAGCCCCGCCCAGCCTCTGTAAGCACACAGGCAACAGTAAAAGCCCAAAAAACTTGAAAAAATGCACAAAAAATCCATACCGAAACAATAAGACTGATTTAAGACTGAAGAGTGAGCAGAAAAAATCCACTGCTCAGTTTGAAAAGACCAGTTTTCAGGTCATGCATAACATTTTGTCTCAGCACTTGTCGTTCAGTTATTTCAGAATCTGACTCACGGAGGTGTGCAGTGCCAAATTTAATCAGAACACCCACAGCCAAGATGGAAAATTCTGCCTACTGCAAGTGGGATCCCCAGGACTGTGCGTGTGCAGGTGTCAAAAAGCATCTTGCTCACACTGTTAGCATGAAGTGTCACTGAAAGTGTTTCTATGAGGCAGTGAGCCCTGAATTGCCTAGCAAAACTTAGAATATAAATGCACCGAAGTTCATTCTCTGAGTGAACTTCCTGACCCCTTGGAGATCAGTCGTGTTTAACACCCTTTATTCCTCTATGTTTACTGTAGCTAAGTTGATTTTTATGCCTCTTACTGTGGAAGCTATTGCCAAAGGCTTTTGTTTTCTGTACGCCTGTAATCTTCGCTAACAAGCCTCTGTGGATGACTCACAAGCTCATGGTTTTTTTCTCCCTATGACTGAATGTTTCTGCCAGTGAGCTTGCCTAGCTCCCCTTGAAGAGATGGTGTTGTCTATCCAGTCACCCAGCCAACCACTAACTGATTACATTTACATTTATTTTGTAATTAAGTTGTGTAATTTCATTACATGTAACTAGTTACTCCCCCAAACTGCTCCTCTGCGCCTTGAAGCTCCATCTTTGTTCCTTTCTCTTCTTCCAGTAGATGCTGGCAGCCTAAATAAAGGGGGCCCGATGCAGCTACACCACCTGATGTGTGGTCAGTAGAACCTTGTCTCTCTTGACCTGACAGTTACCTCTATTGTTACAGGCAACTATCAGACCAGTCCTCTATTCTCCTTTGCAAAAGTAGTCTGTAAATGAACACAGCAGTTCCCTCACTGGAAATAATTCACTGGATTCACACATCAATATAGTAAAAAAAAAAAAATACAAAATAAATAACAAAACATTAACACTGTTGTAAAAAAGAAATCCTCAGAGTCTTCACGTTATGTATTACATGAGTCTAGACAGACGATGTGAGCTGAGGCACACAACTGCAGGGCAATAATTCTAGTTCAATAGCCCGAAAAGCATCCTTAACATATTGACTTCACAGACTAGCCTTTTCAAAAAGCATTTACCTCCTTTTTCGGCACAGTTAAGACCATCCTCCAAGACACCGTATGACCTTACAGAATGTGGACTGAAGTCGGCTCCTTCTTGCTTACAACCAAATACTCTTGTGTTTGCTTGCCAGCACCTGAGTAGAATAAGATTGGTTTGGGTTAAAGCGTAATTTCTGCCCAGTCATGAAAGAAAAACCAAGTCATTTTTGCCTCCTGCCTGTTGAACAGCCCTTAATTGAGCCTTGCTAGCTTACAGGCATTGAAGTGAGGTTTCTTTGCTTTGGCAATGCTGCAGGCTTAGTCAATAGAGAGCTTTCAGGGAGTCTAACTCCTGTTGAACACAAGGTGAGTAGGACAGAAACAGTTTCAGCACAGTTGAGTCATGAGACAATCAGAGTCCATGGAGTTCATACAATTGCAACCATGGCTCATAATTATTTTTCAAATTAGTAACATTCAGCATTTCAATAATCCCTAGTCATTTTCTATGACTACAACAGTTTTGAGAGGAAAAACAAGTGTTGTGTTTCAGTGTTTCAGTTTATGTAAGGTTTGTAGTATTGATCGCACTCAGTACAATTTCCACAAGTGCTTACGTTAGGGATAATACCCAACAAGGTGTTCATTATCAGGAATGAATGGACTGGAGGTGTGTGCGGAGAATGGTTGGCTCTGCAAAGTTACCTCCATTTCCCTTTCAACACCTGAGAGCTTGACTAATAATTGGAATAATCATTATAATCCCATAAGGTTCTTATAGGTAATTTAGCACTCCAGTAAACAGGATGGGCCATAGATACGACTTAGCAACGGGAGATAAACTAGTCTGCTCAACTGGCCGAACCCTTTGGCTCAGCTGTTAGCCAGAGAGCTAACGTTAATGTTATGCTAGCAAGATTCAAAGTCGGTAACATTGTGCACGGTGGAAAAACACTAAATGTAATTGTCCAGTATGTTAAAACAGGTGTCACTGGCCAGTGAGCCATATCATTGTACTGAAATCATTAACAAAGTTCACAAAGAAAATGACTGGTGGTTATTATTGGCTGCAGCCTGAAGCTATGTCAGAGGGCTGAACAGATGTACAGTTAGTGGCTAAGTGCACATACACTCAGTTACTAACCTTTTTCAAATCAAACACAGGGCTTAGTCATTTTTTCGCGAGATAACCATTTGGACAGTTTAGCCAGGGGCCACTTAGTTTAACCACTTTATTTAAATCCTGAGTGCAGGCTGCTTCTTGCAGCTCCTGTGTTATGAGCGCCATCCTGTGGTGCTCAGAGGATATTGCACCGTAGGACCACAAAGTGTTGGAAATAAGATAGTGAGATTTTTCGTTTGTTTGTTTTTTCATAAATTTATATTTGAAGGTCCAGAGTTTGTGGCTACAGTGCATCAATTTGGAACCATGAACAGACTGTTTGACTGGAACTACTCGAGGAGTTCCACAGGTGTCCGTCTGTCAAAAGTTAATTGACACCCTCCAGACAATCAGAACTGAGTATTCTTCAAAATCATGGTATAGACTGATTTAGGTGATCCTGAACCTTTTCCGAATTGTTTAGGCCTTTTCAGCAGAGTCCAAAAACGCAGGTGTCATTAATAACAGAAATGATGGCTCTGTTATATTCAAGTGTTATGACTGACAGTAACCCAACATGAGCAACAACAATCCAGTCTGCATCTTAACAATTTAGCCAACAGGGCAACTCTTGCCTAATTTGTAAGAGTGTAAGCTCCTACATGCTAATGCCAATTTTGCATTTTAGAAGTAAATCGACTTGACAACAGAGCAATCATGTTGTTATCTCTGTGTTTCAGTCCTCAGAGCGCTGCTTTTTGCTGCAGACAAACGTGTCAAGGTTAGATGCTGTCTGTACTTTTGGTGGCTTGGACCTGCAGCTCTACGCTTGACGATACGCCAGGAAATAAGGCTTCACTTCAGGTAAGATAACGATTTGCACCCTGGGCTAGTGTGCACACATCAGTGTCTTGCTTCTGTTGAGTTGTGTCTGTTTGCTTTGTGATATTAGTGAGCTGTGTCTGCTTACTGTTTGACTGATGTTCTGCATATCTGCTTTTACATCATGGTTTTACAACTGCTAGCTGTTAATTTCTGTTTCTGTGTAATTTTATGGATATTTATTTTGGATTAAGGCTCTATTCAGACCAATCAAGGTGATCCAGCCAAAACGCTGGTTATTTCATTCAATTGAATAAGGCCTGTCTGTTTGGCTGTGACGGTCTGAATCGCAGCGGTTGCCTGGAAAAACAGCCAGATGCGCCGAAACTGTTGAAATCATCTTAAGTTTTTTGCAGCAGCCAGCTTTGTTATGCTGCAGCAGCCAATCAAGTAAAGGGGCCGTCTTTCAGTGGTCGACCCCCACCCATAGATTCGGGGAGGAACAGAGGACACAACTTGACATCACACAATGAATCCTGTTACATAACATCATACAACTCTTCAGTGTTTCTCTGAAACACCTGATTTAGTCTGAATGCAGCCTAAATTCTTGCTTTAGTTGTTGGCTGGCAAATGCATTATGATGCTTTCGTTTTTTTACATAGAAAGTACATAGAAATAGAATATTTTTATTCACATTTGATTTTCTGTCTTGAGTGTTACAGGATAAACTGTAAGTTGTTGCAGTTTTAGTGTTTCCTGTTTGGGTTTCATGGTCCACTGGTTTAATGCAAAAATGCAAAAAAAAGTCAGGAAATATTGTATAATGGCATTTTCTGATGGAAAACACGACCACTTGTCCTGCATGTAGCCCTTTAAAATACACTTTTCTTGCAAATGTCTACAAAGCTCATTACTGCATTTCTCACACCCCAAACAACCAGAGACATTCACTTTCCACTTCTTATTCATCCAAACACAAGAGACATATCTAACTCAAAGCGATAGATTAATGTGACAGATTGTTACACCATTGTTCATATCATAATTACATCTTAACTTTTCTCCTCTCTCATTATTAACACTATTTCAGTATCTATATATTGTGTTCTGGTTATCAATGCTAAGTAGTGACTTGCTTTCAAGACATGATTATTGTATCAGGCTTAAGTTGATGATTATTTGGAGCATATCTTCCTGAGTTTTAGTTTTAGTTTGCTGCTGTATTTTGTATGGGTTGCTTGGTTTCGATTTTTCCACCCCAGTTTTGTAGATAGTATATGCTTTAAAATGATTGAAGGTGTTTTATTTGGAACTGAGCTTGTCCTCATGCACTAAGCTTTGCTTGCAGTATGAGGAATGACGTGGTTGGACACCAAATATCAACCCTTTTATCCTCCATATTCACATGGAAAATCTGTTCCAGATTGTTGGCTGACTCAAATAAGGCTTCTCAGATCACAGCAGGATCAGTTATTTAGGTCACCAGGATCTTCCACCCCCTGCTTTTTCATGAAGAGAAACTAAATAGGCTGTTGGATGACCTCCATGTCCTTGGTACCGTACCAGAGAGAGTAGCCAAATTAAAGATAAAAGGTCACAGTTTTAACTGTCAGATGGGGAGATAGTTTTACCAGGTTGAGGGCAATGGCAGTAATTTGTTTGTGAATCAGCTGCACACCATTTTCAGCATAGGATAGCAAAATATGTGACTGAAGTAAATAAGGAAAATCATTTGGAATGATCAAACAAATCATTAAAACAATGGTGCAAATTCCTGCTTGAAATTTTGTAGACCAGGGGTTCCCAAACTTTGCAGCCAGCAACCCCCCAAATGATGGTGCCAGAGACTGCAGACCCCCATCAACCATGGAGGTGGCATATAATGTGCATAGCGTGCACGCATGCTATTAGGCCTACATGGGCATCAATACAACACAAAAGAACAACAGCCTAATGGCTGTAATATTATTTTAAAGTAATTTAAGAAAGAACATAACCAGGAGTTATACAATAGTAGGTTAAATATACAATTTTAAATTTTAAAAAATGTATTTGATTTGTGGAAGGCATCTCGTGACCCCCACTCTGTTTCCCCCACTTTGGGAACCACTGTTGTAGACCATTTGACCTGTATAATAATGTTGTTCAGAGCCTTCGTTTATTGTTGTAATTAGACTAAATCTGTTTTATTGAATCTTTAATTACCATAAAAACTCACAGGAGTGCCATAATCCTTGTACTTTTTTCTTGCATAATTAGTGAGTCTGAATGAGCAAAACATGAATCCCAATTAATGTAGACCCAGCATAAAGAGGATATATATTACTCATCAAATTAAAATGATTTTAATCAATATGCTGTTCTGTTTTTAACCTCAATAAGGCAGGCATACAAGTGCACAGGGCACCCACTCCCAAAGACCTTGAAAATGATTAAAGTGTGCAAAAAATTTAAATCGACCTTTGAATTTTTTCATAAACTTTCAAAAAATCATGACCTTGAAAGTAAATGAGTTTTTAATTGAATTCCACTTCAAAAGTCATCTCGCTGGATTTGGAGCTCTCTGTTTGAACATTTGCAGTTCCTACCTTCAGAAAACCCTCAGACAGGATCAAAATTTTTTAACCGAATGACTGACCTGGATTTCTTGGCATGGTCATAAATTGAGGCGTCACTGAATCCTCATTTTGACAAATCATGTCATTCTTTTCCAAACACTGTACTTCTATGTCCAGAAAAAACAAACAAACAAAAAAAAACAGCTAATATTGTTTTCTTATAATGTTAAAATGTTGTTGGAAAACAATGTGAATACATCTGTGTGAGTTTAATTGAATATGATGATGTGTGTTTGCTTTCACAGCAGCATTATTAAAAGTTGGGATTTTAGTCATGTGCCATTGCCCTCAAGCTACGGCCTGACTCATAACTTTAGTGAGCTGCAGTTTCAGCATGCACTGTACATCTTTAATTTGACTTTCAAAGTCAGTGACTTTAGTTTAACTGATAATATTCAGTAGTGTTGATTAGGGCGGCAAAATTAATCTTAAAAAAAAAAAATCACAGTCTAGATTCATTCATTCTCATTTCTACATGACGAGGATTTACTTGCTTGTATTTCCCATTCGCATTCAGATCACGCTGCACTCATGTGTTCAATTATTTACTTTACAGCAATCCCAGATGCTCTATTAAGGCATTCTGCAATATCTTCGCCTCTGTAACGTCTTGCCTTCAATATAAACATCCCCGTCGTGGGTTGGGGGGACGAAATGATCCCACCTCTGTACTGCTACGGGAAGTAGTAACAGAGGCGTTACAGAGGCGAGATGGGATCAATATAAAAATCCAAAAGTGTGATGATTGTAGGACTTCATCACACCTTTATTGCGGAATCCCAATATAAATAGGCCTTCAGAAATCTGTTTACTTGATGGATTTGGAGCTGCATTTGACACGCAAAAGAAAAAAACGAGCGCCATCGAGGAAAATCCCAGCGGTGACAGTGAGATTAATGATGAACTTGTGCCGAAAAAAGGTAGACATTTCACTGTGTGAATTTTTTTGGGGGGTTTAAACCTGACGACGATGCACAAGGAGTAAAATAATCGGCAGGTAACATCGAAAAATCCCAGCTGCCACACAAGAGACAGTTGAGTTTAAGTCCAGCTCTGTGCTATAGGTTACGCCTGTTGAAAGCCCTGTGTAGACAGCATGTTTATTTTGTTTTTTTTGTTTGTTTACTTGAGTGTGATAATTTTTTTTGTTGAAAAAATGAGAATTATGTAAGAGAATCATGAACTTCAATTCCCAGAAAAAAAAGTGATTCACATTTTAGCAAGCATCCTGCAGCCTAATGTTTATAACCACTTTACATCTTTTGTAGAGGAATATTTCCAGAGATAATGTCTCATAGATTTTCAATCACCAGTGGAGAATTTAACTAGGTTTTTATTGATGTATTACTGAGCTGTGATTACCACCTGTGCTGCCGAGGACCTGAGGACCAAAATACAGTTTAACTGCTACTATTAGATTAAATAAGACCAGATGTGTTCAGAGTCTCCAGCTGTTTGCAGCCTTGCTTCATGGATGTTGTTCTGTCAATCAATCTTTGGGTTTGTCCCTGACTTCAAACCACACTGAAACTTCTCAGAAACTACTGGATGAATTTCCATTTATTTTTTTACGTGTTTAGTCTAATTAGGCTTCATAATTGAATTTTTTTACTTAAGTTTATATTGCATTTGAACTGAAAACTGTTTTCTCTTGTCTGTAATGACAGTGATATTTTGTGTTACAGTTGTATTTTATCCGTTTATATGTTTCCTGTTATTGTTGTAGTGATATTTATGCTGCCCTTGACCAGGTCGCTCTTGAAAGAGATTTCAGCCTAAACGAGTCTTTTACCTGGTTACTTTTACTTCTGTGTCCTGTCTTTTAAGTAGCCTTTTACAAAATCTCGGCTAGGGACTGCGGATGAAAATTAGCCTTTTGGCTAAATGTAACATGTTTGCATTTTAATGTTTTGTTAAAATGCATTGTCCCTTATTGAATAAACTAAACTAAATAAATAAAGGACTTTGATTGATTGATTGTTAATTGGGTTTGAAATTTAAAAATTTCAATACCTGTTGAGCATCACGGGTATTATATTTTCTGTAGTGTCCATCCTCATTGTATTAGTGGCAAAATAAAGTGTCAGTGATGTTCTCTCACGATGTAAGACTGGGAGACGGCACCATTTAATTTTCCCTTTTAAAAAACAACCTCCAAGGACATCGTCAGGATCTATCTATTGACAGTCAAGGGATCAGAGAGTTCCAGCTGGGCTTAGCAGCCCGTCAGCTCCCCTGTGACAGGCGCTGTAAAAGCGAAGCCGGTTAGCTCTTTGTCCTGTTGGAACCTTTGGTCCCACTGGGTTTGTTCCAATGGGAGAAGATGGGAGGGAGACTGAGTGTGAGTGAGGGGGTGAAGAATAGGGCGAAGAGTTCTCAGAGTAACTGTAGACCCGACCTCCTCTCATCTCGGGGTCTGGTGAAATGTTTCTGATTAGCAGGGAATAAAGCTTACTCTCTCTGGGTCTCAGTGTGTGCTCGGTATGCAGGGGAGGCTGTCGGCCCATTGAACTCAAGCGTACAGACGGCTGGCCCTGTGCTCACTGCTGGGTCCTGGAGCTCCCTTTGACTGCGGTAGTTAATGAGTGGTCCTGTTGCCTCTGGTAATGCTCTGACCCGAGAACAAAGTTGATGATAATTGGACGACTCTGGAGTGCTTACATGCAAAATAGATTTCCTTTATTAATTGGCCCTTTGAAATTGAAAAACTCAACTTAAGTTTGTTTACAGACCAGCACAAATTAAGTCTAATGAATGTTTTCTTGGTTTTGAAGCTAACTGTATTTGCAGAGTAGGTCCAGTTGAAGGGTATGCATAAAGCAAGTATCATTAGCTGTAATAAAAATATCCCATTTCCACTTAGCTTTTGCTGAGCTCTCAAGAATCCAATTCCCACAGCACAAATGAAAAATTTAGTAACGCTTTCAACTCAATTATGGGCTGTGTGCTACTGCTTCCCACAAGGTTTTGGTTGCGTGATTCCTTGCAGACCTGAGATTCTGCCATCAGCTCCATTGAAGAAAGCCACCCCACCTCATTCTTGACTCATTTTGACAGTAATGCCTGCCAGCGCTGGTGTCTACCCGTCTGTCATACAAGGCTGACTCTGACCACTGAGCTGAGAGGATCTCTCTCTCTCTTAGCCAGGCATCTTGGAAAGAGCCTCACTCTTATCCTCCAAAGGCTCATCAGATAAGAAGCGAGTAAAGACACCAGAGAGTGTCTCCCCAGAGGGAAGGGATTTCAGTTTCTTTGTGCACTTTCTCCTCTGGTGTCTCTCTTTCCTTTTCTCATATTTGCTCTGCCTTTGCTCTGTGTCACTCTCTCTCCGGCAGGCTGAGGGAGAATCCTATCCTCCCAGGGGCCTATGATGGCAGGAAATCTCAGTAGTTCAGAGTATAAACAGTCGCTGTTAACATTTGAGACCGTAGGGGTTTGGAGCTTCAAGGATTTCATTGTGTACTGTTTGTTAAAGATGTCCTCGCTAAACACAGCGTCCACTGATCAGTTTTCAGTGATATTAGCGAGACCAAAAAGTGCCTCACACAAGTAGTTTTTTTGTGCATTGTGCCATACAGGTGTGCTTGGCCTTGGGTTGATGATTTGAATAATCTGCAAGCTTTTGGCAGATCAGGTGGAAAATGTTAAAGTCTTTTTAACCAATCACATCACATTAGGCAGGTCAGTTGACAAATGTTAAATTTTTAGCCAATCATATCACCTTGGCTGAGTGCAGCCTCTGATTGTGTTGGACAGGTGCAACCTGTTAACCTTTCTACTAAAATGCAACACTGGCAGCACAGCTGTTACTAATCTACAAATTAGACAAGAGAGGAGAAGATTCAGCCAGATTAGACAAGAGCAGCCCTACTAAAATCGAGGGTTTTGTCTTTGCATTAAATAAATAAATAAATAAATATATGAATAAATCTGTGTAGTATTCGTGTCAGGCTGGTGTAAGTGCCAGATGTGCTCGGCCTGCCATATCTGCTCACGGTCCTGCGATTACAGAAGACATAACACATTATGATTGGCTGCATGGCTGTCTCACATTGTACCTGGTTATTGTTTTTAGTGCCCAGTCCATTCCTGCACATGGCAAGTAGTCCACCCACTTAGACTGCAAGACAAATTTCTTAAGAACTTCGGAAATGATTGTTTCATGTGCTAATCGCACTAGCGTGATAACAAAATTACGACGTTTGTGTTAGCATGCTAGCGTGCTATTTGTAATTAGTTTATAAGCATGCTAGCACGAAATTCATAAGTAGCGCATTAGCATACTAAAACTAACTGACACAGTCACTGCAATGTCCTTTACTTTGGTGTCAGTCAGGCCTCCCTCTCTCACCTTCAGCTTGTTCAAAATGCTGCTGTACGTCTTCTTACTGGCACCCGTAAGCAAGATTGCATTTCACTCATTCTGGCCTCTCTTCGTTGGTTACCCGTGCATTTTAGGATTGATTTTAAGACTTTACTGTTCATTTTTAAAGCTCTTAATGGGTTAGCACCATATTATTTTGCTGATCTTTTAAAGATTTAGGTCCACTGACCAATTGCTCCTTGCTGTCCCTAAGACACGGCTCAAGAATAGGCAGGACCAAGCTTTCTCAGTTGCAGCCCCCAAGTTGTGGAACGAGTTGCCTCTTCACACCAGGTCCACCCCCAGTCTCAAAACTCACCTTTATTCCTTGGCTCTTAACCCAGACTAAGAGTTGTACTCTTTGGCTTGTATGGTTGTACTGTTCTTACTCACTGTGTGATGTTTTTAACTGTTATTTATATGTCGATTGTACAGCACTTTGGTCAACCTGGTTGCTTTTAAATGTGCTTTATAAATAAAGTTGTATTTATAGTTGTAGTTGGATTTCATTTTAATCAGATGTTTTTTTGCTCTTTATCATGGAGCACTTTGTAACCTTAATGTCCATATTTTTGTCAACACAATAACAGAATCACATTCCGTAACATTAATCTGTGTAAAGCACACACTCTCTCCGATGTAAAGTATACACAAGTTGGTCTGTTAGTAATCCTTGAAACTATGGCGATATTTGTATGTGTTGTTTCTTCATTGTGCAGTTGGCACAACCTTATGTTAATGATAATGTAACAACTATGTGTTAAAGATCTGCTTATTTTAGGGACATAAACACATAGTTAAGATTAGAGTAAGATTATGGTTTAGGTTAAAATAATCATTCTTGCGAGACCTTTTGCGGGTTAATGCGTTAGGTCAGCTGTAAGTGTAGGATCAAAGCTGATCTGGCAGGCCGAGGACATCTAGTATTTACACCAGTAGAACTTTGTAATGACAAACCAGAGGAGCTGCTGAAGTATTTTTTTTCCTGTTGTTGCTAAGTGTATCTTTACCATAACCAGAGCCAAAAATTAAAGAAATTTTATTAGGCTTGTTCTTGGGGCACTTTGGAGGTTTACTCAGAGTTTTGGTGTTGCTACTGAGAAATTTATTGACTTGCGCTAACATTAGCATTAGCTTAGTCATCCCTTTCATCCCTCTCAGTGTTGTGTTTGAATAATTTTTAACAA
>JAQLOL010000006.1:4997232-5007837 GCA_029783665.1 Naso thynnoides
GTTGGAAACTTCTTAAATAACTTTAGGTGGAGGCAGGCTAGCACTTCCCATTGATTACCAGTGTTTGAGCTAAGCTAATTAGATGTGGGTGAGCTCTGCCTGTCTCTTCCTTGTTACTGCACATGACTTACTACTACACAAGGGACGTAGTCTACTCCGGTTGGCTTTTTTTCCCCAATCAAGACACACTGGTAAGAATTACTTTACATTGTTAACATTGACTGAAAAACTGTCAAAGTTAACAATTTTAAACATGTGATAAAAAATGCAATTTATCATGCTTACAAAAAAATTACTCGTTGGACACCCCCCGACACATTCACACACACACACACACACACTCACAGAAACAAGCAAAAGCTCTGCATTCAAGTTCCTTAAAAATTCAATAAATGTATTCAGTTACTTTCTACTATATGTGAAAAATACTTGGCCTACATCAATTAAATTAAATAGATTAAATAGAAGGATAAGTGGACTGCTTCCCAAACAACAAGAACAATTTACAATTATGTTCAGTTTACAACTCCTTTATGGTGATGGGGGATCTGGGAAGTCCATGGACATTTTTATAGCATGGGCCACCATGAAGCAACAACACATGCCTGGTGATTAACCATACAGACCTCTGTCTCAAGACTTGACTTAAGCTCTACCCAGTTTAATTAGTCTCTCCAAATAGTCAGAAAAAATGTAGTTCCAATGGCATCGTAAAAGGGCAATAAACCGACATTAAATGGCATATTCATATGTGATAGTGCTCATAAAATGATGTAGATTAATTGCCCCTCTCTGAGATGAAAGGACAGGGGGCAAAAGAGGATTTACTGCCTTAATGACCAAAATGACATAACGCTGACTGTCTGCAGGCTACCACTGGACATACGTCTTCTCTGAGAACATGCACTACAGTGAGCAAATCAAGGGCAAGGATTACGATGATAGCTGAAGTCATTCACAAATGTGGTCACACATTATCAATTAACACTAATAACTAATAGCTGGTAAGGTTGTGAAAGTAAATTATCTATAGAAGTTGCTTAGAATTTTGCAATGTGGCAAAATATCATGATGCAATTTGAAGCTAATATACATGCAGGAGTAATTCGACCTCTAATGGCATTATCTGGGTGTGTTAGCTCAGCTTTGAGAAATTCAATTTAGTATGATTTCAGTCGGACAAAAATGTTTACATGCATTTTAAAAGACCAGTTTTGGCCGGACTAACACAATAAATCAACTTTTTCTCACATCATGTAAGCATTCTGAGTGTTATCATATTGCCGCCAAGAAGCCTCTTTTCTCTACATATAAAACTTACTATGAAAAAAAAAGTTTGCAAGGCTACAAAAGTCTAAAAGAGGTTATGCAAAATACGTTCAGTATGTGTACTTCACCTCCTGAAAGTGAACCCTTACAGGTTTTCTGTGGAACGTTGATTTCACAGCTGAACATCTACAGGGAAAACAGTGGAGGCCTTGTACGTTATAAATAATTGAATGTATAAAATCTATTGCCCGCATGCCTCTTCATCAGAGAAGTTCAGTTCCCATGAATGCACAGGAGCAGCTCTGCTCACTGATGCTCTGTGAAACCGCTGTGTAAAATACACAGTCATTTCCTCTGACTGTCTGGGTTGAGGATTGTTAGAGTCCATGACCCTGTAATTCCCCCTCTTGCTCCTGGAGCGGTCCACCCAATTACACTTTTACAGACTGCTCCAGGCTCCTGTTGCTTGGCTCAATTCTTCTCAATTTCCCCCGTCTGTCAATATGAATTGAGATCTTGCGCAGATGGCCCCATTGTGGCAGTCAAAATGATATATTATATTCAACGAGTGTCATATCAAATTACCTGTGAGGAAACAGCTCATATAACTTGCCAGTGAAACGTTGAGTGCGCCCAAAGGCTGTCACTGCAATGAGTCCAAAGGGAAGCAGGTAGGAGGACAGAAGAAGTCTGAAGATCATGATGAGCTGCGCTTTGTTAAGCTCATAGTGGTCACTGTGTTTTGTTGTCCTTACATTGCTACACCGCCTTAATATCAAATTAAATTGCTACTGGCTAATAAATTAAAACAACAGGAGGTGTTACCCCCCATTGCCCATAACCAGGTCAATAGTGTCCCCTCTTGGCTCAATCGCCTGTACTGCCTGACCCAACAAAATAAAAGCCCATTATGCTTGCCCAGCACTTTTTCTCTCCTTTCTCCTACTCCGACCTTGCTAAAGCCAATAAACTCCGCTCCACCTCCTCCTCCTCACTCTCCCCCAGTGGTGTCTGATTCAAAGGACAGAGACAGATAACACATGTAATAAGTGCGTCCACCTCTTTATCGATAAGAGTGCCGATCCAAAGTAGGTATTAATAAAGAATAGGTGCTTGGCTGAAGAAGGGCAATGATTTTGCTTGTTATACATATCGATAAGAAATTCAATAAAGACTTTTGTCAGTAGGAATCAGGCTCAGTATTGGTCCATTGTCTGCCTATGATCCTCTGAAATGCTTTTGGCTGATAGCAAGACAGAAGTGACCCCTCACAAAATCGATGCAACTACAGCATTCTGAGAGCAGAGCTGTTTTGTCGCTTGACTGCCTTTTTGGAAAAAACAACCCAATCTGGCTTTATTGGTTTCACAGTAAGTGTTAAGGCAATTCCACTCATCTGGTTTATTGATTAATGGAGCACAAAACTTAAAGCTCAAGCTGAAATCTGTAATTTTCTATATCTTCAAACTACACTAAAAATAACATTCTGTACGTGTACACTATACAGTATATGAACACGAGTTTCTCCTGGTTGTTGTCGATATGCAGTGAAAATGTAATGGATTTACCCACACTGTTTTCATGACAGCAAACTGGAGAATTAGTGCAAACTATTTATCTTGATGCCTACAGTTCCTGATATTCTCATTATAGCCGTTGATGGAAACATGACTTAATTTGCATTTTCTTCTGTTTATGAAAATCTGATTACATCATGCGCTCCATATGTGTGTTGTGTCTGAGATCCCTGTCATGTCTCAGATGATGACACATGATTGACATATGGACCTACGATGCAGAAGACAAAGTCTAAGACACACAGTGAATGTGGTAAGTTTTAGGGCCCAACTGATATGGGATTTTTGGGGCCAATGCCAATACAAGTAATCGGAAGTAAGAAAATTCCGCTATCCAGTATATATCAGCTGATATTGTACATATATAATATTCACTGAATGTGGTTATCACGTACTTGTGGCAAAGACAATATGTACATCTTAATAAACTTTCTTCCAGAGAGAAGAGCACTGAAGAGTAAACACTTTACTTTTTATTTATTAAATAAGGAGCTGAAAAATATGTAGTTTCACCATTTTAAAACACTAGTCCAAGCATTTTTTCCAGCCTTAAACACAGTTTTAATATTGGTGCATACTGCTGAACCATATGCCGATACAGATATATCTGCGATGGCAAATCTTTCGGCATTATTATTATTATGGTATATCGGTCGGACCCTAATAAGTCTGGCTCCACTGATATATTGTTTTGCATATTCCAAATATATCAGCGTATATGTTCTGCGATATGTGTCGATATCAAAACATCTTTTTGAGGCAAGTAAAGATGCTTGAACTAGTGATTTAAAATGGTATAAATATGTTATTTATCCAGCAGGGGCTGAGCTAATAAGTAAAGTGGTTACTCTATATTACTAATGTTTGGAATAAAGGTTGATCAAATGTAAGAAATCCTGCCTCCATTACATGTCTTTGTCACAAGTATTTGATAACCACATTTAGCAGATATTATATGCTGCATATATAATCCAATATTGGATGGTGGAATTTTCTTGCTCCCTAATATCAGTACCAGCATCGATCCCAAAAATCCCATATCAGTATGGTTGTAGTGATAAGTAATGAAGTTTATTGTAAGGATGAAAACAATGAGCTGAACTGGGAATCCTGGGAAGGCTCTGGGACTGGTGGTCAGGCTGGCGCTGAGTTGCAGCAGGAAGCAGGAGAAGGGATGAGGTGGTGTGGCAGGATGACGCTGAGAACGGGGAACAGGCTCAAGGAGAACAGATGGTTTAGTGTTGCAGGCAAGACACCGAAAATGGAGGGAACGGATACAGGGAAGGCAGGAAGTGTGGCATAGCAGGAATGGTCTGGGCTGTATGTGCAGGAGAAAAAGGGAACTGCACAGGTAACAAAACACAGGAACAGCCCCTCTACAAAAAAAATACTGGTACAACATAGACTATTGGAAAATTAACACAAACTGACTCTACAACAAACTTACGCTGAGAGCGACCACGAGAGTTCCTTCCTCAGAGTAAGGCTCAACTATCAGGCAACTTGTGGATGCGTATGCCATGATTAAATGCAGGTGATGATGAGTGTTGTTGAGTCGCAGGTGTGCAGCTGAATCGGTCCTGGAGGACACACCCCAGCCACACACACACACACACACACGAAGGGGAGGTTTTAGAACAAAGCGAGCACAGAGAAAACACTAGAACACACACTGGTTAATGTCCAAAGTCATGACAATCCCACTGTTATTAGTGTCATGAATAAATGTTTCTTTGTACGTGTATGGTATAGTTAGGCTGGCCAAATGTACCGAAAAATTCGGGGCAGTCCAGAATTACAAGCATTTGTTCTAATTGTCCAGAAAATTATACTAAACGATAATTTTGATTAATTATATCCTAATGAAACATTAAACACTGATCGTTGTGAATCACTTTTTTGCTGTCACCCTGCAGCTGGCTCTGCTTTGGCTGCTGCAGTTTGTTTCTGACATGAACTGTGACTGTTGTTTATTTTTAAGCTGCACAGTAATGCAGCTTAAAAATCTGTAGCTGCTTAAGTAAGCAGCTACAAGCAGTGGATTACTGCTTCCCTTTCGAGATCCGAAGTAGTGTTTTGCAGTGATACGACATAGTCGTGTTTTTTCTGGCTATAGACAGCTGAATTTATGAATAACAATAGTGTTGAGTTTTGCCTGTCATGTGTTCTACTATTCACTGCCACCATGTTTTTTAATGTCAAGTTACATAAATAATTAAGTTACAGCGCGGGGACTTATGATTCAGCGTCATTGCAGTTTCTCTTCTCTGGCCTCACAGTGACGAGTGAGCAACAAGGAATATCTGTCTTTGCAGTTTGGAAAAGAGTAAGCTGAATTATTTGGCCATATTAAGGGAAGTTTTTCTGGATTTAGCCGGCCTTTCCAACGAGGGGTGTAGGAAAACATCGATACATATCCATATCACAATATTATGTTTTACAATATTGTATTAATGTTCAAAAACACTGTTGATTTTTAATTAATAGTTTTCATGCAAAGATTTTAGTCAGTGATTCGTTTTATTTGTTTATTTTGTTTATTTTTTTACCTCCAACAGCTATTGCACAAAAAACCTTTGCAATGATATTCTGATTGCATAGAAAAAAAATTTCTGAGATTTAATTGCGATGTGTTCTTTATGATGACAGTTTCCCCAAAATAAGATTGAAAAAAAGCCTGTCTCTATACTGCAATATAACACACTATGAACTTATATAAGAGATTATAATGCATTATTACCACTCATAATATATAACATTATATATATATATATATATAATACATTATATGTGATTACAGTAAGGGTTATGGTCAGGGTTAGGGTTAACTTTACTTTGCTTCTTACTATGATTATACAACACTACAGGCACATTGTAACACATTTTAAGAATGTTCATAATGCATTATAAATGGATGCGTTAAGTTTTTCCAAATTGCAACATATCGCCTTGCATATGGCATTGCAACATATTGCAATATGTTGTATCGTAACTCCTGTATCGTGATACGTATTGTATCGCCAGATTCTTGCCAACACACAGCCCTATTTTCAATCCTCTGTGGTGTACAGCAGCCTATTCAGTATTAAAATGTACGTGTAGAAGTGTTCCCGAGACACTGTTTGTAGTTCCCCTTCTTGCTGTTTGTTAAATGTCCCATGAGGGACTTTGAAGTTTGATGGATCAGCATGACTTACGAATGCAGTTGGCACTCTTGAGTCCACAGATAAAAGTGCAGTCTGATAAAAGATGTTTACTTTCCCACGTCTGTCTGCCCGCCTCACATTCTTTCAGCTTGTTCTGCTCCAATTAATACCCTGTTATTCTATAAATATAACAACAGCTTTAATTAGGCCTGCCTGTAATCTCAGCTCCGTGAAACAGATTGCCACAGGTAAAGAAACACTCCATAGAAATGACACTACATCCTGCTGGGTGGAGGGTGGTGGAGGTAGGAAATGAAATGGAGCGATAAAATTGAAATGTGATCCCAGCGGAAATTAGCATGCTAAAATGGGCCTGAAAATATTTATGATCCCATCACAGCTGCTTGCTTGTTTGTTCATCTTTTTTTATTTTTAATTACTGCCACTGCCTACAATGCCTCATTCAGAAGTGGATTACACATGTGTACTTTGGTGCACCCACACTTAAATTGGCAAACTGGGATTCTTTGACAAGCTTTGGTTCTAATTTAATTATGAAAAGTTTTTCACAATGAGTACTTAACAACATGTACCTCACAGGAGCCAGGTGTACATGTCTTCATTTAATATGATTAATGTGTTTTAAAACTTGAGTTTTAATCAAGCGTTTCCTTTTATTTCCTCATCCTTACTGTCATATGGTCAGTTTAGTTAAGATCTTTGAATCAGTTAATATGAACGACACCAGTTAATAAATTTAGCCTAAAAAGTGATTGGTAGATGATAAATAGCTTGATAACAGAATGTCATGGCAACTGTCTGGTTGGACACTTAAACATAAACATTCACAACAGAATGTGCTGTATTAGCCAAGAGTTCAGAGATTTTGCTTCCAGCTTTTAAATGGTTACAAATCTGTAAAAAACAGGTGTCATCCCTTAAATTAAGTGTAGTTATTCCACAGGGTCCTAGCAGATGGCCTCAATGTAATGTAGTAGAACATAATTTAAAGTGAGTATTGTTTATCAGTGAGCTGTTTTAGCAATGAACTCTACCGTATAGTATTAAACCACAACATTCATTTGGAATTAAAGGGGCAGTTCACCCAAAAATGAAAATTCAGTCATTATCTACTCACACTCATACGGATGGAAGGGTGGGTGAAGTTTTTTAGTTCACAAAACACTGTTGTTGTTTCAGAGGGAAAAAGTTTACATCTATCTCCTAAACTATTAAAGAAAATGGTGACCAGGATTTAAATGTATTATATTATATTATATCATATTAGAAACTACAGGCTACAGTAAACAATAAGGCAAAAAACATGGAGTCTGTGACGTTCTTTAAAACAACATGGAGTCTGTTAGGGCTTTGGCACACTTGGATTACTTTGAATGAGGCAGTAATTAGACCTATGTAACTGAGAATTACTTTTAAAGTGATATTATATGATTTTTAGATGTCTTGAATTGAAGATTTTTTTTTCCTTCCAACATTTCTACATGGTAAACAGATTTTTTTCTAAAAAGCCACTCACTTGAGCTGCTTTTGCTGGCAGTCTGTAGAGATTTGAGCTGTGTTCCAAATCGCATACTTGTGTTAGTATACTTTGGTGCAGTACATTTCAATGCAGTACACTTATTGTGTGGTGTATGAATCTTGACAGGGTAGTGTTGTCCCAAATCTCGCGCTGCCATTTTACACTCACCAGAAGTAACGACTTTTGTTGTTGTTTTTTTAACTGTCTCTTCTTCGTCTACTTCTTTTTTAGTGGGCCACTATCACCAATATTTGACAGCTATTTTCACCCACTACTAAGTTCATGTAACTTGTATTTAAAATCTTCTACAGTAAAGGCAACAATATATCACACATTTAAAAAAAACGCACACCACAACACTGATGCCTAATTAAATGTGCCGCCGTAGGTTGGAGCACATTAGCTAACTAGCGGATGCTAAAATTAATTAGCACGGTAATGGTACCAAATCATTACAGACCAAACATACATTACTGCGGCTATCTGACAACAGTATATACGCATACACAGAGATGATTAGCGTAAAAACATGTATAACTTCCATCCATACAACACGGCGACAGTCACTGTCGCCAGTTGATGGTGCTAGAAAACCCTTGACTGTGATCCCTTGCCGCCATTTTGAAAGTTGAGGAGTTTGTACATCACCAATATGGTGGTTGTTGAGGGTGTGAAGTGTCAGTCGAGAGTAATATACTGCATTTTTGCATACTTTTCAGTGTGAACGCACTTTACTCACTTATGCAATCAAAGTATTAAGTGTTTAGTGGAGAAGTATGCGATTTGGAACACAGCTACAGTTTCAAAACATCAAAACATTCTAGAAATGTCGATCCAAAAACCTTAAAAGCTTCAGTGGGATAATCCAAGTCATCTTTATTCAAAACTTCCAAAACAAAGAAGCAGGGTTCATCATTCAAGCTCAAGAACTTGAATGTGTTAAATTTAGTAGCTTTTTAGCCAAAATAACAGTGTTATGGAACTATTGAGCATACAGCACGATAAAGAAGACTTGGATTATAACACACAAAGCTGTTGAGAGTTTTGAATGTTTATTTTTTGATGGTTTTGATGTTTTGAAACCGTATCTCCACACTGCTACAAAATAAATATAGGGGAAACACTGATAAGTTCAGATTTGCCGTGCATGTCTGAGTGTGAGTAGCCCAAATGGAGAGCAGATTTTTTTCTTATTGACCAATCGACCGGCTGAAGAGCAGTGAGAATTTCAGTCGACCAAGATTTTCTTTGGTTAACAAAAGTCCTACTCAAGTTGGATGTGTACAGTATTCAATGATATGAAACATACTGGCTGCAGTAAATACAGTGAGTTGTGATCCCGTGACTGTGATGAAGACTTTACTGCCCTTCATAATAAATTGCAAGACAACCAGTTCTGTCATAACACTTTCTTCTTGCCTTTTAGAGTCAACTTAATTGACTCCTGTTTCCTATCAGTGCTTCTGTGTGACATACAGAATGCATGCCTTCTTGTCCCTCACAGTCTCCCACGTGTTGCCCCCAGAGATCTTACTATAAACTGCACATTGCTTATTCATCAGTTAGCATTGGCCATCATCTCTCAGGCACATTCTCTGTCTAAAATGCACTCTCTCCCTCTCTCCTTCCAGCTGGGATGCATTGCACCGCACTGGATGAAAAAATACAAAACGGATGTTCAGTGCCCCATGCTCTCTGCATGTTTGTTAGTGAAGGTCACAGAAAGTCTGCAGTGTGTGCTATTTTGATCCTACAGTCCTCCAACAAGAATAGCCATCCTTATTAAGGAGGAAAGCACAGCTCTAGTGATCATGTGGTGATTAATATTCATAAGAGGGAAGGCAAGGAAGAGTCTCTGACTGCCTACCAGCTATTTTACCTGATCTTACATGAGTTTTATGTAAATGCCTCTGCAGATCTGTATACATTATTGAGATCAGCTGGGAGAGTTCGAGGACATATGCTCACCCACAGATGTTGTTAAGGCTTAATGGGGATGGTGCTTAAGGTCTTTGCTGTCACATTAGTTTTGCCTGCATGTAACAAGCTCTTCATACCCTTCAGTCTCCAGCTCAATGATCTTTAAGCGATATTTCACTTAAGGAGAAGATGTTTCTGTAACATCAGCAGCTAGTGAGTGTTTATTCCTCAACAACCTTTTGGCTTCTCTGACTCACTGCTTCTCTGCTGGAGCATACACTGAATGACCAGCTGTGATGCCAAAGCAGTGGTATTTTGGCATCACAGCTGTGTGACTCATTCCAAAAAAGATTTAATTATTCATATCAAATGTTGGAAAAAAGAGTGAATAATAATGGTGACCTCAGTTTGCCCAGGGGGGTGCAGTAAAAAAAAAACTGTTAACAAAATTGAGGATTACATGTGACAACATTTTAAAAAATGTACATTTTCTCAAGGTTTTGGATGCTTACAGTGCCTTGCAAATCACAGGGAGAGCCAGGTCGATTCAATATTTAACACACCATCTCAACAGTTATCTTGATTGCATAAAATCTCTCTCACTGGCTCTTAAAAAGACATCTGAAATGGACTGTAACGGCCTTTAGGCATGATGCAAAGAGCCCAAACCTGTACGCTGTTCACTGTTCATCTGCACCAAACATTTACATTCTCTTCAATTATTCATAGTCTATTTTACTACCGTAGCTCTTTGAAATGCAAGTACGGTGTAAGATATTTATTGATTTTGAACTCCTATAGAGCAGCAAGACAAAATTGACTGAACAATAAAAGCTGTAGATCTTTAGAAAACTGTCGCGCCCTCTCTCTTCCTTGTATATTCTGCAGTCTCTCAAAACGGTCTGTGTACATTGATTTCTCCCCCCCCCCTTTCCTTCGAGTGCGCCTCCACACTCCGCTGTACTCACAACCCCTTTACTGACACAAAATAAACACAGCTAGGACACTGATAAAATGTTATCTACAGCTTGCACTTCTCATTCCTCAACACAACAAAGCAACAAGTGGTCCTGTAGCAGCCGTTTAGCTCATGTGCTCATGTTGAGGAAGTTAATAAATCCACACAGAATAAATTCACAAGAAACAGGAACGC
>JAQLOL010000006.1:5007937-5025233 GCA_029783665.1 Naso thynnoides
CGCCATCTTGGACAAAAAGCTGACAGTAATCCCTGAAGCAGAGGACAGATCCCAGCGGTGTCTGAGCAGTGCGGGGGAGGGGGCAGGCACAGCACTGTATGCACATAGCTGGCATGCCAATATAAGAAAGTCCAGCACGCGTTAACTTCATTGGAAAAAAAAAATGTTTTCAAAAATAAATAAATAAATAAATAAAAACACAGTGAAAAATAATAAAACAATAATAATATTATAATTTTAAAAAGCGTGCAGAGTCAGTTGAAACAGCCTGCAGGGCTCATTTCCACATGCATGTACTTGATAATGTGAGGCTTTAAAGCATTAACATTTAACATTATAACAGCATTTTTGGTCAGAAAAGACAGAAAAGCATAATAGCTCTGCTCTAAGGTGAATATATCTTTAGAACTTAAACCACATCTACAACGTATCAAACTGTGAGATCATTCACACTCTGTGCCGAATCTTGCCTGTAAACATTTCCCTGATAGCAGAGTGATGATATGATCAGAGCCTGAAGCAACAGTGCTGCATTTCCTGCCTCTCGCTCCATACACTGAGAGGAAGCTCATTAAGATAAGTGTTGGTGTCCTGGCAGGCCATCATCCATGCAGCATCATTGGTTTCAGTTCAGCAGGAAACATGTTGCATTTCACCCCCAACACCCAAATTTACTGTCGCTCACTGTCAACTGGCAAATGTTGAAATTGTAAAGGGAATATCTACTGAAGATTTAAGCAGTGAAGAGTCAAATGGTGGTTTTTACCTTGTTTACTAAAAGAACACATTGAGGTTTTGCACCAGAGAAATGGAAAAAAGGCAGCACTGCTAAAAACTGCGTGTTTGGTCTGATGCTGGCGTTACTTTTAAAAGCGACAGACTCTGGCAGGATGGAACTGAAATTCACATAAAGAAGTTCTGCACCAGATGTATCATTGCAGACTGACCACTGCAGCAGAGGAGTTTGCTCGTAAAATCTAACTTTTTGAAGACGCAGGCACAAAATTTGTAGCACTGCTTTATCAAACACACATGTAGGGTGAAAGACGAGCCAAGTCAAAAATGTGAATTATAAGATGCTTGACAGAGTTACTGTATCGAAGCTCTACCAAGGACTAATGCAGCAGTCTATTATCTTTCACACAACTTTTACCCTTCTTTGTCCAGCAGTTGCCTCTTTTTACCGACTTCTAATGGCTCATAGCAGCAGAATGAAATTTTAAAAGCTGCAGACATACAAATAGTTCAGTCAACTTTAATATTTTTCTGTCTACAGAAATAATCTAGTCAAAGGAGTTTAGAAGTTTGACCAGAATTTTCACAGTTATTTTTTATAACTCATTTTGTCACTAATTTTTCTGTTGTACTGACATCAGTCGCAAAGGATGAAAACACAGTTTCAGCTCCATGTGTCTTCTCTTTAACCAGTTTTATAACTTCCGCAGCATTTTCAAACATTTTCCTTTGCGATCCATTACTTTCCAGATGTGCACAACATGTGTCAAAATAATGAAGATAATTTGTGACAGGTTTAGCAGAAATCTCACAATGTATCACATGACAGAAATGGTAGTTAGATCCAAATAGTCCTTCCTGTATTTTGATGTCTTTCTTGTCTGTTTAACTCATTTAATTTTCCGTTTCTTGTTTGCAAGTAATACCTTTGTTCGTCAGTCCCATTTGTGCTCAAATACAATTCCAGATGTAATTAAACCCGTTTTTATTTAGATTTAAACACTGTAATAGTTAAACATAGGGCTTGTTCACAGGGCAAAAATCTGATTACATTACTTTTTTTTTTTCATTGATCAATATCGTAGTTATCAGGGAATATAATTTTATAGTTCTGAAAGTTTAAAGAGCATTCCGATGTGGCTAGACGATTCTGGCAAAAATAATAATCTTAATTACTCTGATGTTATAATCACAATTTTTTAACATGATTATTAATCGGCTTTAAGAACATCATGCATTTTTGAGCACTGACACTGGTTTCTTTTAAAAGCTGCTGTCTTTACTGTTGGGCCTAAATAAAACTAAACTGAAAGACAAAGAAATAAATAATAAATTTATTAAAACAAAAATAAATAATGCATAGAAAATATAAATGATGTTACCAATTATGTTGCAGTGCCCAACCATAACCTACTGGCAACTGAAAACATCCAGTATATTCAATTGCTATATCTGTAATCTATATTTAACATTTTGGGGCACATGTCTTTAGTGAGGAAAAAAGTGATGACATTGGTAACTTCCTTATGCCTTCGGGAGCCGGACTGATAAATAAGTGGAAGCAGGAAAACCAAAGTGTTTCCATCAAAGAGTTTGTTTTATCTTTCTTCTTAACCCAACGGCTCGTTTTATACTAACAAAGTCTCAGAGCGACTGAAGAGGCAATGTGTTGTGACTCACTCTGCTCTACTTGTGCTAAAACTTCTGTTTGGTCTTTAGGGGAGGGGCCGAGAGCATTCGCTGGGAAGAGGATTTACAACATGACAGACCGCCAGTAACTGGTCGACTCGTCATGCAGCACATAATCGTTTCTCTCGATTATCTTGTTTTTATGATCGTGGGAAGCCAAAATTGTAATTGAAGATGAAATTTGATTAATTGTCCAGCCCTATGTTGTAATAACTCAAGCCTGAAGACACCTGAGGGTTCATTTTTTAAATTTCAAAAAAAATTGTTAATTAAAATACAAAATAGAATAACATCATATAAATATTAACAGTGCAAACATCGCTTGGTTTAGAATATTTTTTGTTATAAAAGCATTTTAATAACATCAAAAGATTGGGTGTAGATGAAGAGAGGATAGCGGATTGACAGAATACATTTTCTTTATTGAACTGCCCCTCTTTTGTAGCACATATTGATAATGACCTTTGTCATGTTGACTCGAGTTAATTATATCCTGAAGTCTGTTTCACTCCCTCTGCTGTGGGCTCTGCTCTGAATCTGTCCATTGTCTGCGTGTGAGGAGCTAAACTCTGTGCAGACAGGCAGCGACGCAGAGACATCAGAGAGCAGTCGTTTTTGTGCCGCTCTGTTTCACTCATTATGTTTCCTCCACTTTTGCTCATACTTCAGTGTTTTGTGGAAGGAAATGGGCATGAACTTTGAAGTGCAAGCCAAAACCTGAACAATGACCGGCTATTTTTTTGTTTATTTGTGCTGTTATATCTAATGGAAAGTTTAAAGCCTATGGACGCTAGGGACATAAAATTTGCTTGCAATTCTCCATGAAGATGTTTCATAGCCCAGCACAACTTAAACTTGTTTAAAATCCATTTCTGTTCAATTTCAGTTCAAGCCTAAAACATTACAAAGAAACAGCAGTGCCTCAACTTACATGTTTGTGGTGGAAGTGTTCTCCTTGACAAGCTTGTTTTTTTCAAGTCTTTGTATCATACACATTCAGTACGTTTACATATTAGAGAAAATTAATTTATTGCGTTAGTCTGGCTCAAACCGGACTTTAAAATGCATATAAACATGTTAGTCTGACTGAAATCATCCTAGTTCAGATTTCCCAAAGTCAAGCTAACACACCCAGATAATGCGACTGGCAGTCAAATTACTCCTGCATGTATGGATTTATTTTATGTCATGTTGCACATGCACCTCGGCTGCAGAAAGCCCAGAGAGATGAGGATAGCTATTGAACTACTCCGAGGTTATACTGTTATATTTTAGTTTTAAATTGTTGTCCCCAGAGCTTTCAAACAAAAATGTCTGGCATCAGTATGAAAAGGAGTGTGAGTTGATGGTATTGTGTGAAATTTAAGGTCTTCTTTCACTGTTTTGCAATCCTGGCATCTCACTGCACAACATGACATGTTCACTACGAATAGCTTTTCTTGCAACCGTCATGCGCAGTCGTAACCGCATGACATTAGTGTGACGTAGTCTGATAATTCACCTATACACTTCAACTAGCCTCGGACTGGCATAAGCAATCTGCACGTGTTCAAGTAGTCGCCACGGCGGTTTTGACCCAGGACTTGAACAGCATAAAAGCACAAGGGGTTGTGTGCATCACAATTGTAGGAAAAGTAAAGCGCAGCAACAAAGTGTACAGTGCTTTAAAGTTCTCCATGTTTTCACTAATCAACAAAGAATCCACTAGCTGCTTGCTAGCTTGTTTGTAGCTTGTTTGGCTAACCAGAAGAAGGTCCAGTAGCAACCGGAATAACAGGAAATATTACCGCCTACCATAGTGAAGCTGGACAATAAAACTTATTCTCCGTCTTTGGTTGTATACAGGGACAAGGACAGTAGTCCAGTTAAATGGTCTAATCGAGCTATAACAGCAGCTAGACTTAAGTGTGCATGTAAACATACTGATTAATGGAAACAAACAGTCACATCTTCAGCATGCATGTGGATTTTTTGATCTGATCAGCCAGGATCATGATACCCCTATGTGTGAAAGCAGCCCCACTACATGCAGAAGTTAAAGACCTGATCAGCACTGTACACACACAGCACATATTTATGCATCCCCTTTGGATAAAAGTCACCCCGGCCCTTCACCACCTCACCTATTCTCGTTCCCACCTACGTCCCCGAGCTGCTTTATTAAAATGCTGAAAGGGCCACAGGAACATGCCTCCTCTCAGAGTAAGCTCTCTGTCAGACGCACGCTTTGAATTCCATATGCACAGTGGGTCATCTTTTGTCGCCTTCCTTTGGGTAATAAGAAACACAAAGCTTAGAGATAGTGTTTGCCCCGCTCCCTTCATAACAACCTTCACTTTTCATAGCGGAGCCCTTTATTTTCTCAGGGGTTTGATCCATTGTTAGTGCATTGTTGTCTGCTGCACACTGGGAATGCCTTTATACTGATTTGCATTTGCAGAGTCATTTTCATCCTGGAGTCTTTTTCTGTGAGTGTTGATGCTGTGGGCAAGAGCTTATTGGTTTTCAAGTTTCTACCAGAAAATCTCTTGTAAGTAGAGGGAGTCATTTTTTACATCATATTATCCTGGTTTATCAAACAGCACTGTCACTTCATGCTGGTTTTATCTGACTGCCTCTCATCTTATTTCATACAATTTTATTAGCTTATATAATGTTTATAATGACCTACGCTATGTGCAATTTATTTCATTTAAATTGTGATGTTCACTGATGCAGAGTCTGTTTCTGCTCATGTGTTATACAGATGAAGACTATTTCTTTGTTTTGCATTTGTGAATTTTTCAGACTGCAGATTCTTTTTCACTCAGTGGGCTGATAAAGAGATTACATGAATAACAGAAAAATCCATAGTGACTGGATTTATCGGGCTGTCTTTTCTCTCTATCCCTGCTTCTTGGGAGTTTAAGGCTCTCCTCCTCTGTAATAAAAAATCTTTAAAGTCAAGTTGCCCAGTGACACTCAAATCCAGTGGCAGTAGTCAGACGCAGACACAGATGAGCAGTCAGGCTGGCATGTTTGGTCCATATCAGGAATCCTCCAGCAAGGCCCCTCCACTGTGCTCCAGCGGTGCCAAATCATACAGTAGCTCATTAGTTTGGATTATGGGGCTCTTCCAGAGGACAAGTCCCTCTCTCTGATGTCATATGACTACAAATACAATACTAGAGAGATGCCGAGGCTTATTATGGAGACTACCCAGCCAAGATGTCTTTTTCATCATTCAGTTATCCAGCTTGAGTTTGTGGATGTGTTTATCCAAGAAAAATCCTCGAGAGAATTATGGCTTTGAAGCTTAAAATCATTATAAACACGTTTACTGGCACAAAATGTGCAGAGATGTAAAAGTAAAACAGAGTAAATGCTGTAGAAAAGTCTAAAAGACAAAGCATATTGGTTTACTAATGTTAGCACTGCAATCAGAAAAGTGCTTTGGAGTTTTGTAAGCAGGATTAGCCAGAACAGATGGCTTGCACAAAAACTATCTGAGGTATGATGTAGGTTTTTAATTTCAAAGTTGAGTGAACAGTCGTGGAGCAAAGTAAATCCATATGGCAAGAAAATCACCCCGTGAACTGATAGTTAAGAGTCTTTTTGTGTTGGTTTAATCGTCGAGAAACAGTGCAGTGAAGGGATAAACACAGTGTCGGGCCTCTGAGCTGAGTTTTTAATATTGTGGTTAGACATGTTTAAATTTGTCAGACTTTCTTTGTCTTTTAATTCTGAAGGTACACAGAGCTGAGCATGGGAGCATGGAAGTGCATTAAAGAAATAAATGGAGAGAAATAGCACTGCGTTTCTCAATATATTTATTAGGGTTGGGCAATTGCCTCTACTTTCAGATTGTCCGTTCATGCTCATAGAGATCACTGATAGATGATCCAATCGTGCGAGGGAGTTGGAGGGGGTTGTGTTAAAAGTCAGCGTTTTGCGCAGGTGGAGAGAGGATTTTACTCCTTCATCTGTGATGAAAAAACGTGGTCATGTGCAGCAAATGTGGCGTCAGCTTTTTAATTTTAGCTTGGCCTTTCATTTACAAAAGTTAAACTAACAGATGTGGAGCTGAAAATGATCCCTGCCTGACTTCAGTTTCTATTAAGCCTCAAAAGCATAGACTGTTTCTGTTAAGACGAGTTTATAAATTGACAGCCAAACTCTCTTTCTCTCATTAAAAGTCAGTCCAGCTCTCCTGGCAGACTGCTCTCTCCCTTTCCCTCGTTCTCTGCTAGAGACTAGGGACTCCCATCAACCCTCAAGGTGGCATATAACATTGTGCAGAGCCACACACATGCACTATTTGGTCAGTGCATACATGGACATCAATACAACACAAAAGCACAAGCCTGACAGTCGCAATATTATTTTAAAGTAAATTAAGGAAAATATAAGAAAGAATATAATATAAACAGAATTTATACAATAATGGGTTAAATATGCAATATGGAATTATTTTAAAAATGTGTTTGTTTTTTAGAGGGCATCTCTCCCCTGGGGAGTCCCAGTCCCCACTTTGGGAACCACTGGATTATGGTAAGGTCACTCACAAAGTTTGCGTGTTGGTGTGTGTTGGTGTCATTTCTGTGCAGGGGGCGGTCTAGACTGGTGCAACATCACAGCTTGTTCCATTTAACACGATTGTAGGTTATGTTTAATATTACCATTAAAGTCATATACACAATATTATAGACCTATTTATGTAGAGCACAGAGCAAAGTTTTGGAGAGCATAAAAAGTGGAGATGTGAAGTGTCAGCCATGGAAAAGTGACACAGGAGGCAAACTGGGTCCTACTTCAGGATTTAATTCACTTGTCAAATTGTGTTTTGCGACCACTTTTTGAGACAGCACGAGTAATTTTTACAACTACTCACACTTGTGCAACGTGCAAATTTGCAGAGGTGT
This sequence comes from Naso thynnoides, assembly GCA_029783665.1. Lineage (NCBI taxonomy): Eukaryota > Metazoa > Chordata > Actinopteri > Acanthuriformes > Acanthuridae > Naso > Naso thynnoides. The sequence goes on from JAQLOL010000006.1 coordinate 5,015,263, forward strand.
TTTTTTTGTGTGTGCGTTGAAAAAAAAATGAGGAAGTTTGTCAGTGTAGGTCTATGGCTGGGATAGCTGCTTCGAAAACGCCCTTTGAGTGCCTGTGAGGAAAGACAGCTGGGAGTGTCTGTGGAGCATTTGACTGTCCTGTGACTCCGGATTCGTTGGTTACAAAGTTTTCGGGAGGTGTCGTTCTAACCTGTCCCCCTCGGTGCTCACCAGATTCCCCTCAAAAAATTGGGGAAAGGCCCGGGCAACACCGGGGCTGAGACAGTGAAACGCTGTGAAGTGACATTGGTGAGCAACTCCACGTTTTGATCGTCTAAAGTTAAATTTTTTCAATATTATACGCCCAAGATGACAGCTGATCACATCTGGATCAGCTGTCAGTCAGTTCAACAGCTGTTTGTGTCTGAGCACATCAGTACTGAGATATTCGGCTAACAGTTTTAGAGTTTCTCTCTCTGTGATGTTACCTGATCAATAAACATCTGCACAGAATAAAAAGCTGCATGCTGTATTTAAACTGTGCACTGTGTCAAGCAGAGGCAAACAAATAATTTCTGCTGAAAAGACACGTTTATACTTTTGATTTTTTAGCATCATCAAGTTTTTATTGAAGTCCTTATTTTGAAGTTATTATTAAACAACCCAGAATATAATTAAGGTGTCTTTTAAACACTGAAGTTAAATTATGAGGCTAAATGTTAAAAGAAAATTTAGATTTGGTTACTCTAATCAACTGATCAATGGTCAGCCTGACAAGTGACTTTTTTTTCTCACTGGCAAACAGGCTCCCCTCTGCCTTTAATCCATAAAAACAATCCAAATCCATACCAGTTAACATTGGTGGTAACAACTCATGAAAGCAAAATGATTCCTGAGGAATGCAGAAAGCTGAAATTTGCATTGCAGGTCAATTTAAGGTGTGGCGCCTAAAATTTCTGCTTGCATTCCTGGAAATTTTCAGTAACAGGCGGCAGCGCTCCTAGTAAAAAAATTTAGTCTGGAGTCCTGAAATGTCAATCCACTGAAACAAAATTTCTAAATGCATGTAATGGGGCACACATTTCAGTGATTTTTTCCAAAATTTCTGACAGTAGTTAGTTAAAGGTGCCCTAATAGGCGACCCCATGTCTCTAGAAAGAACAATCGTTACATATCGCTTCAATCACTGATAAACCATAAGATCGTCACTTGGCCCAAGCCTAATATTTAAGTTTATGAACAATATAAAAGCATATTGGATAAAATAAAGTCACACAGCCTGATTGTTTTATTTGTTTACACCTTTTTGCTGTAATAAAATTCTTAAAACTACCGTATCAAAGGTCACAGGCAGCCACAGACTTCTTATAATCTCTAACAAAACAAACATTTTTTTGCCTGTTTAATTTTCACTGCAGCACAACATCCAAGGTCTCATAAAAGTGCCCTCATGCTGGCTGAGCTTTTATTAAGAATACTTTTTGTGTTGTCCTTTACTACTGAGCCCTGGATTAAATATAATTATCTGTGTGCTCTCACTGCTCTCTTTATTTTCTAACAAAGAATTTCACACAGCATTCCAGGAAGTACACTGAATTGCTTCATTAAGCGTTTGAATATTCTGCTGTTTAAAGTGTTTTAGTGGGGCTCTCTCCCATAGGGCACATTTTCTGCAACAACCAAACATGCAGTTTTAACAGCATGTGAAGTCTCTAAAGTGTTTGTGATGACGGCTCTTGTGATGGAAGAGCTCTTAGTCAAACTTGTTGTGTTTTATGACCCAACCCCTGACATCCAGTGTTTCAACAGGCCATAGGTAGAAGCACACAACTGTAATATGCAGATTGGTGAGGCAGCTGGCAAGGCCCCTAGGGTGCCGCAGCTCCACCTGGAATCTCTGTGGGGCTTCACCTGCTGTTCCCGTGGAGAAAACAGAGCGTTTCCACATACCCACTCTCTGTCAGCTCAGTGCGAAAGATCAAATTGCAGCTGCAATCTCACAGGGGCCGACACTTAATCAGGTTCTTTCATTGTGAGACACCTGAGACCGACTGACACGGGAGGTTTGTGAGTCTCGGCAAATGTTCGAATGAAGAAAGAATGAGTGAGAGAAGAAAAAAGTGGTAATGTTTTTCTTAACAAGGAGTCTTTACACATGGCGTTGACTCAAGCCGACTGATGTTTCTGACAGATGGCAGAACAATGGATCACTTAAACTGAGCAGATATACAGAACTGAGGAGCAGCTGTAGTGGCTTCAAAGAGGAAAGTTTATTATTAAAGCTGCTGTAGGTAACTTTAGGGTAAAGATCAAAGATCATTTTTATGTTCTATTTGGAAAAAAGTCATAATACGCATAGATAACTATTAGTAAGTGACGTGGTTTTGGTATTGTGAGATCTCTGTAATTTTCCCATCATCCCTCTGTATTCAGGATTGGCAAAAATCACATCACTCCCGTTCTATTTGCCCAGTCAGTGATGTTCTCTGTATTCTCTATCCTGATTGGCCCGTCTACGCTGTGCCTCTTAGCGACAGGTGATGTTGAAATGAGCTGATTAGCTGTTTCCTTACGCTCCGACTCGCCTCTGCTGACAACAGAGTGTCTGCAAGCGACACCATCAGTCGGCTCGAGCTCGAGCCTAGACAGACCAGTTTAGTCCGCTGCAACTTTCCCTGCAATCATTTTCGTCTCGTTTCAAACTGGACTTTAAAGAGAGAGTGACAAAATATGAAATAAGGTGCAAGCTGGCACAAATGGCTGCAGTGGAGTTGGTTTTCAACGAGTCTCGTGCTACAGATAATGTTAGCTTGTTAGCTCGTTAGCAGAAGTTACCAACTGCAACTTTAAAGGGAGAAAGTTTATTATTAAAGGGATGAGTCAGTAATTTTGAAGTGGAGTTGTATGACATACTTATGCATAGTCAGTCTGTTACCGTCTCCAGATGGAGATCAGCGGCGTCACTTTTAGGAGAAGCAGGGAGAAATGGCTGAACCAAGAGTCAGCATTGTACTGTTGCAGATGGGTCAGCAGAAAAATGGTTTTAGGCCACATATATAAATGCTTACCTAAAAAATTAATATCTGTTCAATGGTTGGCTAAATGTAGGATTTTTTCACCCCTTTAGCCTGCTGCCAGACAGCTTCTTATTTTGACAATATGGAGTGCTATGGTGCGCGACAGTTGCCGGCGCGAGTGGGCGTAATAATATACAGAGAGAATGCAGTTTAAAAAATGCAGTGCCAAAATAAATGGCTGTCTGGCGGCAAACTAATGCAGTAAAAAAAAAAAACTAAATTAAGCGTACAATTGAATGGATATTGATTTTTTTAGGTAAGTATTCACTTATGTGGTTAAACAGAGTTTTTCTGCTGACTTTGTCTGCAACAGCACAATGCTGACTTCTGCTGTAGTGATTTTTCCCCTTCTTCTCCTAAAAGTCACACCGCTGATGGCTATCTGCTGAAGGTAATAGACTGACTACGCATAAGCACCTCACACAACCCCACTTCAAAAATACTGAACTATCCCTTTAAAGTGATAAAACTAAATGGTGTTACGCTGAGGCAATTTGTCTTGTGCTGGTGCTCAGGAAATGGGCTTTAGAGATTCTTCAGCCAGTGTTCTCAAGTTCATTTATTGCCTAAACAGCTGCATCAGTGAATTTCAGTACTGTAACTGGGCGGTTCATGCCGTTGCTTGTGGAGACTTCTTGCACAAGATGCCTGTAGACAGGCACAGCGAAACCCGAGACGAGGCACCAGAATTGGTCCAATTCAGATTTTATAGAGCAGCTTTTGTTTTGTATTGTATTCTATTATCAGGGGGCTTGCTGTAGTGGCTCAGTGACCACTGATTTTCTGCCAGGGCCCATCACATTCAATAGGCCACAGCTCGCCCCTCCTCCCAGATAACGACAGAAAGCATTTCTCAGGGCTTTTAAACACTTCTTGGAGACTTATCTATAGCCCTGATGGCCTGTCCACACTAATCCATTTCAGCTCTGCACCTCCCTTTTATTGTACCTTCTTATTGATAAAGTGGCGCTGCTTTATTAGACTTGAAACTGGCAGAACAGCTCTTCAGGGAAATATCTTGTTTTTTATTTGAAATGGGTTTAGAGGTTATGGAAAAACCATTTTAGTTATATGAGCTTTTATTTCATAAACTCAACATCCTCCTCTCTAGTTTCCAAATACGAGTCAAGCATATAGCATTTTAAGAGCTCCTAATAAATTTCTTGTTTAAGTTAATGTATCATTAAATTGAAATAGAATGTTTTATACAGTGTCATTTCCTCCTGTTGTGCTGAATGAGCCTGAGCTGAGATCAGTGTGTGTTGGGTGGGTTTATTGACACTTAGCCAGAAAAGAGTAATTGGAGCTCTGAAGAAACGAGAGAGAGGGAGACAGAGAGATAGAGGGTGAAGGCAGGAAAGAGAGATGAGATAGAGGGTCTAATCTATGGGGTGTCAGGCCAATGGCAAACACAATCCACCACTCCTTTGATGAGGAGAGGCCTTGAGGTGCAGATCTAATAGGAGGGATTGGGAGAGGGATGGCTCCAATCTACAGGCCAATCCTGTTCGAGGTTCTCTGCCACTGACAGGGAAGAGGAATTATTAGAGCTGGAGGCTCAGGAGAACTTTCAATGCTAAATTTGATCGGAAACTTGTGCACAGCTACTGTCTCTGTGGGGTTAAAAAAAAAGTAAATTCTGGGAATTTGTACCACTCAGGCGACAATTCATTAAAAAGTTGTCATCTCCTTGTCACCTGAGTGAGGTCATGGCGAGGGGAGAGATTAAGTGAGAGTAAAGATGGAGGGTATGTCCGGGGCCAGCAGTTGGCTTCGTCTTTAAGAAGCTAATGCTGTTATCTCGGGGAGTGTACCTGTCACTAATCTGATTGTGGTCCTTTCACTCGCCCCATGGCAGATTGATGTTGAATAATCAAAGGTGGTGGTGCCCAGACAAAGCACAAGGCCACAGGGATTAGTCCCCGTCTAGAAGACATTGATTTGGTTTTAATGCCCACATATATTGATGAACCGCAGTGCAGAGGGGCCCAAATACAAGAGCTGGTTTCCCTCAGAGGCTCTACATTTCCTCTTATGGAGTCTGTTGTGTCATTTAACACCAAAGAAAAAAATAACCAGAGGCCTCATCAGTGGTGTAGTGGTGCCTGGAGAAGTGGGTATACTCTTATTTTATGCTCCCATTTCTTTAAGTGGCCCATCCAGCAAATAATGGCCGCTCTTTTTAAACAGTGACATGTTATAAACACTGTCATGTAAGACTACTCTTGCATATTTAATTCATCCAAAAATTGAGCTGTAGCAGGACTTTTTAACTTCTGCTGTTTGACCTCAGGGTGGACGGAGGATCATTATGAAACTGACAAGAGCCACAACAGAGGTGCAGATTTTTGCATCTGACCCACAGTCCGACTATAGGGTGTCACAATTACATATTTAAGCATTTTGAGTGAAACATTCCTTATTTCTTTCATTCATGAAAGAAAAACCTTGCAATAGTCCTTGGGGAAGTGGTCTCTTTCGTAAACATTCTCTTGGAACAGCTGATTTGCATTTGCAGTTCACCGCAACAAAACTGTAAATGATAAACTGTGTTCACTTGTCAAATAAAATAAAATACTTAAACGTATCAAACTTTCATTTTTAAATACAGGACGAGGGGCATTACGGATTGTTGTGATCATTTCGGCAGTCAGTCTGATCGCTGTGAATAAATTAAATACTGCGCTGCAACACATGTGTAATGCTGATGGATGCACGACTTTCCCTGTCCCCGCACTGTGGGAGGACGACATGAAAAGAAAGAATTAAAGACGTGCTTAAAACGTCCACCTCACCCTCAAAAACTTTCCTCACTGTGTCAGAAAAATCTATAATTCTGTGTTTGTGTGGCTGCTGAGCCCTGATTCAGTGGACAAATCCAGTGATCAGATGCTCATTTCCATGTATTAATATCCATGAGGTACTTTGAATTGACCATTTACAGGTGAATGTGGGTGTGGAGAGGGTGGGATACGGGCCTGATCCATGCACAATTTTCCAAGTTGATTTGGGATTTATAAAAGGAAGTTGCGCACAAACAGGCACACACCAGCTTTTATAAATCTGGATACTTTTTGGCGTGCAAACATTTCCTCATTTGTACGTGTGCAAACATTTGGTGTGGATTCTACGCACAGTTTTATACATGAGGCCCCTGAGCTGTAAAACAACAAAAAATGTGTTATTACGGTTCCTCTCAGATATACATCTATGGTGTGTCTTTTTGTTTTTAATGCACGCTGATTGCGGGTGGCCTTGCCTGGCTCCAGAGGAGTTGGTGTGCTGCCATGTTTGCACACTAACTGGCAGCAAAGTAGGCACAGAGGGGCCAAAGATCTTTGATGATCAGTGGAGCAAAAAAAGAGAGAAAGCCCTCTGGAGGAATTGCTTTCATCCTTTCTCTCTGTATCTCTCTATCTTGTTCACTTTCTCTCGTTATGATGATGCGTAGCAACCAGCAACACAGAATACACTGAATCACAGAGAAGAGCTCTCAACTCAATTGCACGCTGCACAAAAGAGGTTTTGTATTCACTGAGTATAGGCAAGCTGCACATCAAAAGTGCTAATTCAGATCATTCATTCGCACAATCTACCCGCAGGTCATGCCTCATTGTGCTTGTTTATGCGCAACCTGTGGGTGTGTGAGGCTACATTTCTGTGTGATGCCGTCTTATGTTGGAAAATCTGCCAGTCTGCCTGGGGAGATGCGGTGAGACATCAAATATGAGGGTAATACAGGTCACTCCCTGGGAAAATCTGAGGCTTCATGGAGGTGGGCTGCCGTGTCCTTGAATCCCAGCGTTCCACTCTTGTCCTCCCACTTTTCCCCAGAGTCAGTTCAACTCAGTTATCACACAAAACATCCGAGCAAAAGCCTGCGAATGACATGCGGCTGAGCAAAGCACCGTTAAACCTGCGCGGAAATTGTTCATTACCATGGATTTGCCTTCCACTCTCCTCGTGCAGGTGTAATGTTATTACACTGCGAGCCCGAGCCTCGCTGTGAACTCCCCATCTGTCTCCTATGGCGTCATCGCTCAGCTCCAATGATGAGCTGATTGAGTTGCAGCTGCAATGGCAGATGCCTGTCAGTCCCACTGTGTCTGACAGATGGGGTTCAGCTTCTCTTTTGACATGTGTGGAACTGTAAGCGTTCCTGATTTTATCCACCCACTTAACAAAGAGACCAGCGTAACTAAAGTGACTGCTGGGAAATAAGTGACTAACTTGCAGAGAAGATAGGCACTCGATGTGCTGAAGAAAACATTTATGCAGTTGCCGTGTCCATCTTCCATTAGTTGGCACAAAGTGTTTCCATAACAGTAGCTGTAGAGAATACCTCATTTGTGAATTTAGTCGTTGATATGATGAGTTGCACTAATATATGAAATCATGAAATGTAAAATGATTGCAAATACTAAACTGGCATAAAATGTGGTGATTTATCAGGCCCAAAGTTGTGTTTACACCGTCTGTCTGAAGGTATTTTCTTTACTTTCAAGAAAATGGGAATGGTAGATGTGTGATGTGTGATGCATCATACAGTATACATCTACCAGTCCAAGTACAAGTATTTGATAGTTTTAAAACTGTGCAGCAGGGGCGTCCAGTGGCTCAGTCAGTAGAGCAAGCGCCCCATATACAGAGGCTATGTCCTCGCGCAGCTGACCCGGGTTCGATTCCACCTGTGCTCCTTTACTGCATGTCATTCCCCCTCTCTCTGCCCTGTTCCCTGTCCACTCTTCAGTCCTGTATATAAAGGCACAAAAGCCCAAAAAAAAAGCTGCAGTAAAATAAAATGAAAATGTGACGAGGTATTTTGCCACCTGTTAGAGCAGGAAGGTTAAGTCTGCGAAAAGCAATTTTTACAAGATTTTTAGAAGCATTTTAGAAATCTGACAGTCTCTAAATGGAATATTGGGTAACACTTTACTTAAAGCATCCATCTGTAATGCATTATGACCATATATGAATGCTTTATAATGTGCCTATAGTGCTGTATAATCATAGTTATGAGCAAGATTAGGGTTAACCCCAACCCTAACCATAATCATAACCACATAAAATGCACTATAAGTGTGTTCATATTGTGTTATAATGTGTTATATATGTTCTTAATGAGTTCTAATGCATTATAGAGACAGGTTTCATAGAAAGTTTAACTGAATAATAACATTATTTTAGGATTTAATATATTCTGTAGTCAAAAGTAAAAAAATATATATTAAAAGTTTTAAGCCTGTGTATTTCAACAAAGGAAAATGAAAAAAAAAGAAACTTTTCTGATAAGCAAGCTTTGCAGCATTTTGAATTTTGAATTTCAAATTGAATTGGAGCACTTTAACACACAGTGAAGTCTTTGTGTGTCTGTGTGATTTTGTGTGAAATCGCAGCGCAGACATACAGCAGAGTTCAGGAGTCTCCTCCACCATTAAACACTGCCTGCCATATAAACCTCCGATCAGCATTTATAATATCTGATACTATAATATCTATACAATAGAAAATGTAACATTACAGCACTTACACTATATATAATTGCTCCATGTCCCCACAAGGCATTCTCCCATTCCATTCAGCATCACTAAACATTCAGCCACCCAGTACATGCACACTCGCACATATCAACACATTATTCGTGTAGAATTATCTAATGATGATGACCTATTCGCTTTAAACCTTCACACTATTTTAAGCTGTTCATTTTCTCCTCTATTTCTCTTATTTTCTTAATTTTTTTTTTTCAATCTGCATGCCTGTGTATGCCGAAGTCAGTCTACAAGATATTTTCGTATGTTAAAATGTTCACTGTGTCAGACTGAGCAATGAAAGAGTCCTAAATTCTTGCCATGTCGTGGCCGAGAGACGTGACAGACTACATGTTGCTTCCCTGTCAATCATCATTTGCAGCTCACAGCGTGCATGACGTCACCAGCAAGGAAGCGTTCACCGCTGGCTACTACTACTACTGACGAGCCGTCGTGGTAGATAAACAAAAAATCAAACATGCTTCCTGTCGTAAGGTCGTGAGGTGTCCTAGATGCGGCGTCGGCTGTCGTCCATTATGAAACACTATGCGATATGAAACGTTTGATTGTGGAAATTGCCAAAAATGAATTTATTTCTGAAATTTTGTGATTTGAGAATCATCAGCCATGAGACTGTATCAGTGGTGTAGCCATGGGTGTGCCTGTGCCACCCAGAGAGGCAGCTGGCACAGCCAAAAATCACATGCAGACTAATTTTTTGTTTGACTGACTACAATGTTGGATGAGACGGTTGATCTTTGCTGTATCGCTGGCCTCAGGAAAAAATGCTTTCGTCGACACACTTAGTTGCTCGAGGTTCCTTACTGTTAAAAGGGAATCTTCAGTAGTTTAACGTAATTTGCCTGATTACAAATTATATTTCAAATGAAACATCAAATGTCATCAAACAGCTGTTACTTAGGCACACCTTAACAGCACACATTACTTGGACCAGACCAAGAAATTGTAGGTGAGTATTTGCATAAGACTCCTGCTACAAATGGACCCAGTTATCACACACTGACCATAAATGTTCCAGCCTTAAACCAGGTTTTAACCTGGTCTGGTTCTTGTGAGTTATACCCTTGTCGCATGGGATTAGTATCTAGTAATTTGTGATAATTGCGGAGGACATCTGTGATCTTGATCCCATGAGAATCCGCCATGTCCATAATCTGTAAAGTAAAAATTCCACTGCAAATGACCTACCATATTTTGCCAAACACATAGGTCCTGTGATAATATTAGTCCCGTGCAAATCAACATCTCTGTGATTTGATGGGATTGTTTTGGGTTTTTTTTATATAAGGTTTTCATTTCCTCTGCCTCTTTACTGGTCAAAAGAACAGTGGAGGCTGCCGTGGAAGGTCTTAGCAGTATTTTG
>JAQLOL010000006.1:5042156-5052344 GCA_029783665.1 Naso thynnoides
AAAATGGGACAGTGTACATTAATTAACATTTTTTAAAAATGTAAATGCACCTGAGTTTGCATAGGGGCTAATTTTCATTAGCCGTCCCTTTGCCAGTTAACTGGCATCCTTAAAAAAGAAAAAACGAGTGATTATTGTTTTCATCACTTTTTCAAACTGAAGCTTGTAAAATTGAATGTCAAAATCATTTAACAACATTTGATAAAGACATGATGCCTTTGCCTTATGTGTGTCTTTAATTTGCTTTAACAGTTGATCTGTTAGGGATCTTTTGATATTTATGGGAGGGGTACACTGGAGGAAAGTAGGGGAGGTTATGCTTTTTTAATTTGAGTTGGGGTATACTGTTTTTAATTTGGGTCCCACGGAGGGTCATACAAATTTGAGTCAATCAAATTTTGAATATTTTCTCCCTGGAATTCATAAAAGTATAGTGAGTTCCTTCAGCGACTTCTTCTCTCTTGGCCAGACTTTTGGCATAATCCGGGGTGTCGTTTCTCTTTGGCTGCCCTATTGGTTGATCTTTACACTTTCCAGATAGTGGGCGTGTACAGTATCTAGCGAATCAGTGGCTCTCTTCTGGTATTATGCTACATTCTGTTGACCTCAGTAGTGGGAATTCAGAGCTGAAATTGACGTCCCGCTTGTCCTTCATTATGGTTATCGTTGCACTGCTGCCACAGCTCTGTGCTAGTACACAAGCTGCCGTGAGCCAGCTTGGATAGACAGATGGCGACATCTAGTGGATGAAATGAATATCTGTCAACCAAATACACAGCGGTGAGTTTTATGGATGATTGAGATATGAAGACAATAATACAGGAAAGTTACGTTTTATTGACATTACTTGCAAAAGCTGCTGTATATTGCGATTATAAAAATTTGGACACAAACGAAGACCATTAAAGAAAATAAATCAAACTGAACAAAAAAAAACTATAACATTCTTTGACCAGCAAAAAGTACTGGTTATTTAACATTTGGTTTGAGAGGGTCAACCTTTTTTCCCCAATCACTTGGGGAGGATCACGAAAAAAATTAGGGTTGTAGGAGTTAACGCGTCATTAATGCGTTAACACAAATTCATTCAAACACTGATAACCTTTTTAAATGCACGATTAACGTGCACACGTTCTGGCCCTCCGCCCACCTCGTAGTTTGGGAAATCAGGAAGCGATGCAGCCACCAAGGATACACAATTTAAGACAAGAAAGCCAAAGTGGAGGAGAAAGTATAAATTCTGGACACGATTTGTCGTTGTCACGCCTTAACTCTGTTTTCTGACACCACGTTGTAGTCTGTTTTACTGTTATAGTGACGTCTTACTCCTGAATGAAGGCCAAGTGTTTAATAAGACACTCAGGAGTAATAGTCAATAAGACACTAAGACGAGACTTAAGTAGCTGAAAGACATGAGCAATCGAGCTCTGATCACAACAGACCAAACTTAGCAGAGCATCGAGTGCTCGATCAAAATATATATCACAGTATTTTTCCTTGTTTTAGGTTGCTTATGGATAATAATAAACATACATTTGCATAAAACGAGCATGTTTGTCCAAACACATGCTTATAAGAGTATTAAAAAACTTGAAAAATATCCCTTCAAGGTACATTTAGAACTGGATAAAAAGACGTGCGATTAATTTGTGATTAATCATGAATTAACTATAAAAATCATGTGATTAATAGTGATTACATATTTTTATCAGTTGACAGCACTAGAAAAAATATATTTTGGGTTGAGGGTGAGTGAAAGCCTTTTATTTTCAGAGCACTCAAAAATCCTCCAGTGACTCAGCATTATAATTAATGTGCGGTCCCTTAAAGAACTGAAAACAAAACACAGTTGATTATCGAATGTAAAAGCCCACACTGATAAAAGCAGCTATAGCGCTGCAGCAGCTGAGTCACCAACATGACTCTTTTAATACTGTCAACCTTTGCACACAGATCTGTGTGTCGGGTTTATTAGGATCAGTGTTTGCATAATTAGATACGAGTGGTGAACTGGTTAGACTGGTGTTAGAACATCCTTCTGCTCACATTAGTGGTTTACGGTTATCTGAGCAGCTCTGTCCCAGTTCCCTCAACACACAGTGATTTCGGTAGTGAACCTGCATGAGACAACCCTGCCAGGAAACCCTCCTCCACCCTCCCCCACCCCCATCCACCGCCGTCATCTCCAATAGCTTTCCACCTCTCTGTGATGAAGTGTCGGACTCTGCCCCCGTTGCCCTCCCCTCATGCTCGCAGACTGGTGAGCCAGCAGAAAAGAGAAAACAGGCGCAGCTGGTGTGAGACATGAGGCAACACTTTCTGCAGCCACTATGGATGATTTGCTACCGAGATGCACAGCAAAGTAAACCACTTCTAAATTAATTAGCTGCAGTCAGAATGGTAATTAGTTTGAAAGTGCCAGGGATTCACTTTGTGTGATATAATGGGCAGAGAGAGAGTGGGAGGAAGTGGAAATTAGTGACAGAACAGAAATAGATAAAGAAGAGAAGTAATTCACAAGTACCTCTCCTAATTCCATACTTCTCAGATGATTTTTAACATATTTGTCCTTTAAAATCTGCTGTTTTTAAGCTCTGCCCTCCTCCTGTATGTCTTGCTCTGATGCTGGCCCACTTACAGTGTCGCAGCTTTCCTTTTTCGCATACTCCTAGATTTTTTTATCTTGCTGATGTATGCTAATATTGTTTCTGAAGATATAACCTTGAGGCTGACACTAATTAAAGAGAGTGAGAAGAAAATAAAACACCCTTTTTCTTGTAAACAAGTTGTAATGAATTCGTGCGGAAATGAGACGTGAAGGGGATAGATTCCTCGTCATTAAGCACTCTGGGTTTTCCTGTTCTTCGAGTGTCTTGTTTGTCGATAATGTAATCATGTGTGGTGTAAATGAACAGCCCCGATGCAGAGAGAGAAATAATTAAACATCAGGTGCTTGTATTTTGACACTGGAGTTGGAATCAAAGAGATCACCCCAGTAAGCCGCTTCATCTTTTCATCTTCCAGTTTACAACCCGAGATGTGGACAATAGAAAAACACAGCAGTTGTTTTGGTTGTGCTTGACATGATGCACTGCATGTTGACAACACGTGAACAAACAAGCTACATTGACCGGGAGGTAGTTTTTTAGATGTCTGTTGTAGCAGCTTTTCGGTGAGGCGAGGCTGTTTTCTTCCTCACCACTCTCACACCGCTGCAGGGGCTCATGCTGTCTGTCAGGCTGCCCACAGTCACAAATGAACGTTACTGCCGTGTGTTTGCTTACATGGAGATTTCACACACAACGACTTGTGGCTAACTCCATATTACAGCAGTAATACCCAGCAGTCTCCCGGCTTGTACAAAAAGAAATGTAAATAATGCAGTAATGTAAATGTGAAAAATATGCTCCATGCTGATACATTCACAACTCCAGATGTCAACAGCGTTTGCAAAACACATAAATTAACAGGTACAATACAGCTTACACAACCAGTTCTGCCCTTATTCCCACCATCCTCTGTACTTGTAACTCTTGCAGTAGAAGTTGTAGTAAATCATTGTTTCAATTTAAAAATATGTGTACCTGTAAGAATTTCCTATGAAAAAATAAGTACTAGTCTAAGTTTCTTAGCAAAGCCAGTTAAGAGGTCATAAAAAATACATATAACTTCAAATCTTAGCTCATAATTAAATAAAGACAAAACAGAAAGTTTTATGTTCAGCATCTTGTGCATGCCTAATGTTGAAATGTCTAGTTTTGGTGCCCTGGTTTCTCATTCCAAAGCAGCAGTTTAGAATCTAGGCGTCACATTTGACAGCTGCCGGAAATTTGATAAACAGTTTGATGCTGTTGTTAAGACGACCTCTTTCAGCTTCGTCTTGCTGAAGTAAAGCCCTTTCTTAATCATCATGGTCTTGAGGACGCTTTTCACGCGTTTATTACCTCGAGACTCTTTCATTGTAGCTGTATTCACTCTGAGCACAAATAAAATAACTCGCTTGCTTAATTAGCGTGAATCAACACTAGAATATTTTGTTTACTCGGTTCATTCCCTTGAATAATTTGCTTCATTTGAGCGTGAATTCACATGTGTGTGAGTACTAATAAGATGCAAATTTTTGCAAGAAGGTAGGGACTCGGTTGAGCTTGACTACACTGCAAGGGTTGCTGCTTTGTTACCTACTGTTAAAAGTCCATTCAGAGATCCAGACTCTGCTGTGTCTGGGTCCAGCAGATCCTCCAGAGGCATTCACAGTTTAGGGAACTCCACCACCTGCTGCGCCTGAATGACAGCCACTTCCAGCACTCCTTCAGGCTCACCGGGACCCAGTTTGATGACCTGTTGCCGAGGATCGGTGCCAGAATATCCCTCCATTGTACTAAATACAAGATATATAAACTTTAGGTGCAGGGTTGCTAGTAGATCAATTAATATTCATTATATAGACTATGCTGATTTAGTTTAGTGAAACAGGTTTCTGCTCCATTTCTCCACTGAATGAATCTCCACCATTACTTCCTAGTCATAAGTCGCTGTTGAATATCTCAGTGCTGACTGGCTATCGCGGTAAGAATTGGTTACTAAAGTTCAGATTTTGCAACGGCTGCAAATAAGCAAATAACGTGAAATTGGCTTCATTTGCACTGCGCAATTTGCACAATTCACTTCGCCCGACTGTAACTAATCGTGTCTTTACATTGACTTTGCATGTAATGTACTCGCACGAATGATTTTACTCGCCCCTGTGTGAACACGACGTAGTGCACTTTATGTTAGTATCTTCCAGTCTTCCATCACGCACCTCCAACTTGTGCAAAATGCTGCTGACGTGAGAACCTTACCCCCATTCTTTACTTACTCCATTGGCTTCTAGTTCATTTTAGAATTGATTTTAAACTTTTGATGTTTGTTTTTAAAGCCATTAATGGCCGTGCCTCGTCTTTTTTATCTGAGATTTTAGCTCTCTGTGAGCATAGCAGTCTTCTGAACAACTTAGAGGTTTTCGAGGTCAAGGTGCAAATTGTGGGGTGACTGTGCTTTTGCTGTCACTGCTCTCAAACTTTTAAACAAGTTGCTTTTATGTGTTTTTTTAGGCTTTCATTTTTATTTTTATTTTTATTGTTGCTCATTATATCTCTTGATTTTAATGTAAAGCACTTTGGTCACCTTTTGGTTGTTGTAAAGAGCTGTTTAAATAAATGTTTATTGATTAACTAATTGTCATTGAACTCAGTTAATATAAACTATTTTTTTCTGTATCCTTTGTATGTCTTCCTGTGTTCTAGGAAAACAGGACATGCTTCCAAAATGAAAACTGCCAGAAAAAAGGCAACCATGTGACAGAGGGCCACTACAGCCGAGTGAAAAGCCATCACAGCAAAACGTGACATGTCAAAATATTATTTTTCACAGCTTATTTGCACTAATTGTTTTCAGTCATGCTTTGTGTCCTGTGGTGCAGAGATTTGAAGGGTCATGGGGTTGAGGGGACCGTGTAATGGAAACAGATCTTTGTTGAGGCTCACAGTTACAAGGCTTAGGGACTGTAATGCCACATTACCGACCAACCAGAAATCTGCACAAAACTAAGCAATTAACCCTCATGCTGTCAGCATAATAACACATATACTTAGCCCTTACTTTTTTATTCTGTTTGGATTAGAATATTGGATAGCTGATTGGTAAATCTTTGTTTGACCAGGTAATTCTTATTGAGATGATAAATCTCTTTCAAGGAGCCCTAGCCAAGAAAACATAAAGCAAAATGTACAATATCAACTTGTAATGCAACAGTTCAAACTGCAAACACACCAATGTTAAATACAAAGAAAAACCCCCTCAGTTTTGCAGAATTTTATGCCTTATGACTGACAGGAGGAGGCAGAAGTAGCTACGGAAGTAATTACAATTTCCATTGTAATTTGCCATCAAACCCTTACTTTATTTTTATATGCCCTTAATGCATCCACCGATCCAGCTGCAGGTCTGTGTGCAAGTGATTCCAGGCTGCTGGGGCAGAGAACATAAAGACCTGTTTGCCCATTTCATTATCCACCCCTTTTCATGTGGATGTCCAATCAATGTTGATGGTAATGAAAGTCAATTGAAGCAATAAACTCCTCCGTTTGTGCTATATTGACAGAGAAAGCTAAGTTTTCTGAGTTGTCCTGCTCACATAGCCGTTGTAACGGTGCCTACACGTACCAGGATGCATTGCATTACAAAAAAACAGTACTTGTCAGATCTCCAAGTTTGTTATCCATCGCATCAGAATGTTTATTTTAATTGCTTAGTTTTCAATAATTGGTCTGCTTGATCCTGAAAATACAGTAAAAACAAACATGGCGCTGGCTCACCTGGAGTACGAGGGTAAAGGCGAGGGGTAAACAGTTTATAGTTCTTTAACAAGAGATTTTGAAGCTGTGACCAGAGACACAGAGAACATAAAAAATTGTTGGTATTATTTGGTTTCACATTATATCCCTAATTCAGATAGATAAAGATAAGGTTGAAGATCAGCACAGTTGCTCTTAAAGATACTTGGATAGATAATTCACCGGGAAAAGTGATGACTGCAGATGCCTCGTTTAGTTCAATCGACAGTCTAAAACTGAAAAATATTTAATTTACCTTAATTTAAGACAAATGAAAAACAACCATCAAATGTCTGAAGTTTGTGCTTAAAAAAATTAAATAAAATTGCCTTAATAATTCTAAAGTAAATGACTTCATAATTAATTGATGGGTTTTGTCAACTCTATAAAAGATTTAAAAAAAACACAATTTTCCATTTTTAAAAAAAGCCTTTGAAAAAAATTTATAATTTAAGAAAGTTTTTGTAGAAAAGTTTACTTAGGCAAACTGTATAATGATTTCGTATAAGGAACCCTCGACACATGTATATGTAAACAGCCAGATACACATCTCACCTGTCTTACCTACTTCCTGTTTCTGTTGTTAGGTAGCCACACTTCCTTCTTAACCCTGCTGTCTCAAATAAGTGGAATACCAACCGGCCAAGTATTGATTTGGGTTATGGTCAAGAGGAAGTGACAGTGTGATGAGTTTCAGACAACACGCAGCATTCTGGGGTAATGCCTTTATTTGTAGCCCAGCGGGCTGAGCCATAACACTTACCATTTAATAAGCAGCCGCCTGCAGGGAGCCCTGGGCTTATTCGTCCTCCAGCAGTTTTCTGCTTAGCACATGGCAATCTGCTGGGAGCAGGAGCAGACCAGTCAGCTGTGAGCTTCCCCTGGTCAAGGACACAATAACAGCACTGGACTGGCCTGACTGGGGCATCAGTGCTGTGGCTTATAAAGTGCCTGTGTGTTCAGCCATGTGTGCCACATCTGTCTGGATTTGGCACTCGAGACTGACTCATGTTTGCTCTAGTCATAAATGCATCAGTGGTTACATTGACATGTGCTGCTCTGTCTGCTGACCAGACTGCAGGTAAGGTCACACACAGCGTTTCAAGATGTTTATGTGGATGTCTGTCCTCTGACTTCCTGTTTGCATTAATAAACCAACAAAGCGTGATATGTTGTCTACTCGTGTCCTGCCAAAAGACAGAATGGTTTACAAGAAAAAACTATGAAATAAATGAAGTGACTGCTGACAATGCAGATTATTTATATTACAGAAAAAAGAATTGATAAAAAGAAATGTTTTCCAGTACTTCAAGGAGAAGTTCAGTTTTTTGCACATTAAGCCTTATAATAACGAAACTTATGATCATATACAATGTTCTACAGCATTATTATGATGAACGAGGCAGTCACGAGAGCTGGAGCTCCTACTGACGTCACTGCTAGCTGAAAAACACAGAGGTAAAGTGGCATTTTATGTGCTTTGACAATCCATTGAAAAAAGGTGGTTTTAAATAGACAAGACAATATTTAGTGGTGTCCTCAGCTGTGGGTAGAGACACATCGACTTCCGCCTGTATTTTGATATTTGGGTTTCATCGGGACTTTTCTGGGTAAGAAGGAGGTGCCCTTTTCCCCAGCCAATGACAGCACACAAGTGAGGTTGAGAGCACTGCAGAGCACAGCGACTGAACACAGTGCAGACTGGAGAAAGTTATGGATGTGGACATAGCGCGAAGAAAAGGAAATATAGCCCTATGAGGCAGAACAGCAAGCAGATAAAACTTGTTCCAGAGCGAGATCAAGTCTTGGTTTGGCTTTCAGCCGCTTTGGGACACTGAAGCAGAAGCTGGGAAAAGCGATGCAGGAGTTGGTCTGCTTTGTGATGGACAGGTAGGTGCTAAACACCGGGGGTCAGCCTGTTAGCTTGCTAAGTTATGGACTTCTCCATTAAACAAATGTAATATTTCTACATAACTTGCCATGTAATGTTAGGTAAGCAAATATCACTGTACACGTAGTACTTAGTACACGCTAAGTCACCACACTTTTGGTTCGTTGAGCTCAAGAGTAGTGGTTCAATTTGAATGTTTTGTTCACAAATGGCAATGACGGAATGCTACTGACTGAACCTTTCACAAAATAATAACAAATCTGTATTCATTACACAATTTTTTTACCCTTTCCCTCACAGAGTCTGTGTGACATTACACTCCACTGACATCAGTGCAAGCACTTACTCATTGCTTTCTTATGTTTGTCATTCTCCCGATGGTGAGTCATGTCACCACGTCTCCCATGCCCCACAGAGAAATCAGCATGGCAGATTGCTCGTCGAACATGATGAGAAGACGACCCCCTTTAATTTCTTTTATCAAATTTTCAAGCTAGTAGCACATGATGCATCTGGTGCATCTGTATAGTTGTATGTGTGGAAACAGTAGGCTGAGGCAGGTGTTTTGGAGACTGCGTCTGATATCAGTATTTCCCTGTATGTAACTTTGTTCATTTTGCCGTCTAACATCCTCAAGCATTTTAGGCTCTGCAGCAGTGTGGCTCAGTGTTTACTCTGATGATCAAAGAACTCAATTTGTCTCACCAGACAATAGTCAGGTTTCCATCCGAATGTCTCAAAATTTTTGAGTGAATTTAGTGAAAATGCACAAAAAGAAAATGCGACTTTATGCCCATTTCCATTTGTTATTGTTTTGCAATTATTGAGAGGAGAGTGCGACATGAGATGACATCATCAGAGAGCGTCTCTTTGCCACAAAACAAACAACACACTCGGCTGACAGTCAACGACTGATCATGGACAGATTCCTGATCAGCCTGTCGGCGTTTGGAAGAACTCTGGTCACCACAGAAAAATTTCAGTTTCTTCATCCCCCCAAACATATCTTACTTTATTGTATGCCGCCATTTTTTTGTGACCACAACGTATACGTGTGACGTGATATCCAGTCCAGACATGTGACGTGGTATCTGGTCCAGTCGTCGTTTATCCGCAAAACCTGTTTTCATAGAAAAAAGTCGTAAAAGTCGTTCCTTTTATCGATACGCAGACAAATCCACCCCCTCCAAGCGTAAAAACTTTTTTGCGAACTTTTGGCCTTTTTTGGAATTTCTAGAGTTTCCATTAATGTTTATTTTCTCTGTTTTTCAAATAAGAATAGGTGGATGGAAACCCTATTACTGTGACCACAGAACAGCAGAGACTATGCTGCATTTTCTTAATCAGTGCAAGCCATATGAAAATATTAGAGATGAATATTTTGCTGAATTAACCCAAGTAGTCCCGGATTTTCTCTTGTTAAATGACTCAGAGAGACTACTGATTATACTGGGAGAGAGGGAGGACAGCTGCTGCTTCCGGCGCCATGGGGGGCATTAGGGGGCAATGCCTGTCTGAATTTAATTTTTCCTGGGTATGCTACTGCGGTAAAGTTAGAAAGATGTCCAGATATTCAAACTTCTGGGGTCAGTAACTCAAAAACAAAAGCTTGTTCAGAAGTAAACAGTACTTCTCCAACCACAGCTGCACAGACAAAGAGCTACAACCTAGTCTTAATTAAAACGAACCGTCCTCTGTGCTGTGCGAATTAACTCAAAAACAAAAGCTTGTTCGGCAGTAAACAGTACTTATCTCCAACCACAGCTGCACAGGCAATTAGCTACAACCTAGTCTTAATAAAACGAACCGTCCTCTATTCTGTGCGAATTACATTGGTCTCTATCATGGATGTATTATAAGACCTGGATATGGCGCCGCCTCTGAGCAGGCACACCGATTTTTCCCAGTGGCCACTCGTGG
>JAQLOL010000006.1:5058083-5069016 GCA_029783665.1 Naso thynnoides
TCACATCCTTAGGAGACCTGTTGTGCACATGCAAGTGGTCACAAAAGACATGTAACAGAGGGGAGGATGATTTAAAAAATTATTCATTGCTAATTAAAATTTTAATTCATTACTTCATTTAAACTACACATACAAAAAAATAGCTTCGACACTGCTAGAGGCTTAACTTCACCCGTTAACAGTGCATTTTTATCATATACTAATACTAAAATACTTGTAACAGACATAGCAACATACATGTGAGTGTGGGCACACACAAACACACACACATAGACACACATGCCCTCAGCAACTGATTAATAAGAGCACAGCCAGAGGCATTTACCACCACTCCATTATTCAGTTTGATTATCTGGAGGAAATGATAGAGTATTAGAGCTTTTAATGACTTTGGCATCCCCTCGTGTATTACTTGCTGATGAGGACGGTTTTAATCATTGTGCTGCACGAACTTGGTCCAGAATCACAGCAGCATATTAATGCAGTGTGTTGCCAACTATACACAAACAGGGTAACGGGCCTCATAAGCAGGAAAAGAGCAACATGGGGACGCCAGCAAATTAAAATACATGATTAATACGCCAATACTTGGGAGGAGCTGGGAATTTGTTCTATTGGACCTTTGGCACTGTCGGCTGGGAAAATGATCACGCCTGAAAGGTAAATAAGATAACAAATGCTGACAGTGGATCCGCGCGTCATTTCCAATTCCCAAGGTCCCACAATTTATGCTGAATTATACACAAAAGTGTAAAAAACAAAACAGCAGTCTGGAACATTAGTCACTGAAACAAGCTTTCCATTTTTGCATTAGAGTGAAAAAAGGCTGTTTAAGTTTACTGTATAGCATCTAAAAGCACTAACAGTGGTGAATGGATAATGTAGTGAGAGGGAGAGACAGCTGATATTCAATCTCTTTCCATATCAATGCATCACAGCAGCCCTGAGTTAGTTGATGAGATTGCAAAATTGTGTGTAATCATGGATGTAAGTATATGTTTTTGTAGTTTTTTAGTTTGTATAATATGTTTTTAGATAAATATATCATTCACATTTACTGCAAGACATAAACTATTACTTTTTGCCAGAGTTGAGATCAGCAGTACTGTCAAATGTAGGGCCTTTGTGATGTTCTTACTGTCAAGGCACCACAACCCCAGGGACTTGGCTCTAGAGTCGAAGCTACTGCAGGCTAAGGAACAAAGGAAGTGGCTCCTCAGTCAGTTTGTTTACATGACATAAAAGAAAGTCAATTTATTGTGTTAGTCTGGCTCAAACTGGACTTTAAAATGCATGCAAACATGTTAGTCTGACTGAAATCGTATTAAATTAAATTTCTCGAAGTCGAGCTAACACATCTAGATAATGTGATTGGAAGTCTCTTTACTCCTGCGTGTATACATCTCAACCAGACTCGGACTGGCTTAAGCACTTAGCGCATGAATGATAGTCCCCATTTAACCCGCGACGCAAACAGCATAAACTTGTAGAAGAAAGCCAGTAAGAAAACAAGAATCCCATAAGCACAAGAGGTAGTGCACATCGAATTTGTACCAAAAGTAGAGCGTAGATATGATGCGTACAGTTCTGTAAACTTGTCCATGTTTCTACTGTTTGACATAGAATCCATTAGCTATTTGCTAACTTGTTTGAAGCATGTTTGGCTAACCGGAAGAAGGTCCAAAAGCAACCAGCTGAACGGTGCAAATCCCCGCCTACTATAGCAGAGTCTGACAATAAATCGATCTTCTTTCAGGGCTTGTATACTGGAACAGGAACAGCAGTCCTATTAAATGGCCCAATCAAGTTATAACTGTAGCTCGACTTAACTGTGCGTGTAAATGGACTGACTGAGGTCACCCTGGATTAATTTGCCAAGGATCAAGGGAAATACAGACCATATTACTTGCGACAGTGGCATGCTTTCTATTTGTGGTTTCCTTATTATGTCACTAGATGCTGTGCCTAAGCATGGTCAGAGCTGTGCGTATGTTGACACACATTCCTAAGTACAAGTACAAGTTGATAAATGGCACACTTGACGTAAGAGTGATCGTACACAGCCATTAAGCACACATCTGTGCCTACACATGGTTGATAAATGAGGTCCCAGCTTTTTTCAGACTTTTACTCAAGTGATTTTCTAATAGGCGACTTTCACAGTTTTTTTTCTGTAAGGTATCGTTACTTTTACTTGAGTATGGCTTTTGGGTACTTTACATGAGACTGCACAGAAAATGAGAGTAGAATTTGGAATTTTACAGCAGCTGGGCATTCAAATAACCAAGTGCCATGTTAGCTATTACTTATATTGCAATAATAAAAGCTATTATGAGCTCTTCTATTTGCTGGACCACTAAAAAAGCTGCTTGCTCTAAATCCTGGTCAGAGGCCAACTCTGTAGAAAAAAGACTTGTCGCAGAAGAATTACCACTAATGGGGGTCAGAAGGCTCGTTGTAAAATGAGTTGGAAGAGATGTACTTAAAATCTCCATTTAGTTGTCTTACATCCAAAATGTGCACATTTCCACACACATACATAAACATCTAGCCACAATCCAAATCAAATGGTTGTTTATATCAGTTTTCAGAAGTAACATTTGTGTACTTGTAGCTTACATAACCACTAATGTATCTGATACACTTATTTCATTCCCATTTTTGAAAGTTGTCAGACTAGGTGTGCCTTCAGATTTTGCTGAAACGAACAGTAGCCTGCTTGAGCCAATGCATGCAAATAGATTAAATATAAGCAAATGAGTTTTGCATTTCGACTGCACATATGCAGCATTTAGAAAAAGCTGCAAAGAAATATACAAGAGAACTGAAACACATCAACCAGTTTAACGACAAATATGCAGCAAACTGAGACCAATAATTTAAAAAAAACAAACAAACAAAAAACATCCACAGTATTTTTAGAAAGGTGCCGTAAATAGTATTACTTTCCCCCCAAAAGTTACTCTGATTCTGGATTTATTATTTTAAAATTGTTGTCAGGTCAAAATGAATATTTTGTTTACCTCTGTCTAAGACAGCCAAAGGCTTGTGAGCCAATAGTATAACAATGTTGCAAGGCATGGGAAGATGTAAACATTTCATGTCACAATTATCTTGTCCAAAATAATTTCAATGATCTGTATTTTCCTGATGATGATTAAAATATTCTTTAAACTTTAAAATAAAAACATCAATTACACTCGAATACACTGAAATCACTTAGAGTATTTTGTTAGTTTATTTTTATTGCAGCACAGTTAAGACACACATCTCCTCAAGAATCTTAAAGAGATCATCAAAAATCGTAATGTCTTCCTACACAAATAAAGGAAAAATAAAAAATGGTGACACTTTTTTATTAAGCTTGTTTTTTAGGCGAATACAATGTGCAAACCAAGCCTCCCGCTGGGGTACCAGGCTTCGACATTGCTAAATACTTTAGGAATGTTAAATAGTTCTGTAGAGCTAGACCGCTTTTTCCCCACTTTTTATCCCGATACATGACAAAATTGATTATTGTCCCATACCTTGTCAGTTCAATGTGGTATCTTTGTGTCTTCAGTGATCAAGATTCTCTGTTGTAATAGTTTAAAGTTCTCTATGGGACCTTTAGATTCAGTTATACTTTCTGTTTGCTTGATTTAGATATTATTGCAGATATTTACTATTAATGTAAAGACAATAACCCCAGTATGTATTACAATCTTTTACAGTGGACTTGCTGTTTTTCTGAAAGTGTATTTGAGTGTGTTGTGTGTTGTTGGACTTCGCAGTATAGGCGCTTTTACGGATCACAGGATCCATTTCATAGTTGCAGGAACTTAGTTCTAAGAACTTCATTGCGTCTGCACTGCAGAAATGGTGAACTGTTGTAGTTCTTAGAACTGTGCTTTGAGGAACTTTTTCAGCTCTGGCTCCAGAGTAAGTTCTTTCACTACATATTAGGAGCTATAGTAATGTAAGCGTACATTGATTGGTTAAATTTAGAAGCCAGATGTGTTAGCAAGACAACACAAAATACTAACCTGGAGCTCACAACAAGCTTGCCGTTGTTCTGTCGTTGTATCTTCACTGAGATTTAGTAGCATTCAGCATGAGATTTATGGTACGTTATCACCACATGCTGCAACGATAATGCATCAATGTTAGGCTTCATTTGTTGTTTTTGTGAAGTTATCGCTAGTCGTGTTAAAGTGATGCTGGCATATCAACTGCTGGCCAGTTTACGTAGCTTACGTGGGGGTTCCTATTGGGGATGTGAATGCAAACAGATAAAGAGTCCTTGAAGGTGTTTAGCAGTGGCGAGTTCCTCTCAGATAGTTCCGACTGTTCGGTCCGAAAACGCCTTATGTTCCTAGGTTGTGTTATCATATTTGCTGCACATTTTGTTATTTTGTCTATGTGTTGGCAAATAGGTGAAGATGTCTTCTTCATTTGATTGTGCTTCATGTTTTTTAGTTGTGCTTCATTGAGCCACCGTACAACTTGGCAACAATTACATTTGTTTCTTGTCACCGTTGTGTCTAAGAATAACCACTCGGCCTGCAGCTGCCCAGAACTGATACACACAGATACAACTCATGAAATGTTTAGTGTCATGTTTTATTTTTCTCTGGGTGCAATATATAAATGCGACCCAACTCAAACGCATTATGTTTTACACACTTGAACCTGAAATAACCACTCACTGGTTTTACACCCGCTGAGGGAACATGACTCCAGCTCTCTTGTCAGGCTCCAGCCCATAAACACACTCGCCACAAAGGTGTCGTCACCTCAGGCACGTCAGCCATCATCGCAAACACAGCTGAGTAGCAGCAGAATGATAATGAACCCTTGTACATTGGCAACATATGGCACACTCCAGTATTAACTCTGACTATAACAGTGATGGAAACTTGATATAATTGACTGAAGGATCATTTGATTGCCTGAATGCGACATTCATTTACACAGGCAATGTGATATAGAAGGTCATTTTCACAGTTCAGTCAGGCAGATGTCTTAGTGCAGTGACAGCAGAACCATGAGAGGTTAATCCCAGCGTTGCTCACCAGGATGGAAGGGCAGGAATTAATGTGACATGTAAATGACAGTGGTTTCCTAAAAAGGGTTGAGAATCAATTTTCAATATGCAGCAGCCTGGTCTGACCCACACTCGCAGGGAACACCCCACCCTCCCTCACGCTCCCAGCTGGGTGTGTTAAATCCAGTCCAAGCACGGGGCTTGAATAAATCTGCATTCAATTAACGGATTAGCCACTGTTTAAACATGGCTTCTTCTCTGTGCCACTAATCCGCCAAGTGGGTGTCTGTGAGTGACACAACGCAGAATTTCATTCAGTTAGATTGTATTTGAAATGGGTTGGATGATTTGAGGGAAGCATCCTGTGTGAGTGTGTGAAAGAGGGGACAGAGATCACCGCTAAGACAGTCAGGAAAAAAAACAGGTGTAACACTTCAGATATTCTGACAGTGGAGGGAGGAAACCCAAATGTGTTGAGTTTGCAGGGTAATAAATCATTTTGGACAGCTTCGATGTGACAAGAAAGAGCTGACTGAGACGCAGAAGCAATTAAAGTGCATGTCAGAGTACACGCAAGTTATAAATAAGGATGTCAGAGTAATTTAGGATCGTTTTATAGGTTGTCTCTCATTTTTTCTTCAGGCTGACACATTTTCTGCTCGTCTCTCTGTACTTTCAGTCTCTCTTACATACACTTGGCAGTTCTTGGCAGTGCATACACTGATTTTATTTTAACCTTCTGGTGTAATGACATTTCCTCAGGACATTAGTTCACTATCATTAATACCTGTTAAGAGCTCCTCTATTCCATCTTCCCATCGTTGCCCCTGACCTCCTCTTGTCAGAGGGCCGAGGAGGGATGCGGCTGCATCAGCTCAGCCTTTCTTTTGCCCCACATTCATCCATCACCTTTTTTCCTCCTGCTTCCTATTGATTGGATATTATAGAGAGTCATAATATCATTGATTCAAGAGAAACCGTGCAAAAGTTGATAAAAATCTAATTTTTTCATTTAAAAAAAGGGCAAGATGGTTGCGATATCTCTAATGTGTAAGACTGAATGTGATAAAAAAAAAGGACTAAAAGCATTTTTATTGCTTTGATAAACCAGCTCTGATTTATGTGTTTGTGTGTGTGTGTGTGTGTAAGAGTGTAATAGAAGAGACTGGTTATGTTAAAATCCTTTAATCACCATGCCAGTATTAATGGAGCCTGCTGCTTTAGCCCCAGCTACAACAGCACTTCAGCTTTCCAATAACAGCTAATTAGTAGAGCCCCTATCTGCATCCCAGGATGGAGCTAAAAGTGTGTCACACTTAATTTATTTCTTCAGTACGACACTCTGTTGTGGAATGAAGCCCGCACATTCAACCCACACACATTTACATAGACGTATTGACGCATCTCAACACAGCCACACACTCACACCATGACTCACACCTATTGACTAAAGATGTAACAATTATCGGTTTGACGCTTAACCACAATAAAATTCCCGACAGTTAGTGTTACTATATGAATTTTAAATTATCTTAAAAATCAAGGTTGATTACTGTGGCGTCAAGCGCATGGTAAAAACTGTCCAGCATCAACCAAAACTGGCCAAAACAACCAAAACCAGCAATACTGGTTTGTAATGTGCAACAGTGAAAACATGGCAGAGGGCAGTGATAGCGCCACTCTGGATAATTTTTTACATACAAGAAGACAAAGTCAGAAGTGTGGGTGTATTTTGGGTTTTATAAGAGTGCTGAGGGGAAGTTAACTGAAGGTGGGTACCCTGTCGGCAAAAATCACAGAAAGAAAGTCGTCGCTGAAGGTGGCAAAACACGTCGAAAATCTGCTCAGCCACCAAACACAATTTCATAGCAAGTGCAGGGTCAGTCACAGGTAACTTTTAGCTCAATGCTTGATGTGGGAACTTAGTAATAGGGAAATTTCCATGGTTTGTCTGTTAACCAGCAGGTCAATAATGTAAACTTAAGCCTTAAGTTTAACCTACTCGTAAAAACACCAACATTACACTTCATGGTGTAGTGGAGCCCACCGGCACATTTATTCCCCACAGCCTTTAAATGCAGCAGCTAGTTAAATGTCCAAGTGAATTCAAGACTCCTTTTGTATTTGCATAGTCCTTTTCAATATTTTCAGCAAATTTTTACAATACCACAATGATGCTGATAACCATGATTATTTTCACTATAACTATGATGTAAAATTTTTATGCCATTACATCTATATGACACACTTTCACGCACACCATTTGATGGGCTTCTTTAAAAAAATGTTGGAACATACAGTAAAAGGACACACACACATACTCACACACACGCACACTCAGCTCGTCCTCATTGAGAAGACAGATCTCTTGAGCTGTAGCTGACATCATGTACTTAGCTTGTCATACAGATGTCAAAGTGATGTTGCTCAGACTGCCAGAGAGCGCAGTCAAGTATGAATGGCAGAGCCTGCAATGAATTCCTCCATCTGCCACAGTCACTGGACCGTCTCACGCCCCCACAACCCCCCCGTGAATTACTGAGATAAGTGTCTTCACAGGCCTTGTATGACACTTAGTGTGTATGTGTGTGTATCCTGCCTGCCTGGTGATAAAAGATGTTACCTTGTTCATTTTATATGAACAAGATGCATTAGGATATGATGAAAAACCTTTATGCCTAATTTGTTTATGAGTGTGACACAGAATAACAGAGAGGCAGGAAATTGGTAAAGCCCTGAAACATTTTTCACCTCTCGTAAGTGACTTGAAGATCTCTTGAGCATGTCAGGCCCAAACTAAAATTCATCTGTATTCATGAGAACTTTTTCAGCCTGTTGACATATTCATGCTGCGGAGCTGCTGTAAGGCTCTCTCTCATTTCCCTGCCATTTGCAAGCCTTTGTTAAAAACTACTTTTCAAATTCTGATAAATGACTGCCGTAGCAGTGCCTCTCAGACCACTTGGTGCAAAAACAAAATAAAACAAAATAATTCTGGGAGTCACTGAAGGGGTAAAACATGTTTCTCTGGGCAAACGGCAGGATGAAGGCAGGAAAAACACTTTCTCTCCTGCCACAGCTCTTGGAATACGGACAAGTGCGGTGCAGTGACACTGTAATAGGAGCTAATGAACCATCATCAAGGGAGATGATGTGCTTCCGAGATGTGGTGGAAATATTGATGGCAGAGACGAAGGTAGCCACAACAACGTATCAGACCACCTATCACATCCCGCCACCCCCAGAGGGACACAAAGAGACCAATTAATTAGACCGTTAGTTCAATGGCAATTAGACTGCTTGTAAGCTGGTATCCACTCCACTTCACGCCATTAGTTTCTACTAAGTGCCTCCATCCAAACCTGTGTAATGTGAGCAGGAGCCTGAAATTCAAAACAAAAAACCAGGAGAGAGAGAACAAAAACTATGAAGGACATATCTGTTCGCAAAGGAAATGAGGCTGGACAAGTGTTAAGGTGGAAAAAAACAAAAAAAGCTTTTTAGTCATCTCTTGGCAGAGCAACAGTGGAAATGATGCTGAAGTTTGTTGCAACATTACAGAGAGAAGGTTGTGACACTGTTGTTGTCTTTTGTTGTGGGTTATAAAACTAATCCTGTGTGCATGCAAGAGATTACAAAGTAGTACCATGTTGGCTTTCCAAAGCAGAGACAAAGGAGAATCTCAAAAGGAGTCTTTTGTCAACAGGAAGTCAGCCTTTCCACTTATACCTCATTCAGATTCATGGTGATGAGACACAGCAAGCATTAGAAACGTCTGGGAGTTGTTTCTGTGAGTTCAATCAGTTCAACATTAAATAGAGCCTCAGATAGAAATATATGACTTAGTGCTGGTATCTGAATCTGCCGGTGAAGTCCCTGCTGTGTGTCACATTTGATCGAATCAGAGCTGGATACCAGATAGGGAGTTAGTTAATACAAGTCAAGGGGGAACAGCAGCCGCAACAGTGCTGTATACAGTAGAGATTAAACAACTAAATTGAGATCAAGTGTTAGACTCAATAGCAAAAGCTTAAAGATAAGCATGTTGTCATCCACAAATGAGCACCCTTGAGTCAGAATTTTTCTCGATCGTTAGTTTTAATTAAAATAATACCATCACTGTCTGAGGTTTTACTGAAAGGTGAAGTTTGTTTTTTTGCACATTAAGCCTTATAATAAGGATATTTATGATCATACAGAATGTCCTAATGCATTATTATGACAAACGGAGCAGTCAGAGCCGGTGCTCACTGCTGACGTCACAGGTAGCTGGAAACAGCAGAGGTGAGGGCGCGTTTTATGCGCTTCAACAAACTGTTTTAAAAGACGAGACAGAATGTTTAGTGGCGTCCTCTCATGAACCGTCACTAAAACACCAAGTAAAACAGTGGCTAATAACCCGAAAACAGCTGTTTGTTTGTTTCCTGAAGCAGCTGAAAGAGCCATTTTATGGGTTAAAAACTGGTGTTCAACTTGATGTTTTAATGTCAGTGCATGAGAGGACACCACTAAACGTTCGGTATCATTTCGTCTTTAAAAACAACCATTTTTTGACGGATTGTCAAAGCACTTAAAATGCCTCTTTACCTCCATTGTTTTCAGTTAGCAGTGACATCAGCAATGAGCTCCAGTTCTCCTGACTGCACAGTTTTTCAAAATAATGCTGTGGAATAATGTATATTATCATAAATATCTTTAAAGTAAGGCTTAATGTGCAATAAACCCCTCTTCTTTAAGAGATTAAAAACAGACCAGCTGGCCAAATGGCTTAACTCTGCGTAATTATAGTGCTTTGATGTGTGTTTTACATCAAGTGATAAATTACAATATGTACCATATTTTATTAACATCAATGCAAAACTGCTGTTATGTCTGATGTAATGTCAGAGGTTTTTATGCATTATTACATGGCAGTAGTCATGACTACTGTAATGCCCAAGACCAGTGCAAGTGTTCAAGTATGCCTGGTTCTGTTTTAGTAATCGAAATCAAACATAAACGTTGCCTCAAGCCTCATTTCCAATCACAGTTAGCAAGAAATGAATGCCCTTAATCAATCGTTTGCATATCGATCCTTGTGCCTGCTCCACCACTCATCACATCAGTCTTTGTGAAGAATGGCAAAGAAATGAAATTTGCCACACTGTTTCATTAGTGAGCTTTTTCAACACCACAGCCTGTAGTTAAGCATGATTGTGGCTATTTATAGCAGCCGTACCTTTAACTCACAACATGTGCCTGACTACCTGTAAACCATCATCCACTCATCCATCCATTATTTATGGCTGTTTATCCTTTCTCACGGGCGGCTGGAACAGATCCCAGTTGTCACTGAGCTCAGCCTGCATCAGATCATCACAAGGCTGAAACAAAGAGACAAACGACCATTTAAACTCACGGTGCTTCACAGTTCAGGATTTAAAGAAGACATTATTGATACTGAGAAATAACAGCTTGAAGATGATAAGCTTGAATTCAGTGGTTTGAAAAAAAGAATTATGCAATTCATCAGTCTTAAATTATTCTGTGAAATGAGGTATATAAATGCATATTGATTGGAATGTTACTGCTGTGTAAACTGTAAAAATAATAACACAATTAATTACCTTTGCAAAGCACCCACACAAACAATGTCTAACTGTAAAGTTACATCACTTGCTGGGTATTTTTAAGTCATTTCATGCCTCCTACTGCTCTTTAAAAGGCACCTCGTGTACGCCTGGTCTGACGTAGGTGTGAGGCGGCAAGATTCTCGCTGAAATGTGAATCACCAATTTTTCTCCATGAGAATTAAGAACACCATTTTCTCACACGGTCCTCATTTTTTCCCCAGAAAGTATTGTTGCACAAACAAACCAAAAAAACGTGTTGTCTACACAGGGCTTTCAACGGGCATAACCTATAACA
>JAQLOL010000006.1:5069116-5082545 GCA_029783665.1 Naso thynnoides
GGCTTTCAACGGGCATAACCTATAACAAAGTGCTGATTTTAAACTTGAAAATCATTTGTCTGGCAGCTGGGATTTTTTGACAGGGTTCCCTCGTCCTTCATTGCTAACTCTGCTGGATTTTGTGATGATGTCGGAGGTAGTTACAGAGATTTGTAGAGTTATGTTGTGGGGCTGCGATATTGTCAAAGCATTGCTCGCAGATTATTACTCCTTGTGCATCGTCGTCAGGTTTAAACCCGAAAAAGCTCCACATGCGGGAATGTCCACCTTTTTAGGCACAAGCACTTCATTTCTCTCGCTGTCGCTGCAGGGATTTTTCTCAGTGGCGCTAATTTTTTTCTTTCACATTTAAAATGCTGCTCCAACTAATCGTGTGTTGTTTCACACTGTGTGTGTGCGTGACTAATAGAGCATCTGGGATTGTTGTAAAGTAAATAAATGAACACGTGAACGCAGCGTGATCTGATGCACAAGGAAATAGGGCACGTGAATCGCCCTCATTTAGAAACAGGGTTGGGAAGGTTACTTTGTGAATGTAATAGGTTATAGATTACTGGTTGCCCTGGTTAAGATGTAATACGTAATTATTTCAAATTACTTTATCAAAGTATAACTTATTAATTTGATTATTTTTTGACTACTTATTTAAATTTCTAACAGACGTTTTCAACTGTTCACCGTTTGTAAATGTCTGAACCAGACGTGTGAATCTTTGGCAGACATGAGGCGCTGCAAATTCAAACAAGAGAATCAATCAAAAGCATCAGAATAGTATCAAACTTTACTAAAAATCATTGACTGGAAATGGAAAGAGAAGGCACTGTGCACATCAAAAACATGCAAAGCAACCAGATGAATATTATTCAAGATATAGCTTTGAATATATCTAAGGCTATATCTTGAATCGATAAGCTTTTTACAGAAAATATTTAGATATAACACCCTTTTTAAACATTAACATTTTCATAAGTAACTGGAATCTAATTACACATTTGTTCTCAGTAACTGTACGTAATTTCGTTACATGTAACTGGCTTCTCCCCAACACTGTTTAGAAATGAGTTAGCATGAATGTATGAATCGAGAGCATGATTTTTTTTGTTTACAATTAATTTTGCAGTCCTTTGTGAGGCTGCACGTTCTGTTTGGAAGGACAGACATGATGACTGGACCTGAGACCAAGTCAAGACCAAGAAGTCTGGCACTAGGCTGGAGCTTGATGTAGAACGTGAGCCATGCCCGTCTGACACTTTTGATGATTTGTCATTGTCAGTATTTTATAAAATAGTAATTTGTCATTGAGAGTTACCATCACAAGAAACTATTTTGGGGTGTCCAAAAAATATTGGCCAGGAGAAAGGAGGAAATGAACAGACAAACTGTATTTGCATCAGTGCTTTCGTAGGCACAATATTGTCTGTGCATGAAATATTGGCTCTCACCTCTCGTGTGCTGAAATGGATCACATAGTTGTGTGTGTGCCTGCACCAGCAGCTACTAAGTGCTCCAGATTGTCTGTATTCTGCGGTCCTCCTGTCTGTGATGACTGAGTCATGTACCTGTTTGATCCGTCTCTCATGTGGATGCAGGTTTCTCTTTGAGGCTCAATCAGCCCAGTCTCTTATCATCTGTTTGAGTCACAGCATGAAGGACTTCATTAATCCAACACAGAGAGTTCCCAGGTGTTGGTTTTAACAGGAGGAGGTGAAACGGGCTGTACCCGGTGAAGAGGAGAGATCTGAGCCTCACAGGCGTCCAGAGAGTAAAGAGATAGAATTCACCATAATGACTACAGAAGTTCACACAAAGTAAAAGAATATACATTTGATTTATTTTTTTAAAAGGCCTGCAGCATCCCACGACAGCACGTTAGATCAAAATCCTGTAGCAGAGACCATCTTGTAAAAAAAAAAATCACTAAGGATGCAGACGGCAACTAATTTCCCTGACGGTGAAATGGAAATTTAATTGCAACTAGTCAACTAGGCTGGGAACAAGACAACACTCAGAAAACCATCTAAATTGAGCACAACTTATTTAAAAAGGTTAGAGCATTTAAAACACAAACTTTGCATGTATTTAGGAGCCACTTAGCTTAATCATTCCTCAAGACAATTACCAAGCTGTTAATTTAAAAGCTTTTGTAATGTGCGCAACTTTGCATTGTTAATTATTACGATTGCGTACCAGCTTTTGAAGTCTAGATTTACTACTTTTATTACCCTGAAACTTAGGAGAGGGGAAATTCTTGTAGAACTGTAGTAGGGGGACAATTTAGATATTTGGGCAGCAATTTAGATATTTAGATGAGATGAAAACATGACAACTGACTGAATAAAAGTTAAAAAGTTTTTAAAACAAAATGCATTTCTGCTGAAATGTGTGACCCTTTCAGCCATTTATTTTGAACAGTTAGTGCACATTACATTACATTATTATCACTTTCTTCTTCATCAAACTCTGCCAAACCGAGCTGATTTTCCTTTGAGCCGCCATCTTTCTTTGTCCCATTTAAGTTTCACTTTTCCAGCAAGAAGAGGGAGGGGCAGTGAGGCTAGCTGCATAACACTGAGATGCAACAGTCAACCAGCGTTCTTCATTGTCAATTAAATAATTACTGGAAAGCTGAGGGAGTGGGTGTTTAAACATTTAGCTGACTAGTCACCTGCATCCCTAAAAATCACACCAGCTGCAACACTCATCAAAAACTGAAATTGCAACCCGTGAAGCTCAGGCCACGCTTAGACGAGAGCAGTCCTACTGTTAATGGGAAAGTCTTTCCTTTGCATTTTTAAAAAATCTGCGTTTACATGAGCATCCAAAAGCGCTGTAGTATGCATGCCAGGCTGGTAGTTGGCGATTTAACTTTGTAATGACATACCATAAGAGCTGCCAATATTAATTTAAATATTAAATTCAGCTGTAGTTTGACTACTTAAATTTTGCTACACATGCACTTTGGAGCGTTTAATCAGCGTTTAGTAGTGGCTATAGCAGAATGCATTGACTTACACTGGCGTTAGCATTAGCTCAGCCACAGCCTTTACAGGTTTTTTACACTGTCAGGAAGAAGGTAGTGGTTTCAAAATATTTCGCTCTGAAACCCAGTTTCAAAAGTTTGTGGTTTTGGGGGCGCCAGCATGACACTGTTGTAAAAGAAAGGCAGCCCCATAACAAAAGTGTACCATGTGATGCAAAAACTTGCGCTGTGTAAACTGTCCCTCAGTCAAAGGTCATATTAAATATGTACTCATGTTGGTTGCACAAACAGAACTAAAACTGTATTCCTTCACCTTGCCTGATGAAATTGCATTGACAAACTGTTTTTAAACAGCTGATCTGAAGAGACGTTAACAGAGTGATGATGAAAAGAGTCCGCAGCCATACCAGCAGCACTGTGAGGTTGTACAGTGAATCAGTGTTGTCTTGACCCTATTGAACTCAAAAGCACAAAGTTTTCAATTTT
Organism: Naso thynnoides; assembly: GCA_029783665.1. Taxonomy (NCBI): domain Eukaryota; kingdom Metazoa; phylum Chordata; class Actinopteri; order Acanthuriformes; family Acanthuridae; genus Naso; species Naso thynnoides. The sequence continues at coordinate 5,072,583 of JAQLOL010000006.1, forward strand.
ATTTTATTTGGGGGGGGTTTTGGAAATAGTTCAATTAAATTGGTAAAAGCAATTTTAGTGCAACATGTGGTCAGACCAGAGTCTCAGATACAGAAAGAGTTTCAGGACATGAGGTAAAATTCAAAAGGCTGGAAAGCCAAGCTATCATACAGTGGTAATTGCTCTGATATAAACTAACAAATCCAGGCGGAACGTAGGCTTTTATTCAGAAAGCAGAGGACAACAAAGGTAAGGTAAAATCCATCCAGAGTGAAACAAGGTTAGAATGCTGGAAAGAGGTTTACAAATGAGGACGAACAAAGACAATCTAGCAGGGCAAACCAGTAGAGTGGTATCCCCTGCTAGGAAACCAGTTAGTACATCAGGGTTGGATGATAGAAAGAGCAGGAGCAAGTGAGTAATAGAAAGCAGGTATGGATGATAGGACTTTTTTTTTTCTTTTAATCTGCTTTGGCGAGGCTTTGAGATAAGCTCGTAGTGAGTTTTTACCTCACACATTTTAAAATGTGTTAACAAATAAACTAAAGGAAATGAACTAAACTAAGTGAAACAACGAGACATGATACTATTTCAAAATCAGACAGGAAACAAAACAGGCAAAAATTAACTATGTGTTAATTACTGATTTTGAAAACAAGTAGGCAAGGCTTTATTTCTAGGGGTGTGACGAAATATCGTGACACGAGATACTAAAATGTCCTGACATTTCTTTAAAAGGTGAAGAGATTGGGTTAGACCATAGATCTGCCTTGTGGAGCTCATTTGCAAGCAGCCAGCATGACGGAGACAGACGTCAGACATGAAATTAGCATAGAAAATGCTACCGACACTTTTAAGTCATTTGTATAGCAAAGTTTTGGGTTCCTGGAGGAAAAAAGAAAAGGCGACAGACAAGACACTACTAATACATAAGCGCTGTAGGAAAATAGAGCTGTACACCTCGGCTAACACCAGCACAGAACCACCACAGCTCTCTTCTCAATTTAACCACACTTTTGAAGAAAACACTCTCAGCCTCTGAACTTCCACAGTCAAGTGCAAGAGCCACAGCAATAAAGAAAGACACTGGTGTTTTCATTGCAGCTGATATGAGGCCATTTTCCCTGGTGGAAAATCTGAAATTTCAATGTCTCTGCCACACAATGGAGCCAAGGTACAAAATCTCACAGTGGTCTCGAAACTCTACAAAGAGTCCAAGGCAAATGTTGTAAAGAACTTTATATTCTTGAAAAAAAGAATATGACCATAACCTTGGCTGAGCAGTGTTGTTACCAGCTCTTAGCTCTGTATGCCTGAAGATAAATGTGTTCAGTCTCAGTCTTCACAGTCTTCAGTCTCTGATTATAGTTTGTATGCCAAAAAAAAAAAAATAGACTAAGAAAACTTTATTATTTGTCATTTATTCTGTTTTTATTTTCATGTTGATTTTTAAATTGTGCAAAGGAGTTCAGTTAGAAGCTGACACATAAATAATGCAAATTACAAAATGGACCTGCATTGTTTTGCATTTTGTGGCTGACTTTCACATAGAAAACTGTTTTTACAGTCATAGAAATAGTGTTAAAATATCACCTGCCTCATTATTGTGAACTCAGTATCGTGTATCGTCCCATTTTGTGAGATGAGCATATCATCACAATGATATTTATTTCTGTTCTGCTATTTTTTGAACAGTTAGTTTGTGTGTGTCATAAAACAAAACTAGCCAAACAAAAAAAATGTGTCCGTATTTGTATCAAGCTAAACTCTTCGCTATCAAAAGGGCAGCACGCTAGCTCAGTGGACAGCACAGCAAGAAGTTCCTGCGTTTGATTACTGGCTGGAGCAAGGTAGGGTGATCTTGGCAATGGAAAAGCCCTGGTTTCCAGTTGTAGTCTTTTTGTAGTCCGCTTAATTAACAGCGGACTGTAAACTGTGAAACTTGTGAAAAGATCCACTGGTAGATGCGGCCTCTCAAGTCCAACTCCATTCTTGCGTCGAGCTGTAAACAGTAAGAGGCACAAGAGGAATGAAGTCAGAAACGGAAATTTGCCTCCTCCAGCGGTAGCCAAAGAATAATGGGGTTTGCCCCCAGAGGCTGTATCATTGTCTACCGGAAGTCGAACAGCTGTCTGCCAGAAGTCGTACAGCGAAATCAGCCAATGACTGACAATGAGATTGCCTATACCATAGCACTGTTCGACAGCTGGAGCTGGTCTGGTATGTAGAGGGCGAGTCTCACTATGTGTAACTCCATGTGTGACAATAAAGACTTCTTCATTAATCTGCGTCTGTATTAAAAGTAACTGAATGGATTTACCCCAGCAATGACAACGTGAATGACTGATGAGTTCATGTTTAGTGTTTTGTCTGAGTGTCCGTGTGGCTGTGTGTAATGGGAGGATAATCTTCTTTCTGCAGGCACTTTTGGCAGTATACACACATGTCCTTTGCTGTAAAGCCACTCTCATATGTCTCTGTGTGTGTATTTCAAATTATGAGCGTGTGTACCTGCTGTGTTTGAGCTGAGTTCCATCACTATGTATCAGGGCCGACCACCTGTCTGAGCGGCCCGACAGGGGCGTTTTCTAATCTGACAGTTAATCTGCCCAGCGGACACAGTGACAGACGACTCACAGTGACACCCACCCACCTACCCACACATTAACCCTCTGTTCTCAGGCCAAGACTGAAGCAGTCACATGACCACATTAGCCCTCAGGCACGCAAAACAAATAAACTTGTAACAAGGAAGCATTGCGCAGCCTCTGAAGGTTTGTTTACCGTGTGAATTAATACATCTCTAAGAAGATCCAATATATTTATGTACAGTATGTTTGATTTATATTACTTGAGTCTTAAAGAGAAAGTGAGAGTAGAGACAGAGAGAACATTTTCTCTTGGGACACTTGATGTAATCTCTAATTGGATATTTACAGGCAATACAGTGATGTTAAAAAAAAAACTCCACAGCTCAACAGGAGCCCATTTCACATGGGAGTTTATTTCAGTTCTCACCTCTCTTTCAATCCATCTTAATAAGGTCACTTCAGCAAGAAACACAAGCTTAAATTTTTCTTTCCATAGTTTATCATAAAGCCATGATCTGCCTCAGCTGTGTGACTGATGACCAAGACCTTAAGAGAGCAAACAGCATATCGTGCATGACTGGGTACATGAAGCAGCCTTGGTGGGACTCCTAGGGGAGAAGGGAAGCTTTCTACTGTAAAGCAAATTGAACAAGGGAGCTAATGTTTCTAAATTTACTCTGCAAAGGTAAATTGCCCAAGGGGCGAGCGCCAGCACAAGTTCATTCTCCCAATTATAAAGTGGCTCACTAACAACATCCCCCTGTAATTTTTAGTTAAAAATTGCTTGAGGTAACTTTGGAGTAGTTAAAAAAGAACACTGATAAATATTGTGGCTTTGCTGTGATACCTGAGGGTAAAGCCAAGGTTTTGATTAAAGACTAAATTCAGGTTGATTGTACAAGTTTTTTCTGCAAAGTAGACTACCAAAGCCCTATAATGAGCAAAAAGTCAAAGACATGCAAGTGGACTATGGAACAGTGGTGCTGGCTTCTTCCGGTAACAGCTATGGCTGGGAGCCATACTGTCACTAAAACCTGAGGTGAGATTAAAACACAGGGTCTGTGTGCTCACTCCACTTCCCAAAGTTGTAAAGACTCAGTCTGTAGGATTTATTGGTATCTGGCAGCAAATATATATAGATTGCTCAGAGCTGAACATCCTTCAGTCTCCCTCCCCTTCCAGCAGGAGAGCCTGCTGTGGCTGTGAAAAACCCCCAAAAGCCCTCTCAAGAGTAGGAATGTGACTATTAACTAGTTTTACTATTACTCACACTTAAAAACGTCACAGTTTTAGAACCGCGGAGGCTCATCAACACTGATATTAATTAATAAATTAATTAATTTAAAAATTATACTCAAGTATGCAACCTGCAGCTGCTGCAACCGAAACAAAAGGCTCCTAGTGAACCTAACCCCCAAATAGATAAAGTTTCCAAAAATAAAAGAAGAAACAGAACGGAACAAATTTAACATAACAGTGGTGCGCTCATCAGCTTACAATGCCGTGCAGAGCACACTGTTGGCACAGAGCAATCGAGAGAGAAACACAAGACAGATTGAGATGTCTTCAATCTGTAAACATAAAACAGACTGGGATTTATTAGCTGTGTACGACGGCACGTGACGAGAGGGACATTGTTGCAGGATGATGTCACTCTAAGTCAGCAGACCCTGGTCCCTGGACCTCGCAAGGCTAATGCTAACACTACATTGTCAACAACTGCTGAGTCATCAGTGTGAAACTATTTCAGCTACTCCTTCCAGGGGAAAGAAGAGTTGTTGTGAAAGGGTCCAACACCCCCAACTCAAAGCAACATGTCCGTGATCACTGTTCAGAGTTACACACACAAGTGAAGGCAACACATCCACTGTAATACACCACTGTTAAACTCAGCTACAATACTGGTTTATGTGAGGACACGAGTCATGGTGTGTGTTTGTGTGTGTGTGTGTGTGTGTGTGTGTGTATAGATTATTAAAAATAACAACTTGAGGCAGGATAGCAGCTGAAAACATTAACATTTATTACCCACATAAATAATATTTTCCCCTAGAGGATCAATAGTTATTTTAATCATATATATAAATATGAAACTTAATTTTTAAAAATACTATATTTCAAATTAAAATTCATCTTGGTATATACTTTTTTCATTTTTTGTATACATCCATAGTGCTGTGAAATAATAAAAAATAATTCATGCGTAATTATCAGGAAACTGTGAAACCTTAATCATTTCTCATACTGTAATCATGACATCCCTGCTCCAGATCCAGTGTTTGCTTTGTCCATTTTTTTTGCTGCTATAGTAACATGGCAGTGCAACACGATGGACTCTGTGAGAGAAGATTTTTTCCCTCTGCAGATATAAAAAGCTAATTTTAAGGTAATAAAAAGACAGTGGTTTTTATTTTCAGGTGATTATACTCTAAAGAAACTGATCCATCTTATGAATATTGCATTTTTGCTATATTCTACAAACAAACCCTCCTAAATCCTACACATTAGGTCTTTATAGGCAATACTAAGAAAACATCATCCACTAAACCTTTTTGCAGTCTGAAAGCACAAAAGTGTGAGAGGCAAATACTCTGCTTCTGAATTGAGGAGTGAAGTGTGTGATTGCTTTAGCGCAAAACAAATTGTCTCAGAAAGTACCATGAAATGGGCATGAATTGTGGATATGATTAATAGTGTGAATGTAACATTCCACCTCCACAAAAGTATAAATAACCAAGCACACATCATTTTCATGGCTCATGCACACAATTTGCAACAGCCACGTAACCTTTTCACATTTATGAAGTGCTTTACTGTCTTATACAGCCAACATGTGACGACTGAGGGAACTTTGGTTCGGGATCAGCGTGTTCTAGACTGTAGCATGATTGTTGTTGTTGTATTTGGTGATTTTAGTTCTGTGAAGTGCAGAGTACAGACTGAAACTCTTTCCCTTAGTTCATATAAAAGACATTTTGATGTATAACAACTAATCAGTTGTTAAAAGCCCCTTTTACACAGCCTGTTCAATTTAACGCCTCGTGTTTTTTAGTGATAAGTAGTGCTCCTAATTCTTTTTCCCTTAAAGGTATATTTGGTCATTTTGGAAGCTAGCAAGATTTGAAAAGTAAAGTATCAAAGCTGCTCCGTAACAGAGGGAAGAGATGACTTCAGCACATTTCTTTCAACTTTATTCAGCTACGCTACCTCACGTCTCATTCAGTGTTACAAAATTGCCAAATATTATAATAATAAATGTAAGACAACAAACATGGCAACAGAAAGACACAAACCGTGGTTAAGCTTTTTAAACTCTTGAACTCCCTCAGTCGTTGCCGTCACTCTAAAGTAACACTGATGTATGTTCAGCTTTTTCTCTTGTTTTATCTAAAGCGCTTTCTCGTAGCAGCCTCTCTGCTTCTATCTGTCTTTTCTTGCCCTCTTTAGCAGGCGCGTAGCAGTGGTCATTGTGGCTAAGCTTTCTCTGCCGTCCTCCATCAGACGTGGAATAACTTGGGTGGTGGTGAAGGGCTTTGAGTGCGACTGTTACGTGGCAATGGTAGAGTGCCATGGGGCAGGCAGGTAGGAGTCCAACGAATTCATTCAGCAGCCTGAGTTGATTGGTTTGGCTTCTGACAGCCTTGCTGCAGCCACAGACAAATGATTTTTTTTCCCCCTCAGAGCATTTTGTATTTTGATTCCCATTGAGCTGTTAAGAGATTTTCTACAAATATGACAATAATGAATTTCCAACCTCACCTTTAATTTCTACTGCACAAGTTAGGATGAGTCCTGCTGTGTGACTGGACTGCTGCTGCTGCCGGAGCTCACCCTGCACCTACATTTTAGCAAAATCTGACCAAGTTTACAATAAAATTACAGCATGAAGGAGAGCCATAGCTCGAGAAAATGATAAACTTTCTTTCACAGCAGACTGATAAACATCCATGCAATTTAATTCATATTAAAGCTTATTACTTTATATTATAGTAAGAAAACTACAGGACAGCATTCATTACCTTAAATGTCTGAGATGTCTAAAGACATTTACATTATTTGGAGTGATGTCCTGTAGTTCTTTTCGTTAACTTTTTTGACGATCCGTTTTTTTTTTATATACTGTCTAAATTATATAAACATTGATGTCTGGTGTTAGTTCAAATTGTATTTTAATTTTTCTGTTGTAAATCAGTTGCCAGTCTCAGGATCCAAAATCCATGAGCACTCATGTAAGCTAATCTAGTGCAATAATACTTACACAAACACGTGTGTGTGCAAAACATGTGCAATGGGTCATTGTGCAATCTACACCAGCACTTTACAGACTTGTGCAATAGAGCGATTTGCGATGACACTAGCACTTCCAATACATTAGCATTTAATCATTTTAGCACTTTAACACCTAAAGTCCTATAGTCCCTCAAATTCTGGTTTGGTATGAACACCATTTTCTACTGTTTTATTGTTAATTTTTCTGTTTATTGTGTAACATCAACCTGCCGAGGGACTAAAATGGAAATTAGCCACTGCCAATAATCTTAAATATTTACACGTACTATAAATGTTCATCAGCATGAACTTTCCCTGTTTTAAATAAATAAATCTACAATTCTTCTGTGAAAAATGACAGTAATAATAGTCATTATTTAAATAGGACTAAGCTGAGTTGGCCCAATTCAGAAAATAGCAGCAATATTCTGTTAAAATAATGTTAGTGCAGTAAGTGAGCAACATCCCATCAGCAGGAAACAGGGCTGCAAAATGCAACTTGAAAATCAATTTGTATTCTTCAGAAAAAATCAGACTTGATTGTTCTTCAGAGCTGTTGTGCGGCGGACAGAATGGCAGTCAGCTGTTTCTATTGTCAGGCCTCTTCCCTCGGCTGCTGCTGTGTGTGTTTTATCGTAGAGCTGCTGCCCAGGCGGACAGGTTTAATCCATCGCTTCATTTATGAAGAAGCCATTACCAAATGTGGCCGTGCTGCAGCAGCTTGGCTTCTCTCCTCCCTCAATGTCTTCAGCTCTGCAGAGGCTCCTAGTTTCAGAGTGCATCGCTCTGCCGTTCTCTCAACAAAGTCAGGTGTGATACAAGCAAAACGCCACCGCTTAATATCTGATCAAATGCTAACACAGCAAAGCTGTTTGGCTAAATTAGCAGCTGTTATTACAACAATGAGCATTTCCTAATGTTACAAGTGTTGGGGCGGGATCAGACCCGTCTACTACTGAAGAAGCTTAGATATTCTTTCCTCCTCTATCAGCTTTCTAAGATTACTTATTTTCATTTACATATATGGCAAGAATATGCAAGCAAATGAGGCAGGGAAATTAGAGAGAGAGGGAAGCCAAAGTGGTTCCAGGTGGTGCACTGTGATTTTAACAGGGCTGGAATAATTGGATGTATTATGAAATCATAAAAGATTCATTATAGCTGCTATGCAGGAAATGGGATGAGAGCGGAGCTGTTTGTTCTGTGCGGTGTGAATGTGCAAATCAGGTGGCACAGACAGGAGGATGTTTAACTCAAATGGAAGAGTACTAAATGGTTTTGTGACAGTTTATTTTGAGAGGGGCTGATAAATAGAGCTTTCATCTGACTTCATCATCCCTCGCTCATTATTTTTCTCATTATTGTTTTTGCTATGTGTGTTGTTTATCTTATGCCTAGATAAGGGAAATTTGCAATTAATTGATTTTATCTGAACGGGGAGAATCACACGTTCACAAATATGTTTAATTTTGTTTGAATGGCACGCTGCCCTTTGCATGTGAAATAAAGCACTTCATATGCAAATGAGACAAACTGTTTCTTAAAACCACTCGGCCGACATGAGTTCGTCGGGAGCTTCATGCAAAGACTTTTTTGCAGTATGGAAATCTGCCCTTGTCAGAGCTGTGCAAGCCTGCAGTGCTCGTCTGGGTGGGGTCAGTGTTGAGGTCATCTTTGTTGGGTGTCTGCCTGACTCACTTGTCAAAATCACTTAGATGGATAAACACTGGATGCCAGGTTCCTGTCATCACTGCAACATTTTGAAAGGAACGGAACAAAGAAATTGGCAAAACAGGCTTTACTCGTCGTCACAGGAAAGACTCTTTTGTTCAACTTTAAAAGGAATAATCTAACAAAGCACAAATAAAACCTCATTTCTATGTTCGACTTATGTTGGAAGGCTCTTGTGCTTTGGTTTGCTTCATAATGATTTGTTCTATTCACCAAAACTCTCTGATGTAGTTGAGCTTGTAACCAGTCGCTGAATACACACACCGAACACGATTAGGCTAATGTATGAATATCTAGCATCTGTGGATTGTGAAGAATTTATAAAACCTAATTAAGTCTTGTCGGTTTAATAGGCATGGGGTATGTTCATCATTAGGAGACTCATCACATATTAATTATCGACCTAATTGTGTGTCTTCCTTCCAGCTTTGGTCCAAAAAAAGCTTCTGTATTAAAAAAAAATGATACAGTGCTTTCATCTGTACAGCAGCGCATGAAAAGTCTGTAGGTTGCATGTTGAAATGACTCTTGTCATTATGGCGTTCAGCGTTTGCATCGAGCGCTGCTGACTGCAGCACTGCACCCGATGGCACCTTCTCCTCTCATCATCATCATTCAGGAGTATCAGACACAAACAGAAAATGAAAGGAAGCATTAAATGACATACTATCATAAATGCGCTCAGCTTTTCATCAAGCACACTATATGTGCAGTTTATATGTATGTGTCAGAAAAGACAAGGTCACCGGATGTTTGTGATGCTTTCAGTTAAACATTTTTTTTTTAAGTTTTTTGTTGACAGTCATTTCTGAACGTTACATCACATAAACAATAAAGCTTCCATGCAGACACAGTGCAACACTCATCGTTGTTTTGTTCACAGCATTAAAACTGACGGCAGGCCAATAGCTGTGCTCTTACTGTGGGCCGGTTCAGACTAATGGGTTGGAATAAAACTGCTGATCCCTGAAGAGGTTTTTTTTTGTTTGTTTTTCTGAGAAGTGGACGGGGTAATATTGCTCATGTGCCTCTGAGGCCAGTTAACGTTGTACACATACAGGGTCCCACAGTCCCCTGTGGCTCATTGATTTCCCAAGTGCCCTTGAGCTGGGCTGCATCTAAAGTACCACATACATACCTTGCAGAATTATACAGAGAAAAAATAGCAGTGAGTGCACCTAAAAACATTTTGTTATCCTTATTGCTAAAAGGGCAATTCTAAAAAGGTCATTAGTAATTTAGATTCATTAAATTATTCTCTATTTTGTTTACATATAAGATACATGAATGATCTTGTCAATCAACATTTGTATAAATAAAACTACACCTTTGTTAAACTACCAGGCCTTTACTGTTTATTTATTTATTGACACTGGGGCTTGCAAAAACATAT
>JAQLOL010000006.1:5093454-5134368 GCA_029783665.1 Naso thynnoides
TGTCCAAAAAGCTAAAAAATCCAAACAGGAATATTTTTAAATAATGGGGACACAACAAAGTGATTTTCTCCCCAGCTGAGGCTGAGGTTTCTAGATCAGTGTCAAATGTTCTCTTATTTTCATGATGAATAACATCCACAAACCACAAACAAAAAATGACAAAACAGATTTAATATGCTTTACATCCAGAGACACACTATAAAACTAACAGGCGATGCTTTTCAAAGGCCTGTTTCTTAAGAGCGTTAGTGGTGCTTGCTTAAGGCTACATTCACCTTACTCTGTTTTAAATTTCTTACACACTTTATAGTAAAAGCTGAAGTCAGAAGATGATAATTAGGCCTGCATACCTTTCAAAATCTCATCTGTTTTGTATGGGAAGTCTTTGCCCATTGTCATGACTTCCTTGGGTGACGGATACTGTCCCCGATACTCATGGAATATGTCACCATACTCGCTCTGGGACGACTCCCAGTTTACCATTTCTGCCGCCACGGACACTTTCTACTCTTGTGTTACTCAGAATAGCAATTCCACTTTGTCATCTGTGCACAGGAAGAAATCTCTGGTCTTGCTTGTAGCCATCACTGCTTGCCATCTATATATCTGTCTTTGAATAAGGTGACCACTGAAGCAATGCTTCCTGTTTACACCCGCTCACACATGCTCAGCGCACCTTAAAGGTCATGTGATATGCTTTTAAAGACTCCTAAGTGTGAATGAAGATGAGAGATACACCTTTGCTAAACCACTCATATGGACGGGGAGGATTTTTGTTCCGTCTTAGATTTTTTTTTCATGAAAAGACTTGAAGCAAGAAATAAGCAATGCATTAACACAATCTCAATTCATATTTGATTAGGATTGCCTTGTTTGACAGTTTCATCTGAGTTAGGGTTAGTTTGCACCACTATAACCAGTAAGAGCAGCGAAACACGTGACAGGACTTTTCAAGCCTGGACTGGAAACTCTTTTCTGTCAAGCATGTCAAACTTACCTCATACGGGATAAACAGTTTTTGTTGGCCCAACTCTGGTCAGATCTGGTTTAAATTTGTCTGAATGGAAACTGAGCTCGACAGACTGGTCTGGTTCCCAGGCAACATGGAGTTCCCCATTAGTGTTTTCTTCTGACTGGTGAAAAGTTATAACAGAAAAGTGATGAATTCAACAATTTAATCATGTGAGACCTTGGAAAAATACATCTTGCAAACAGCTGCAGTTTAAATGTAGTTTACTTTTAATGTGAGGAAATAAAAGAAGCATTTGAGAAAAAGACCTTGTGTTATCTGAAGAGGAAATGTGGAAATTCAATATGGGTATCAATGACTTGTAATTCACTTCTAACTGCAATTATAGCTGTAGCTGTGCTGCTGTTAAAATAAAATGAATATGCTTATTGACCTGCCAAGAGTTATGACAAAAAAGATAACGTGCTGACCTGTTGTTTTACAGGGATTAATATGTTCACTTATTTTGCAGTCAGGAGCATTAACTTTCTTTTTTACAAACTTATTTAATAATAATTGATTTACAAGGTTGACCAACTGAGTTTACTGCCCATTTTCCACTCTGTAACCTAAACTAAACTGACTGGCTGCTGGTGGTAGCTTTATATTTAGCATGTAGTCTTAAAAGAGGTATGGATGTTCTCCAGAACTGTTGACAGTAATGCAGAATGTGTTCATTTCCCAAAATGAGAAACTAGTCTTTTATTCAGTTTACCCAGTCTAGCCTAAGCCATTACAGTAGCAGTTAGGGTTAGGGTTAGTAGGTAGTAGGTAACTATTGCTAATGAGCTAGCAAGCTAACGTTAGCTTTAGCATGAGACTCGTTGGGAAGTGACTCCATTGTGGCCATTTGCCCAGCTTGCGTTTTGTTTTGTGTGTTGTTGCTCTCCCTTTTATGACACGAAATGGTTGCAGAAGAAGTTGCAGTGAAGTAAACTGGTCCGTCTCAGCTTGAGCTTGAGCCTACTGTCTGTGTCGCTTGCAGTCACTCTGTTGTTGACTATGGCAAGTCAAAGTCACAGCGTAAGGCAAAAACAGCTTCTCAGCTCATACCAACATCACCTGTCAGAAAGGTGCTGCACGGACTGACCAGTTACGACTGAGAGCACAGAGAGTGTCACGAATCTGGCAAATAAATGGGAGCAATAGGATTTTTATCAATGCTGAATACAGAGGCATGATGGGAAAACTCTGAGATCTCTCAATACTCTCAGACCACGTCACTTACTAACAGCTGTCTATGGGTATTATGATATTTATTACAAATAGAACACAAAAAGTTATTGATATTAATCCCAATGTTACCAACTGCAGCTTTAAGGGTTTGAGGCTTTCCAGTGAATAAAGGCAGTTCAAACTGCAGTATTTACATTAGTACATACAGCAGCTGTCAAAAGTCCTGAGTGTTTTATCTTTTTCAAAAATGAAGTTCATGATGTAGCCATCCCTCTCTGTCACTTCTTCATCTTAATCATTTTGGTAGTCACAACAGTGTTTGTTTGTCTGTGTTCCGGGTTACAGTTCATTTCACATGTACATTTACATTATTACATGCACTTAAATGTCTTTGTATCTTACATAAACAAAAATTCATACAGATCTTCACATAAAATGCATCATGTTGAGAGTCTCTGCTTAAGGCAGCATGTAGCCTGTCAGGTGTTGTACACCAGTGTCTTGTATAGCGCTGTGAAAAACTCATTTCTAAATAGAACATAATAGTCATATGCACCAAGATAGCTTTATCTCAAAGAACAACCATGTCACTGCTGAAAATACAAAAACACTAACACTGCAAAACTTCTGGTGCCACCGTGCATTCCTTCACATTGTTGCACCATGAAGTTGCTCAGTCTGCTTGTTTCAGGCTCATTGCATCATAATATGTATTATGTATCAGACAACACAGATGGTGTTGTTTTCTTTATATATGTTCTTCTGTTAATCTGTGCGAGCTTCTGGCCTGAGAGGCAACGGTGAGAAAGTTTAGACAGCCATAAGAAGAACGCTACAACACTGAGAAGGAATGTTGGGATCCCCACTCAAAAAAAAGATTAAGATGTTACTCTGCAGTGTTTTGCTCTCAGCAAAAATGTCTGATAAGATCCAGTCAGACTGTATCCTGATGCAGGTTCCAAAGTATTTTGGAAGTCATTCCTAAGGACTATCCTTTTTGGAATCCCTTTTTTTTTTTTTTTTAAATTTTGACGAGTGAAGGCAAAGCACGAGACAAGAAAACAAGCGGGAGATATATGTATGCGGGCACGGTTACACAAGTCTTCTATCTTTTCATAGCAAATGTATGCAAAGCTATTCATGCGCTGCAGCTTCACTGATCCACACAGATGCACAGGCACTTACAGGAGCATCAGTCTGGAAATACCAGATCGGCATGCTTACATGAGAAGTGTATTGATTGTACTCGAGGAGAGGATGATTACTTTGCAAAGTGTTAATTTTGTCAGACACGTTATTAGGGGGATACTGAAGCATTCTGGGTTTATTTGACCCTTGAAAAATCATGGGACTTCTCTGCATTCAGGCATTAAAAGAGAAAACTAAGATGTGCGAAAAATGACATGAAGGAATTTCTGCTTTAATGTTTAGAGCAGAAGATTTTTATAGGTTGAGTAACAACGTCTTGTCTTGATTTAGCTCAACATGATAACAGCAGACTCAAGTCAACATATTGAAGTCTTTATTCTCATTCACTGCACTGCAGAAATAAATGTCTCTGTTCTCACATTTGGCAGTGTTTGTGCCTTTTGTTTTAAATTGCACTAAAGTAAAGACTTGGGAGGTGTAAATTTGCTCCAGTGCAACTAATCACATATGCTCATAAAAAATTTAGCTAGCAAGCAGTGTGGTGCTGAATGGCAGCTCGCAGTAATCAATTAGTCCAACTCTTTAGTCTAGACAGAAATATCTGTGGAATATCTTTTCTTTCCGTTCTTTAGTCGGGCTGCTTTCATCCAAAATTGGCCTTATAATTTGTACATTTGAATTCAGGCTGGTTTCCTGCAGACACCCTGCAGGGTTTATAAATGTGTGTTGTGCACATTAGTTACACACGTGTAAATGTGTAATCATGTGAAAATAGTAACTGGCTTTGAGGACTTTGAGGAATTTGTTTTACTTAACACCTCAAACTGTGAGTGTTTTTGACACCAAGGAAAATTTATTCACTCTTTTACAGTTTTTTGTTTGTTTCTTTGTTTTTAACTGTGTTTTCAGAAAAAAGAAATTGTGGCCTCACGTGACCCATGAATTCACTTTCGACCACTGTGGCAAAAGAGCCGCTCTGCTCCCTGCAGGACCTGTTTTTAAATCAAATTCAGTGCTTGGTGGTAAAAGTCAATTAGAGCAACAAAAAATTGTCTCAACACTTGTTCCAACTTAACTCCATAATCAGTTAAAATTACATTAGCACAATAAATTGCTCTTGTTAGTTTTGTGAATACTGACACTTTTCAGTAGTTGTACAGCAATTTAAGTGAATAGATATCAGCATCAAGCTAATTTAAAAAAAAAAAAACAAATTTATAAAATTTAGTTAGAATGTTTTATAGCTCCATGATAATGCACTCTTCCTCACTCCAATCTCATCTAACCACTCTGTGCTGGAGCGATTGTTACAGACTGACATTTTCCTGTGGTTTGCTTCTCTGCAGGAAGCAAGATAAAACGCCTTAAGATAAAACAATGTAATGAGTTATTATTGGAGTCTGTGCGTGTGCGTGTGTGTGCGTGTGTGTGTGTGTGTGTGTGTGTGTGTGTGTGTGTGTGTGTTGCTCAGCTGTATGCTAATCTCATCTTTGATCCACCTCACATCTTCTTTGACTGCTGACATTTATCTCGAGTTGATCGTTCTCACAGCACCTGTGGTGTCCGGGGTCAACGTCTTCATTTTTTCCTCGACGACGGACGAAAAACTGTTGTCATCTTCACCCTGTCAGGCAGAGGTCACTATGCCGAAGAGACAAGGGCAGCAGTCACCTTTTCATTCAGCTCCCAGCAGGTTGTTGACGTGAATCAGAGCATGAGCTCAGCAAAGGACAGACATTACTTGACACACAGTTAGCTTGGCAGGGGCGTACACAGTGGAGGTCCCTCCCTATCACAGCTCAGATGTGTAGAGGGGTTTTCATAAAACTTATATTATGCCTTTTAGCCAAAATGACACGCTATGCAACACTGATTTGTCAAATAAATGATTCACTGTGAAGTGTGTTAAAGTGGTGTTAAAAGAATCTGTTTCTGCTTGTGTGATGTGTTGAAATTCCCCTATTGTGCTTTGCAGAATACATTTTTATAAGCCCTCAATACCCAAACAAAGTCCTGGCTTTGACAGCTCTAAAGATGTTTTTCTTCTTTTTCCGCTCCAAAGTGATGCAACATCTACCAACAATATGCATGAGCTTCGTTATGCTTAGAAACCTGGCCTCCTTCCTGCTGCTTTGTTTCCTCCTCTGTCACTCCTCCCACCGTTCTCTTTCTCTCTGCTGCTATCTCTCTCTGACATAGCTCATTACATTAGAAGGGCTGCGTGGTTAACATACACACACACAGTATGCACACACACACCTGGCTCACTGGACTATAGCTGTGGGGCTGTCACGCACGAGGGGGGTGGGCAAAGGTTTGACAGGAGGCAGCGGGCTGTTGCTTAACAGACAAGCAGTGAAATACATTGCAGTGTAATTGCAATGAAGGGATAATTTGACAGCCCCTTGGTTATGATAGCTCGCAATTCTCTCATTCTCCTGATTCCTTACACTGACACATATGCACACAAGCACAGACACACATTGCATGCAAACAAGGTGCAGAAGCCAAACCCTTGACAGCGCGACTCATGTTTTTACGCGCTTATTTGGGGCCCTGTCATGTTTTAATCACATTTCTTCTCCTATTAAAAACCTTTGGAGGATCATGATCACCATCAGGACATTTCAGCACAGGAGGACTTAATTCTTTCATGCCATAGCGGTAGATATTGTTTTCCAGAGAGAGGTTTTTCAGTTCTCATTTCATGGAGACTGACAGCGCAATTCATCACACGCAGGTCTGTGCGAATGCTTTATTTAAACAATGCCAGTGCATCATTGCTCAAGGACTGAACGAATGAGCTCTGCATACTAGCCAAAACTACCTACATTTCATCATGTCCCTTTCTCTGTCTTTTTTGAGCAAAATGAAGGCGTCTCGCTTGTGTTTCTGTCTGCACAGGCCCCTTCTCTGCTCAAGGACATAGATGAATCTGAATAAAACATGACTGACATCTTGTCATCCCAGAGAGGGCGGGCTGAGAATGGGAAGGGAAATAGAAAATCTCACCTCTGCTTATTTGTCAGCATGGACATAAAGTGCTGGGAGTGTACATGTGCACATAGAGGAAGCCTAAAACCTATCTTTCAGGCTGTACCAGTGTCCTGTGTAAAATGATTTCAAGCTACCGTAAGCGCTTGATGTGACAGAGTGAAAAGAGTTCATTACACTTGTCTAACATCTAGCACAGGCCTCTTTTATCTCACTGATCAGTGGTTTCTTAAGCTTATACATTAAAAGTGTAGATCCTCTGATTACTCAGGCAATTGCCCTGCCTTGTCGGGTTCTGTTAATAGTAATGCTTATTGTCTCGGTAATCGCACTATAATCTTCTTTCGATCTTAAACCAACACTGATCTTTTCCTGCGCTGATCATTCTTTTCCTTCTCATTCCTAACCCATCAGTTTCTAATTTCCCCAGGCTTTCAGCTCTTATTCTTCACTCACTGGTTTATTTTTTTATTCCAGATACATTAGACAGCCTCTCCCTACCCCTCAGCCGAAGTGGAATGATGTATGACTTATCACCAGGCTTCATGGTTCAATTTGCCGCTGCAAACACATGAAGTTAAAGTCATGACCCAGGGAGAAGAAATACACTGCCAGTATGATGCGTACACATGTGTTGGGTAAGTGGATACATGCCAGTAGAGACATTGTTCAGACTAAAAAACATGTCAACCTTAAAAAGACAGCAGCTAGACTGGCAGGTGATAGAAACATGTATGTATACAGTAAAGCCTTATTCACACAGGATTAGTATTACATGGGGACCTCTAGTTATGTGTAAAAATGGCAGACTACATCTGTGATCTAAATCCTGTGCGAATCGGCCATGTCTGTAATTTGTAAAGTAAGAAATCCACTACAAATTGCCCTCCATATTTCACTAAACATTAGGTCCTATGATAGTATAGGTCCGGTGCAAATCGACATTGTGATTTGGCGGGATAGGTTTTTGTTTTTTGGGTTGTTTTTTTAAGGTTTTTGAAAGTCTTTGCAGTATTTTGGGTGCAGGGTCAACTTGGTACACGTATACCATTCACAGAAAGGGCAAGCTGAAAGCAATCGGAAGAGCGAAAAGTCAAAAAATGATGAGATTGAGATGGATGACGAGCATTGCAGCGTGCAGTAAGGAGCATTTTTCTGTCTTTCAACAAGCTCAACAGTGTTGTGTAGCCTTACGCAAAGCCTCAACATCATATCCGGGGGTAATATCAGTAAATTCGAGTAAAATCACAGGCTTCACTTATGGAACACACACATGGGGGGTAATTTCAAAATTACATGAGGTCCCAGGTAATACTAACCCCATGCAAATGGGGCAGTTTGCAAGTGATTGCCAGAACAATAAGAAATATATGCCTGTCCTTATTTCCTGAAATAATCATGACTCCGTTTAACTAAAGACTTATGATCTTATTTTGACGATCTTCTGAGGATAGTCTAAAGGGCACAGCGCTTGTTCAATCTTGGTGTATCCAAGTCCACTTTCCTCTTTAAGCTGGACAGGCAAACTCTACCTCTCCTCTATCAAAACCACTTATTGTCTACGTGTTTCTTGGTTTGAGAGCGGATCTGCAGGCCGTCAAGCTGAGCAGGGAACAAGAGTAGCACTTACAGTCCCTTACAGCCTGCACAAATCTGCACCCAGGTTAAATTTTGTTTACAGTTTTTCTCAGTTGCTTTGGTACATTTCTCAGATCAGTATTGAAATTCTCAAAACTTCTTGCTCAACCTCCACATCATCTAGTCATTTGTGTGCATCATAAAAGCAATTTCTCATTCTTTTGAAAAAAATTGCAAATGATTATGTACTTTTGTCTGCCATTTCCTACATTATCAATTAGTCATGTCATGTTGATCAAAATGATTTATGCTGGTTCTCTGTTGAATAGTCTTACCCCCCAAAACATCTAGGCATTAGTTCATTGCATAAGTCGTTACATGCAAAATGGTTGAACAAGTTGTCATAATCTGTCTGCATATTTTCTGTACATTTCTGTTAGACTTTTTTTGTAAATGTGCCCTGAACTGATAAACTGCTCTCAGATGAATCTTGACTGTAACTAATGAAGGGAAACATGTGAAGTACTAGATCAACCAATGATCAGCCGGCTCTCTAAAATAGCTCGGTCGTCAGGAGGTGTAGAAAGACTGCAGTGTAATTCCCCATACAGTGCAGCATGTACAGTTCTGCCTAAGAGGTCATTCCTATGTTTACATTTCTGATTTTGTTTTTTGTTTTTTCCTTTGTGCTATGCAGTGCTGTAAATCAGTCTTGCCTTTTTCTTTTCTGAATCACAATGACATGGTCTGTCAACAATAGCAGTGCAAGCAGTAAAAGCATAAATGTGAATCCTGTCCAGTCTCTTGCAATCAATCTTCCAGGTACAGTAATGTGTCACTTACTGTTGAAATTGATAAGTCACACAGAGAAAGTGCAGCCTTGTGCATTTTCAACAATTGTCATTACAGTAAAACCTTAGCCACAGTTTCCATCAGAACATACTTACAGAGAACACTGATATATTTACAACATGACTGAGCATTTTGACTATCTTGTCTGTAAACAATGACACAAGGACTTGTCATTCTGATGGCACTGACATGTTCATTGACCTAAAGATTTACTTTTGAGAGATGAACTAAGTATTTTGAGCAAGTTAATCCATTGTGTGGTGCTGTTTGTGCAAACTGTTTCGAGAAATGCGCTTGCCGTTTTGCAAAGTTAAGGATGATTCGAGAAATTCACCGAAGCAACTGAGAAAAACTGTGACTTGCGCCGCACCCAGCGGCACGTGCGCCGCACATTACATACTACCTGAAACAGCCTTTAGACAGCGCATAATCTGGGCGCAAAGAAAGGCGCAAGGGGGGTGGATTTTGTCTATAAATAACCGTCAGTGTTTTAGATGCAGCAAGGGATAAACCAATAAGTGTGTCGTCTCACATCCGCTTTAAAAGCCAGGTGCACCTGAACAAGGTGCATTGATTTTTTGACAGTGGAAGAAATCAGTTGCAGAAGTGAGCGTTTTAGCCCCGGGGGTGCATGAGGTGAATGAACCAAGCAGATCTGTGGGAGAATCAGTCCTTTACCGAAGCTCCCCAAGGTTAAGCAGGTGTTATGGCACCAACAGAACAATGGCACAATGCTGACAGAGGTGGAATGATGTCAGGAGATGAGAAAAGCCAAAGCTTCCCGGCGAACAACTGATGGGATTGCTTCTTGTGAGGAGTCTTGTTGTGCGTCTCCATGTGTCACAAGCAGAATGTACAAACCTTGTATGCGCCCTGTAAGAAACAGGACAACACTGCACCAGACTTTAGACGTGGTCTTTGTTGGTCAATAGTGCAAACACTTTCATGATGCTGATGCTGTAAGATAGCAATACACCAACAATGCGCCTGACCACAACTCCTTTTACTGTAAGACCAACACTTCCACCAGCATACAGATGAGCACAAATACATCAACCACTTAGATTATGAGGACAATTACGTCGGTGAAAACAAACAGTGACACTTGTCCTGTGCTGTGTGCCACCTCAGACAGATGGATGGATAGATAGATAGATAGATAGATAGACAGGTAATTATGCGTATATTATACAACAATGCTCTGTAAAATCTTTCAAACCTGTCCAACTTTTGCTTCATTTTCCTGCGCACAAATAGTTGAATCACTGAGCCAAATGCTTTGCTGCGTTCTTTCTTTCTGTTTCTTTAACACTTAATACTGAATGTTATTGAACTGATAAACCTCTTGATGTAAATGATAAATCATCCACTTTTCCTGCCACTTATCTCTGAATGTGATTTGCTCAAGGCACTTAAAGTCTGTCCAACAACTGTGCCGCTGACCTTACAAGGGAGTTTGTGAAACCTCTTCAACTAGAGCAAATAAAAGAACAGCGGGATATAGATTGTGTTGGCTCTGCTGAATGTGGTTGAGAGAATTACAAAGTGTGAGACTGATGGTATGCTCCCAGTTTTTACACATCGCTCTCATTAATATGCTAAGCAACCGGCACTGGCTTTGTCTTCAACGATCCTCCTGAGATCTATTGTTGAATGCGAAGTTCAAATGATTCACCCTCTCTATTGTACATATGGATGGACATACCCACTGAGATTTCACACAGTTCAAATGACTTTTCCATGGTGTTACAGGGTATCAAATGGATACAGAACAGACTTTCTGGCTGCAGGGTGTTAGACATTTTCCTCATGATATTCAGTCCAGTCACAAAGATAAGAGAGCTGGCTTTGGAGCTGCAGAATTGATGGAATCTAATAATCTTGAACATCATTCCTCTAAAAGTATGAAATAGCTCCGGTTAATGATGGATGGCTTAATGATAATGTCACTCGGGGTGGAGATCCGCACAGCTTGAGACCTGAACTACACCTTGAATCTGGCAGGAAAGAGACAACCTGCAGTATTTCTAGTCTGTTTGCCAGATTGGACCACTTCACTATCCATCTGTCACAAGCCATTTAAAGCATGCTGCTGTTTCCAGCACCCCTGTCAAATAGTGTTCTAATACACAGTAAGTGTCAAGATACAGTAGACTTAAAATCGATGCTCTTGCCCTCCTTGATGGATTCATTATGCCATACAGGCCCATCAAAGCCTTTAGAAGTACCCCTTTCATTACCTCTGGGCCTGTGAGCATATGATAACAAGCTGTGTGTGATCACAACCTGCAAGCTGGGAGATTAAGTGCAAAAAGATGTACCATATACTTTACATAAGATCTGAGGCAGATCACTATGGCAACCCTCAGTATGTTTTTAAAGTAAGTGCATTACTGGTCAAATATACAGCGTACAGTGAAGTTTGGTCTCTGCATTTAACCCCTGAGGAACAGTGGGCTGCGTCAGCGCAGCACCCAGGGACCAACTTTAAGGAGTCACAGCTGCTTAACAGACCTTAATTTGTCTCGTAACATGATATTTTCCCCGTGCAAACTCCAAAAGCGAGACCTTGTGCTAAATGTTAATAGAATTCATTAGAATCACTATCACAGGTTTTCATGTGGAACTGTGTGTTCAGAGAGCAATATTAACTGTTGCATAGAAACACACAAACAAAGTGTAAGACAGGATTTTATTTTCGCTTCTTTTCTAACTGAGTTAATTACTGAATTGTCAAGAGATGCCAAACACTTTACAAAGAGTGCAAGTCTTTTATTTATTATTAATGAAAAAAAACATTTTGTTTTGATCACAAATGTTCTTGTATCTTTACTTCGTGATAATGGCACTGTTTTCATAAAATTACAACCTTTATTCTCTCTTGTTACAGTGTCTTGCACATTGCTTCTTAGCTGAGTTACTGGCCTGTAACACAAAACTTGTGGAAGACAGTGTCAGGAGAGACCAGTGATCAGTGATCAATGATCAGTGATTAGTGAACAAGGTCTAACACAGACAGAAGCTGCCTTTTTATTGCATGCTGTACTTGAACTAAAGGCTTTTATTCATTCTTTCATTCCCTGAGCCCATGTGGGCTCGTCTGGTGGAGAGATTACCTTAACATTATGTTTATTATAAACTATCTATGCCAGAGACATTACCTTTGTACACAGCACTGTAGATTTAAATCATAGATTTTATGGTTATAAATACGTAAATAACCTACTTCACCATCCGATTCAGTAAAAAACTATAAGTGATATTATATGCATTATTGAAATAGATCAGGAATACTCACACATGATGTGAGAAATCCCCCAATTGTGGTTGCTCCTTTGCTGCGTGACGCTTTTTTTAGAAAATGCGCCACAGGAAAGCCTGAACTGGTATAGACAGTCGCCTCAGTTACACGAAAACGCTGTCATAACGCAAGCACGACAGTGACATGACGCTTTCTGTCTAGTCTGTCGCTCAGAGTGGAAGCAATGCCAGACCAAGAGAATCAAGTCTACTGAAGTGGGCGGAGTCTGTGGTCTGGGCCCAGACTTGGCCTCTATAATTTGATGGCAAAATAAGCAAATTTATTAGTCACCTTAGGAAAAAAGTCTGATATGTCACGATAACTAGTCATTAATTAGTGGTCTCATGATAGTGGAATCAGTCATGCAAATATGAACAATCTTCTTTTTCTTATAAGAAGAGTTTAAATTGAAGTTAATAAGGGATCGACATTCTATGGGATCTTTATTCATTTCCTGTAGTCATGGTTTTGATAATCTGCCAGCAGCAGCCTGCATGTTAACAGATGCTGTCAGAAAAGCATTCCTGCCTTTGAGATGTTGTTCTATTACACATACAGTTGTTAATGTGTCATTAAAAGACACAGTGTAGAAAGTAACACTCTGCTTTAGCAGAAATCTGATCTGCATTGATTGAATATTCTTGTTTTCCTTGAGTGGGTGTCACTTTTCCATACCTTGTTCTCTCAGGCTGAGGATATTATAATGAGTGAATCACTTACTGTAAAGAAAAAAAATATGTTTAGACCCTTAACTGGGAGACTTCAGCTGCATCGTCAGCCATTTTTATGGACAGGAATGCATTTGGGCAGATAGACGCCACCTCAGCCCCGCATTGAAGCTTCACCAGTTCTCTGCCTTTGTTAATTTACACAGAACTGAACAGCAACATCTTTGAGCTGCTTTGATGTTTAACCGCACCATCATCAGCTTCATCTGTTGAGATAAATGCTCAACATGTGCCGTAAACACTTAAAAACGTGATTAAAAACTGTTTGAAATATAATGATGTAACAGTCATAAATAGCCCTCTAGCTACTTCTGTTGATTTCAAACTTAATATAAAATTCCCTCTGCTAAGAAAAACGCCTTACATGTGCCACAAACCTGTAGGGTTACGTGCGCAAAAATCTTTAGGTTACATGTTTGCAGTGGGCAATTTTCGCCGCGTACTAGTTTTATGATTTAAAAAAAGATGTAGATTTTCCACACAGGTGCAGTTCAGCCAGCTGCTGCCCACCGCACCCACAGTAATACGCAAATGAGAGTGAAATCTAAGTCTTACGTCCGTTGGCTCATTCTTTTATTTCTTTGACACATCTGCGTTTGACTCAACGGTTAAGTTTGAAGAAAAGGCTTGCACAGAAGTAACAATACGTTTTTCGGTTATGAATTTTTCCTAAACGTTTATGCTTTCATGCTCTGTGTACACAGTCACACCCCTAACAGAAAGAGTTTTAAAAAAGTGATTAATGTTACACTGCATAAAAACAGGAGAAAAAAACTGACAATAATGTAAAAAATAATAAATATCCACTCTGTCATAATTCTGCAAAATTCCCACAAGCTTAATTCCTCCTCTGGTAAAATAAATGCCCGATCCGGACAGCCGGTTTGCCCATTTGCACAAAATCTGGCTCGTCTCTGATGCAGCCTTGATCTTACCTCCAAAGGTGGATCAGAGGCAGATCGAAACCGACTCCCCAAGCCGCCTCAGTAATTTTATACAGACGATGAGACAGGGAAAGGTGCACAGAAACCGCCTTGAAAACGCTGTGGAAAAGGGGCTGTGGTTGCACAGAGGCTTTTGAAGCTTTGCAATGTTCACCTAGCCAGCAGAAACAAAACCTGTGAACCATGCACAAGTTCACTCACACGGACAACAAGGTCAAAGAAACTTATCGGCTTTACCATGTAACTCTGAGATGCCTCAGCTGCAGAATAAACAACCTCCTTTCTCCCTTGATGGATGAAAACAAATGCTTCTTTGCCAGGTTTTGTGACACGTCTGTTCACATGAGTTGGTTTGACTGATATAAAGGGAACATCACCGGTAAAAATTACCGGAAACTTTTTATTATGTTAAAAAGTCAAAATGTTACAATCATCCATCGAATTGATTTTTTTTTTATTATTAAGACTTAATCCAATGATTGATGTGTATTTCTTGCAGCTTGAGCCGAAACTATTTGTGACTACTGTTTGTCTCTCCAACTCGGCACAAATGTGACAGTTTTTCTCTGCTCTACTAGTGACCTACCTATCTCATTAAGAATTCAACAGGTTTTATGTTTTATGAGGTCTTCGGCAGTTTTTTGACATCCTTTGCCAGTGCTGAAGTTCTGAACAGCTTGAACAAATGTTTAGAAAGTTACAGAGGAAGATTTAATCTGTGTGTGCATATATGTTCAAGTTTTGATAAATATCCTCCTCAGTGCACAGGTAAGCAATCAGTTCCTTGTTTTGTCTTCTTCCTTTTGCTGCTATTTTAAGGCGCTGATCAAAACTTCTTACCATCCGAGTGAGGCTGAACAGTTAATTTGGTTAATAATCAGTTTTGGAGATATCTCCAATTAAGACACCTCTAGCCTACTTGGCTCCCCACAGACCACCACAGCCTTGAAAAAAGTGTGGGAAAAGAATTTGGACATAACTTTTGAAGAGTGTGAGTGGAAAAAAAATGTTGGAATAGCTAAACAGGTCTGTAAGGACATCAGAACTGGACTGATGTAATTTAAAATCCTTCATCAATATTACTGGTATCCCAGCAGTTTATGTAGACTGGACCTAATAAACCTCAAACGGCTGGAGATGCAACAGGCTGGAAGAGGACTTAGTCCATGCATTGTGTTCATGCCCATAGATACAAACTTTCTGGACATGAATCCACAAATGTATTGTAGATATAGGGGGGCTAGATTATCAGCTCTGCCCTGAGTTGTATATTTAAGTTAATAATGAGAAAATGGGAAACTGCAGAAGGTCCTCTTTCCATGGATTAGGTATCAGAAATGGGTAAAGTGGAAGGTTACTAAAGAATATCATACAGTCTGATAAATGGAGTCGAGAAGTACACAGTGATAAGTGGGGAATGTTTATGCAGTTTCATTCAATGCAGGGAACTAAGTGACTGCAGTCTTTATCTTTTGTATAATACTTGTATGATTGTGCGACTAATTGTACCTCTAAAAAATTCCCTCTAAGTGGTGGCAACCTCCAACATGGAGAAATGGTTGTGACGACAGCACAACAGAGATGACATACATGGACACAATTTATTGCCTAAGGACTCTGATATATGACTCTTCCAATGACGTGATACTGCCCTTTTATAATTTTATATTTTTAATGTAATTAACATTATTATTATATGTATGAATTTTTATTTTAATCGTTTATTTTTCTTTTCCTCCCTCTTGTTTGGGCGTTATGAGAGTTGATATGCTCTTTGTTTCAGCCTCCTGCTGTTAATTGTTTTGTTTGACAAACGACAATCAAAATTTAAGTCACAAGAAAAGATGCTGAGCCTGCAGTGTGTCTGAAAAAAGACAGCTCCCATCCAAACCTCACTCTAACTGTTGGCTTGAACCATTAAGCCTCATCAGACCTCCGTCCCACACATTCCAAATGTAATTTATATTGAATAGAGGTCAGTTGCTTCGTATTAGCCAAATGAGATTTCAAAAATTTCAATTTAAATTAATTTGTTCTGCAGAAGACTACAAATTCTATTTTCTCCCTCCAACTGACATCTATTGACATCCTGCAGCATCAGGAAGGAGCTGGAGGTGTAAATACATCACAGAGTTGTGATTTTTCTACGTAAAAAAGAAACTGTGCCTTGAGAGCTGCTCATCTAAACTGCAGCCCCAGCAAATCAGCTCTGTCGAGACGCAGATATTCTCAGCAGCTGGCATATGGAGGAGATCGAGGCTGAGGCGGTGCAGATGGAGCCTCTCGTTCACCAGCAGCACACATTCTGCACAGTCTCGCCAGAATCTGAGAGAAAAGGAAGAGAAAAGGCTTGATGTCTAATAAAAGTTGAGCTGCAAACAAATATGTATCACTGCCAATAATCTGCTTTTAATTTAGGAGGTTTTAGTTATTGTGCATGGGAATGTTTGTGAGGATTAATCTTCTGTTTTATTTTTTTACTTATTTTGGTGACTCAGATATAACAAGGGATTGTCAAAATACCCTTCAGCGTTGAACACTATGAAAATGCTTTGGCACTGTTTGACCACTGGAGATGTTTGTTGTTTGTTGTTCATTTGGATTAAAAATTATTCTGTTTATAAGATCCGGTGTTAACTGTCACAGCAAATTCTGATTTTGTTTATATCATAGTCTTTTAACTAAAATTCCATCTTGTTGTTCCATCTAAGTACCATAAGATTTAACTGTACAGGTTTATTTAAAGTGTGTTGCATCATTTAAACATTCTTTTAGAATATCCCCATTCATTACTCATACTCCGGGAGAAATGAATTTCAGGATGATTGTGTCCTCAAATGTTTGTTTAAGGTTGTTGTGTTTTCAACAGTGATTTTTGCTCTACATGTTTACAAAGGGTCTACAGTAGCCCAAAATGGACAAACAAACTCTTCACAGAGGCCCAGTGCCATTTTTCGCCTACGCACTTGGAGGGGAAGAGCGAACAGAGGGGAATTAAGTTGGTTCCAATGTGCAACCTCACCACTAGTTACCACTCAGTCCTACACACTGGTCCATTGAGATTACTCCCATTAAAACTGTATTTTTTTTGCCTTTTAAGCTGCAACCAGCAGTTGAATCGGTCAGTTGGTTGGTCTGTCAGTCTGCAAAATTTCCCACTCTTTTGCAACCACAGTTTCCACCCCAGGGAGGCTGAAATTTGGCTTGGAAGTCGTGTGTGTGTGTGTGTGCTAATTGGCCAAAAGGGGGCGTGGTAATGGGAGTGGCCTTTTGCAAAAAGGTGCATAACTTCCAAATGGATTCACAGACTTGCACAAAGTCTGTCACAAGTCACAAAGTTACTGCAAAGGTTGGTCATGAGCCAGAGGACAGCTGATAAAGTTTTTGTAGCAACTGACAAAAAAGGGGGCGTGGCAGTGGGAGTGGCCTGTAACAAAAATTCACAGAACCTCAAAAAGGATTCATGTATCATGGACAAACTTTGTGAAAACACACACACATATTTGCATTGTCACGGTTTGCCCCGCCACTACACTTAAACTGCTGGTCGCAGCTATAGAATGACTAAGTCACGCCTCTTCCGGTGGATCCCATGGGACCTTTTCTTAGAAATATTTTGTATGATAGTGAATGTACAGAGACAAATTAATTTTGGCATTAATTACTTTTTCATTCAAATTGTGCCCTCATTCTGAAATACGATGTTTGTCATTTTAAAAGGTAATTTTACAAATCAATAAAGTCGCAGTTTGTCATGAAGATCGTTAAGTACCACTTAGTTTTTGTGAAACCACTCAGTGAACTACATCTCTCAACTTGCACAATATACGTCACTAGTGCTAACATGGCCTTTAAAACATGGACACGGACACATTGAGAGCTGCGGCTAAGCAAACAGAGTGTCAATGCTTTAGTGATCGTTGTTATGACGTCACTTATGCGACAATCAGATTTGTAGTCTTTCTAAATATGCATTTTCAAAGTTCAGCAGTTGTATGAGAAACTGCAACTTTGTCACCTTGCAAAATTATTGTTTAAATTTATAAACATAATATTTGAGATTGGCAGAACAATTTAAATGGGACCAAGAAATAATTTGTGTCTTTCCATTGACTACTGTTCATAATTTTTCCGAAACAAGGTCCTCTTTGGATTTTGAGCTTGTTTTTTATATTAAAGGTACAGAGATACAAAAATGATGCAAAACAATGTGCACTGCAGAATTTACTCAAGCTTCTCTCTGTTTGTGCAAAGTAATGTCTCTTCTTAACTCATGCAGTATCAATTTAAGAAATTATTGTTATCATTTCAAGACCACTAAGAAACTAACATTACTGAGGATTGTCTCATGCTTTTCAGCTTTTCATCATGGGAAGAGCAGTAAGTTTCCTCTTATCAGAAAATGTGTGCAGCAGTGAGCTTAATATGTACATAGATGTCTACTGTTTGTTGATATTGTGCATGGTGATAGATGCTGATAAAACCATTGTGCCAACTATCACACTTGTCAGACCAGGATCTTTTTGTATTCTCTCTATTTACTTTGTTTCTATTTTTGACATTTGGAGTCCTTATGATGACATGCTGTATAATTCTGGCACCAAATAAAATCCTCAGAAGAAGAGATCATCCTTCTGATCCTCATAATCTGCCCAAATCCTTGGTAACAATGCTTCTCCATTATGGAAATAGAAAATATGAGCATTACAAGTTTTAGCCTCGGCGGCTCTCCACCAGCCTGCAATATTCCTGGGACCACAGTCATTGCGTAGGCCATTGTTTTTTATCACCGCAAACTGTTTCCATATTTCTATTACATTGTGTGTTTATGAGCACCTAATGAAACACATGTTGTAAAAGCACAGTCACCCCTGAGGTTCCATTGTGATGACGCTGGCTCCTTCCATAATGGGCTTCTCCAGTAGGTGGGCCAGTAAATTAATGACTGTAAAACGACTCATCTCCAATAATGCAAGCAGGCAACTCGTTGCAGTGGGAGAGAGATGAGAATCAAATGGAGTCATAGTGCATTCACCTTCCTCCTACTCTCTCCTTTTCCTGTCACTTCACCGCCCCCGCTCATCCATTGCTCCCAACAGGCACCCCCCACCTCCAAAGGAAAAAAGAAAACATTTCTCATGTCATTTTGTCTTTTACAATCCACTTCATTTAGAGGCTTACAAATTCTATTAGGGTGATCGTGTGTGCAGTGCACGGTTGCTGCAGGGAAGAGAGGGGGGCTGCCTGAGAGAGGGGAACAAGTCCCTAATACTAATGAATGAGCTCGACTTTGCCTCCCCTGCCATGCGAGATGGGAGGGAGAAGGGGCCGCGTAATTGGAAAATATCCCTGCCTCCTGTTCCACAATACCCCCTCCCTACATGCACACACAATCACTCTCTGCTTCATGATGAAATGCACCATCGCTGTTTTCATTTTTAAATTTAAAAAAGAGAAAACAAGACATTAGGCTGATTTCAGTGGTATAACTGAACAAGGGGGAAGGGTGACCAAGGTTAACAGAAGGGCAGAGGATATTGTGTGAGGCTTTCTGTGTTCAGTCTATGAAGGTGGTCAGGGGAAAGGTGGAAAGGTTCAGTGGATGTTGGCTGCAGTCTGGGACTCCATGACCAGGAACTGGGGCTAGTGTTTGTAAAAACCCCAAAGAAATTGAAATAGTTGCGGAGAGAAAAGAAACAACTTTCTTTCTGTGATGTTAATGAAAATAATAAAGCAGCTTGGGGATACTATCGTGGCAGCAAGAGCAAAGCAAGTACGAGGAAGTGGCTTAAACCGGAGAGTCCACCCACTGAGGACTGGTATGATCTCTCACGTGAAATTTTTGCAATGGAGAGGATTACTTTTGCTATAAGACTACAAAAAAAAAAATTGAGGAAATTTTGGAAAATGCCCCTCTTTTGTTTTAATTTTGCACAAGCTTTTGTAACACTTTCTATGGACCCTGTCTTTATAGTGCATTATGACAAATTATAAACATATATAACACATTAGAACAGGTGCTGTCAGTCAATTAAAATATTTAATCAGAATTAATTGCATGAATTCCATAGTTAAGTCGCGATTAATCGCAAATTAATCGCACCTTTTAAAATTGTCAGTTCCAAACACAACTTTAAGGGATATTTCTCAAATTTTCAATACACCATGAGAGTGTAAAAATTTGCTTGCTTTATGCAAACGTAAGTTTATTATTAATGCAGTATTCCAAATCAATGAAAAATACTGTGAATATTTTTGATTGAGGGATCTGTGCTCAGAAATTTTAGTGGCTTATATGCAAATTAGCCAAGTGCATTTTATGCAAATTAGCCATGTGCTGCATGATGACTGGGGACAGAAACGCAGGTCAGAGATCATCATTACTGGATGGGAATATCAAAGTTGGTGAAGCTGAACCTGCAGGACAAACTGTGATGGAGAGACAATGGAGAAGGAGAAACGTTAAGGAGGTCAAAGTAATGAAGTGTTGTATTAGTTCGTACAATGATTTGAGCTGTTGACTCTAGTTTTAACTCACTGTAACTTAACTGCAAACATCAGCTGCTCATTCATGAGCTAGCAGGATTAGGGTTGGGGTTTTATTAGGAAAAAATTAATTGCAATTCATTGATGAATCAATTTTTCTGCCTAGTCCTGGAGACAGAACGTGCAATGCATTAATTGGTGTTTAAAAAATTAACAACATTAAAATTAATTTGCATTAACGCGTCATTAATGCATTAACTTTGACAGCACTAATTATAACACATTATGAACACACTTGTAATACTTTATGGTTATGGTTAGGGCTAACCCCAACGCCACTTATACCTATAATTATACAACACTATAGGCGCATTGTAACACATTATAAGTATGTTTATGGTTTTATATAGATGGATGCTTTAAGTAAAGTGTTACAAAACTTTGTTCATGTTTTACTTATTTAGTTCTGTCTTCCTCTTTTATTTTTTCTGAGTATAAAAAACATCCCTTGTGCTATGTTTGAGTGCTATAATTACACTGCATTAAGCAGAAAAAGTCACCATGCAGAAGTATATACGTAATATATATGTAACAGTGATTGTTTTTATTGTCGAAATGAAGTGATTCTAAATAAAGAATTTTTTTTTAAAGAAGAAAACAATAAGGCAGAACGAATGACCCATGTTCAAGGATAATTTCCACAACATGGTGTCCGAGACTGAGACTCCAGCTTTAATGCAATCCTTCATGATTTCATAAATCTGACTCTGTAAATGCATAAATGCTGCAACACATCTCCTGACCCGACCTCACAGTCCCTCTGAAGACCCTGCATGACCTCATTCCTAATGCTTCTATCAGACCTTAGTCATGTTTCACACGAGTAAAACTTGCTGAAATCATTCTCTTTCATCTCAGGTGACTGAACTTGATGTTGAACTCATCCTCTGAATAAGTAAGGAATTAATGTTTCTGTAATTGAGCTGTTCAAATGAAGAGAAAGCCATGTTTGGTTGGCTGTGTGTACATATCTGACAACATCGTTGGTTTAAGATATGTTGATGTTTTAGTAGGTCAGCTATCATTTTCAATATTCCCTCTTGTCATTCAGGGAACTTCTTTGCAGCATTTTATTTTAGTTCCACGTTGCTACAGTATAAACATAGCAGCATGTCGACTTTGAGTTATTTTCTCTTTCCATCTCCTTTTTTTTTTATCTTTTCCATGAGATTATATTTGGAGGCGATTTTGGTTTATTTGCACAGATGACAGATATGGAAAATTACAGTACTCTTCTGAGTCAAGAGAAAGAAAAAGAATAACAGCTTAAGTGCATCAGCTCATCTACTGAAATACAAAATACACAAGAAAATGATCTCCGCTCAGAGCTGAAATACGCAGTGAAAGGTCAACCTTGGCATTTCAAATGAGGAGGAGTTCATAAAGAGACCCTCAGACCATTGACATCAAAAGCTGGTGTGTACTTAAAACTGAACAATTCAGCCCCATAAAATATGTTCTCTTTTGCTACACTTCATTCGAAGACAGCCAACTGCTAGATATTGTTTCAATGGGTCTTTTTCATTGCAGTTATTCTGACTTGTCATGACTCTGTTCAAGTGTTCCAGTAAACTGTGCCCGTGAACCTGCATGAACAACAGAAGCATCCTGAAACTGAAAAAAGCTAAGTGGAATTCAGCCATCTTTAATTTTGTTGTTTACACATGTCCTTTTCTGGTCTAGTCCTGTGCGTAAGTAGAAGTACCTGTGCAACAATCAGTACGTTTACATGCACAGTTAATTTTACATGGCCATTTAATTGGACTGTGTCTTTGTCCCAGTACACATGCGCTGAGGGAGACTTGATTTATTGTCCAGTAGGTGGTGATATATCCTGTTCAGGCTGTTGCTATTTGACCCTCCTCCAGTTAGCTAAGCAAGCTACAAACAAGTTAGCAAGCAGCTAGCGAAATCCTTGTCAAACGGTGAAAACATGGACAAATTTACAGCGCTGTTACCTTCGTATTTAAGCTTTACTTTTGGTAAAAATTCAATGCACACTTCCCCCATGCTTATGGGATTTTTGTTTTCATACTGGCTGTCTTCTACAAATTTATGATGTTGGAGTCCTGCATCAAAGACCGCGGAGGGGACTGTTGATCATGCTCTGATTGCTTGGGCCAGTCCAGGTCCGAATGAGGTGTATACGTGCAGGAGCAATGCGACTTACAGTCGTACCTGTGCCTTAGCTTGACTTTGAGAAATTGGATTTAGTACGATTTCAGTCGGACTGCCTTGTTTTCTCGTCTATGATCCCCATTAATCATCCCACAAACCTTAATTTCAAAAACTTATTTCATTCTTTGGACTTGATTCTTTTTCTTGTGAAATATTGGATAGTTTTACCTCTTTTGGACCTCACAAAGTTATTTCAGTTGAACACCTGAGGAATTTTAGAGGGGAAATGTTTGGTGGGAATGATGATAGCTCATCTTAAACTACCAGACAGCTTAAAAACAGCATTTTGTTTGGGGTTTAGCAGCCAGGAGGGCTGTAATCTCTGACAATGCTTAAGGTAATCGTATGCTTTTTTAATGTAAAATCTAATTGCGAATAGTAAGTAGCAATAGTGTGAAAATATAGTGCTGTAAAACTTACATTTACATCTGTTTTAGTTTTAGTGAGGAGAAGTAAAAAGGCACTGATGATGTTATATATTGTTATCATATTTGCATCCTCGCAGCAACTGTTGTGTAATCATACTGCAATTTAAACCTTGAGTTTAATCATGATACATGATCAGCACACTTTAATATTAATGTCTGTTCCTCGTGCCTCTGCTGGTAAATGTGGGTCTTATCCAATACATAAATAGACAACAGTGATTGATTGTGAGCCAGCTGAAGAACCATGAGCTAAGAGGATTTTGACAGGCCCCATATATTAAGACCAGAGAGGCTTTTCAGTCTATGCTGCCATTACTACAGATACAAGCCTCAGTCATATTGATCTTGTATGACCAATCATTCCGATTAACAATTCTTCTTCAAGGACAGTTTAATCTTTCCAGTGAAATGTGTTTTCCCATTATTCTGTATTACTGTGGATACTTTGCTCTTCAGTGTGACAGCGGGGACATGTGGACACTATTTATAATTTGCAGTAGGTCAGTTCTCGCACGGAGGGTCATGTGCTACAGTTTCGTGGTGAATAGGCCACGCCCTTATCACATATTAACAAGAAATTTAAGGGAATTTGCCACTTGACGAATATAAAACTTCCCAAGTGCCTGCCATATCTTTGATGAAAAGTGTCAACAGATCACATCTGCCAAGAGAATAAAACAAGAAAGACCAAAGTGAGAAGAGCAGATAGTGCTCTATCTACCTCTGCACATTTACAGAGGGGGATATCTGAGCGAGGGCTATTGTTCTGCACTCACAGTGCAAGTAATAAGGGCTATTAAAGGGCTTGTAGGCAGACCTGTAGGGGGAGGAAAATGAGCTCGAGAATCTCTTTGTAGCTTTAAGTACCCAGCAATTCAACTTGCATTACACAAGTGTCATTACATCCCACTCGAGTCTCCTTCCTGACATGTAGAGATAATGATGATGAACACAAATAAAATAAAGGTAAAATATAGAAACCAGCAGGTGTGAGATAATATGGAGATATGCATGCTCTGTTTTGTGAATCTGATTCACTAATTACGACCATTTGATGTTTAAGTAAAACGCTGAAGAGGAAAAAAGGGAAGGAAATGTTGCGTTCTGACTTGACAATTAAGGATACTTAAGTAGCTATTGCAGCATGAGACGTGCTTTTGTTTCTTTCCAAAGTATCGCCAGTTGCAGAACAGTTGGGTTCTCCCCAAGGGGCTTCATCTCATTATAGGTTGTTTTGGGCTTACATGGCATGTGGAAAATACCGCCACCAAAAAAATCTGACAATCTTGATAAAAGCCTGATTGGATTTGTTGGCTTATAGGAACATTCAAATCAAGTGTATATTCTAACACATTGTGATTGACCTTTACCCTCACAGATGGGGCTTGACAAGGGATCATTATTAGAGCTGGATGGGAAAGCTACATTTGGAAGAGATTAGCTTTGGCCCTTTTGTTTTGTTGAGAGTTGTAGAGGCTGGAAGCCATGGTCAGCTGTACTGATCATGACCTGACAGCATCATTATTCAAGGCACTTAAAAGAAAAAAATGTTTTTTTGCACACTAAGCCTTATAATAAGGATTTTTGGGATCATTCACAATGTTCTACAGCACTTTCATGACAAACGGAGCAGTGCTGAGAGCTGAAACTCGTGACTGACATCACCATTAGCCTCCACAATGGATTCAGAGAGGCATTTCCAGAATCCTTAAAAAGACACGATAAACGCCAGTTTTCAAAGACTACAAACTCACCAAGTGGTCAGTCGTGTCCACTGATGCTCTGATACAAAAATTGCCGTTTGTGAGCTTTGTGTATCTTTTGGAACGACACACATTACGACCAAGAACAGTCTCAAGACCTTCACCCTCCAGCACGAAAACTTCCATATCTATTTTGCTAAAAGTGAAAAGTTAGGCAGACGTTTTGGGTTTTTTTGCAAAATACCGCCAGTGATCAACAGAAAATTACAAACTTTCCCAAACAATCTATCTTCCAGTTTCTGGCGGTGGTGGGATTTCCAAACCTCGAGGCAATGTCGAAACAACTCAATGGACGTTATACAAAGATAAATTAAACTCAACACAAAGCGTACTTTGTGACAGTTTTTGTATCAGAACATCAGCGGACACTACTCACTATTTAGTGAGTTTTTCATCTATAAAAATCAGCGTTTGTATCTTTTGAAGGATTCTGGAAATGCTCCTTCGAATCCATTGTGGAAGCTAACGGAGACATCAGCGGTGAGCTCGAGCTCTCAGCACTGCACTTCTCATCACGAAAGCACTGTAGAACGTTGTATATGATCACAAAAATCCTTATTATAAGGCTTTATGTGCAAAAAACTGAACTTCTTTACTGCATGCACCAGAAAAAACATGATGTAAACATGATGTAAAATGTTTCTCTTGTTGCAAAATACTAGGTCTATTTTCTCCACACCCAGAGCGTTGTGTGACAACGAATGGAGCTGTGGAAACAGAGAAAGTTTGTGCGAAGGTGTAATTAAAGCTGATTATGGTGAGGCAGAGTGGAGGGTAGGCGAGCACATTTGTCTTCCCCTACCTAATGAGCAGAGGCCGGCAGAGCTGATTTAGCTGCCTTGCTGTCGTCTCCTCCCTGCCATGCCACTTTGTCACAAGGACGCTCCTCCTGGAAGATGAGACAGGGTCAAGTGCATGTGTATCCTCTGGCATTATTCTTACAGGGTGGTGAGGTCCCCGTTCCACCGGGCACTGGGAATTGAGGCACTTTAGCGAGCGCCGAGCCACACCACTCAGCCTCTGCATCATTAAACGAGGCTAAAAATACACAGCCCACCCATGGTCCCCTGCTCGCAGAGGACCAGTTCATTGCCACACTGAAACAATCGCTGACTCCTGATCATGAGAGGTGTGACACGATCATTTTTCAACCCCTCTTCAGATCTGATCAGGGTTGTGAGGCCACGGCCATACAGTAACAGCATTCTCAACAAGTTGTTATTAAGTGCCATTCTCTATCAGCCAGTAATTTATATGATCATTATTAATACCACTACTACCAAACAGACTCCCGCTTTTTGTTCACACTGTTATTAATGTTCATCTCGTCAGCATTAGGAGACTTAAAAATCAATGTGTTGTTGTAATGCTGGAGTGACTTTTCCTGCGAGGCATCCACTCAGGATGAAGACATTGAGAAATAACATTTTTACAGCTGCACAAGATATTTTTCACAATGTATTAATCCAGTAAAAATCAGAGGTGGAAAGAGTACCTAAAATTCTTATTCAACTACGAGTGCTGTTAAATTTCCAAAATATTACTCAATTACAAGCAAAAGTAGCGTTAAAAAAGTACTCAAGTAAAAGTACAAATTAGGGTTTTAAAAAATGACTCAGTACTAGTTACTAGCTACCTTTTAGCAGCTGATGTTTAATACATTTCTCTTCTTTCTCTGATAAAAGATGAAGTGAATGAATGAATCTAACTACGCCGAGTTTTTAAAACAAATATCCACAGTGTTACCACAGGAAGGAGTTGGAGCACTGCCCGTCATTTACCGCAGGTGTTTCTGGGCCGTAATTTTTTCCCTTTTGTTTTTAATTTCGGCCTAGATTTTTTTTTCTACTCAGCAACAGATGTGATTTAAAATGTAGTGAAGTACAATCCCTCAGACAAAACCTACCTAAGTAAAAGTAAAATTACAGATTTTAAAAAACTACTCAAAAAAGGACAGTTACACACAAAAGAAACTACTCAGTCACAGTAACGCGAGTTAATGTAATTCCTTACTTTCCATGTCTAGTAAAAGTGGTGCACAGTGTTCACTTAAAATAGTTAAACATCACAGGTTTGAAGAGCCCAAGGTGGTTTCTTCAAATAGCTTTTTTTGTGCGTGATGCCTCACCCCAAACCTCATCAATCACGTATTTATACTGTGCTCCACACTTTCTGGTTAATCTAATAACAGTTAAAGGAAAACGACACTTTTTGTGGGGTTTAGCCTGTTATCCACAATCCCACAATGTATGGCAAGATGCCTTCACCTTCTTTTCACTAGATAGCCACCTCACGCTGGCAGTTTTGCACATTTAATGGAGGTAGTATTGGGGATACACCATTACCGCCCTCTAAAGCCCCTAAAACACACCTAAATAATCTTCAACACACTCTGTGCGTATTAACTACGCTGTAGACACATTGTTACTGTGGGAGCAAGTACCATAGAGCTACTTTTCTGGGGGTATTGACACAGCGCCTCCATTACAGCAACTACATCGTTTTGGAGATTTTCGGATGTGTTTTAGGGGCTTTGTTGGGGGTAATGGTGTATTCCCACTACTTCCATTGAACGTGCAAAACTGCCAGTCTGTGGACACAGACGAGGTAAAGGCATCTATGTTCTCGTCTTACATTGGGATTGTGGATGATAGGCTAAAACCCCCCCCAAAAAGTGTGAGTTTTCCTTTAACACGCTGAATTGTGTTACTTCATCAGTTTTATGCAGATTTCATCAACTGTATCTGCATTAGAATGGGCAGGCGGCTGTCGCTCCAGCGCTTTTCCAGAATAACGCTGAACAACCTGCCTAAAACGAACAACTTACAGTGAGCTTAAACAGCTCCGTGACGAGCTGTGACTGCATTCATTTCGGGCAAGTGATGCATTCTATGGACTTTGAGTAAGTGCCCTCTCGCATAATCATGTTTCTCTGTGAAGGGCAACACAATATCAGTGCAATAAATCACGCAGCACTCATGAATCAGCTACAGAACCTTCACTTTATGGTTACTTGTTGGTTCAAATGTGAAGCATGTTCAAATCAATCACTGCAGAGGCGCTTTTAGGCTTTTTCTTTGATATACTGCATTGGTGCAATGCAAGGCACTGCAACCCCGTGGTCCACAGGTGCAAGTAGTTATCCTCTAATTAATTAGACAGTCTGATTGCAAGGGTTTGAATGACTTAAAACCCAGAGGGCCGGCTTTCCAAGGTAAATATTTCCTTCAAATGTCAAATAGATACAGCGAAAAATATGCCGTGCTTATTTGAAGTTTTATTATTCATCATAGCTACAGTACTCTAAGGTCAGACTTCTCTGTTAGTGTTTGTTGAATGGGGATGGCCCCGGGTGTCCCTGAGGCTAAAGCTTATAGTCGCTTTCATGAGCCAAATGATAATCTGACACCGGCGCTGGCGCATATATCCTACAGAGGGAGAGATTTGCAGTCAAGTGTAGAACTTAATAAATGATTTGAATAATACCAGGCTATGATGGGGAACTGAAACAGTGACTACATGTAGAGGAAAGGCGTTGCTTTTTGCTTACTTGTTGCCTTCTGCAGGAAAAAAAACGATTTACCACTTTAGCTCAGTATAGCTTGTTCAACAGCTATTTGCATATTTGGCAATTTGTTTGATTCAAGTGACTTAATTATGCTAATAAATTAATTTTTTTACTGCCTTTCCGATACAACTGAGGTTTTATTAGGAATGACTAATGACTATCACAGACAGTCAATTTATATTCAAAGCCCCAACTTGTCACTTCTTCACACTTATAACGTGAAACCAACATGTGCTCACAGTGATTTTTGCCATGGCGATAAAAAAAAAGGGGGCGTTTGAATTCATACTCGAAGCAAACGGGTGTGAACTTTAAACTGGCTTCGTCCGGTTTTCACTCCGCCGTGTTCCGGCTCCGTTTAATAACTCCGAGCCCACCAAATGTCCAGAGACAGCACTATTTGCGCTGAGGAGGAAGCGCGCAGCCTGTAAAGCGGCACTGCGGCATCGCCGTATCACTGCGCCCCGGTCCCCCTTCTCCGGGATCCTGAAGCTCGGATCTGGGGAGAGAGCAGGAGGAGATACCCTCTGGTTTTCCTTTGCGGGATTTATTTTGCCAGCTCCAAACCTTCTTGTGCTTTATCTGTTAATAGTGACCGAAGGCCTGCAACTTGTCCGGACGGTCCCTCCCCACTCGCAAGGGTTTGCATTTCTTCGTTTTGCATGACGTGTCTTGGAGCAAAAAAAGAGAGAGAGGCTTGCTTTTGTTGTGTGTCTTACAGTGGAAAATGAAGCTTGGAGAGCCGGAGCAGGAGGCAGTGCCAGCCCGCTGCTGCTGTTGTGGGCTGGACTGGATTACAGAGCCTGAGATCTCTGCTGACAGCACAGGCAGACAAAAAGGGACTGTGAGCGAAGACAAGGGAAAGAGTCTGTTTCTGAGCTAGAAAAGCCAGTGCGAGTGCTAGAATTCAGCTTTTTCTTCAATAAGCGATATTTTGGGAGCTGTGTGTGTGTGTGTCATTAAATAAGTGCTGGCAGGGGCATCAGGTTAAAGGCATAGGTACTGAGGGAAAAAGGTTTAGGGAGGTAATTATAGTTAAGGTGGATTTACCCCTTTTTGGGGGTTGTTTTAAGGCAGAACATCTGCATGGAGGGGATATTCCTGAAAGATTGCTGCATAGTAAAATGTTGGCATGCCAGCTTGTTGGATGTGCCTTTTGTTATCTGTCCATTTGATTAAAAGCCGTCTTTTGCAAATGGCTCAAATTGTGCATGCTTCAAACATTTGTGACTTGTCAGGGTGTAGCAGAGCACTGGGACTCCATGTATGCTGCAGAATCCAGATGAGCCACATTACATGACAACCTGTGTCCAAGGAGACAATGTAAAGTTGAAGATGGTGGGTGACTGTGACAGATTGCTTTTGGTTTGGGTGCTGATGCGGAAGAGGTGCGATTCCTCTGTGTTTGAAATGTCCACCGGCATTTGGAGGCATGATTGTTCAGAGAAAGGCTTTGTCAAAGGCTGCAGTTTGTTGATTCAGTTTTCCTCCACACAGAATACCTTTTCTGTGATGTAATGGATGGGAATTGATATTCTGGACACACGGAGAAGCCATATGTTTGTTAGACTACAATGCCAGAGCGACTTTGAGTGGCTTTAGGCCTCGACTGTAGGCTATGCCTTGAGATTGATCCAGACTAGGACTGCAAGCTGTTGAATGTTGCATTCTAATATCATAAAGCAGCCAGATGCCTTCAGTGTCAGACAGTGAAGGTATGCCCCGCTAAGCTCTGTGCTTATGTGCAGAGAAGCATCTTGACACTTGCCTTGATTTCTTATCAGTGTGTGTAAAACCTCAAGGACTTCTTACTGTTAAATTAGACCTTCTTTTATTCACGAAAGAGAGAGTTATTACCTTTTTTAACGCGCGGAATATTCATTCAATGTTTGTGAGTGATGTTACGTTCAAGGTGATATTTTGAAAGGCATGAATGGTGGATTGAGACGGGCTGTCACGATGAATATGTTCATTTAGACTGATGTTTGATGGAAGGGTACGAGTCAGAAATGCCTTTTTCAAAAGGAGCTTTCAAAAACTCTCCTCTTTCAGTTGATAGATGACCTACTAAGTCTGGGCAACTCAGAAGTCTGAAGTTATTAGACTTAACTTTGATGTCAAAGATGCTACACCACGCATAATCAATGGATCATAAATTCTGATGTTCTTATGGGGTTTTGATCAGAATGCTACAGAAATGTAAAGTGCTTTCATAAAAGTTTGGTGTATATATTATTGCGTTTGACAGATAAGAAGTGGAAGGACAGTTTGTGCTGATGTTAGTTGTTGTTATTAATACAACATTTTAGATCAGATTGTATTTAGTGTTCTCGAGCAGTCAGTTTGGCTATTGTAGTAGGACTCCGTGTACTTTATGTCAGTGTTTCCCAAAGTGGGGGTTGTGAGACACAGACGAGGGGTCACGAGATGCCTTCCGAAAAAACAGTTACATTTTTAAATGATTTATAATTGCATATTTAACCCATTATTGTGTAAATTCTGATTATATTCTTTCTTAAATTACTTTAAAATAATAGCATGGCTGTTAGGCTGTTGTTCTTTTGTGTTATATCGATCACCATGTTTGCACAGGCCCAGGAAAGTATATTTTTGGGCTGAAAAGTTTGGGAACCTCCACGTATCTGCACAGATGTACATATGATCTGTATGTTACTTAAAATCAGCAGATGCCATGCAGGAAACCCAACAAGTTCTCATGTTAAAACAAGTAAAAAAAACAACAACAAAATTCTTTTATATAATTAAAGAGATTGAATCATTAAAAAGACAGTTTAGTTTACAAGCTTGGCAAAAGCTTCAGACACACTAGTAAAAGAGCACTTACAACACATAATCATCATCTCATCTCAGGGCTTAATGACCTGGCAGTGTTAGAAAATACAGCATGCTTAGCAGATGAGACCGTCGCCTCCATAATAACCCATTCATCTTGGAGTATGTAGAATGGCAGTTGCCTTCTGTATAGTATACAGCACCTTTTGGAAAATGGCCCATTGACTAAATGCACAGTTGAACTTGCTGAGTGAACATTTTGCAAATGCATGCTCTCTCTCTCTCTCTCTCTCTCCTCTGTCTTTGTCTTGTAGAAGGCAGAGTTTGCTGACCTTGGGTAAGGGGAGTACGTTTCTGGAGAAGAAAGATGTGGCATCACCTGCTCAACTTACCATGGCGGGATGTGTTCACTGAGCAGATATTTGCTCTAACTTGAGAAGCTCCTCCGTGGTGGAATTGACAGCTTGGTGATAACGTGTTTATAGATCATTTTACACCTCTGTCGTAGGATTTGATGGACTGCCTTTGGGGATCTTTGCTTGGAGCCTTTCTTGTTTCAGTGACTCGATGCAGTTTTGAGTTCCTGTGAAAGGCTCCATCTGTTGGATATTACATGGTTACCTCGGATCTAATATACTGATAACATTTGCTTGGATATTGTGGAGATTCTTCTCGGGGGTTTTTTCACACGAGTGGAGGTTGAGTAGCACCAGTGTTTGGCCCTTGAAGAGTTTGATCCTCTGTGAGAAGAGGGCTTATCCGGATGTTTCCTATGAAGGACATGGATGGCCCCCGATCTAGTGGCCTGCGCAAGAAGAGGAAGTCGAGGTCAGCAAGGGATCGAGAGCGTCGATCAAATGGGATAAGGAACAACCATGTAAAGGGCTCTGTATTACGCCTGTCCTCCGACTCGGAGCGGGAGGGCGCCAGGGAGCCCTCCTCATCCCGTCCTCGACCACCGCGAAGAAAACGAAAGGAGTCTACTTCTGCTGAGGAGGACATCATCGACGGCTTCTCCATCACAGGCTTCGTGACCCTGGAGGCTCTGGAGGTGAGTGCTGAACCACAGGGGTAACCCTCCAACTCTCTCCAACGGAGCTTTTGTGCGAGGATCCAGTTGAAAATCTCTTAACACCGTGTAAAAATGTGTTTATTATTGTGTGCCTCTCTGACTGGGCCAGCCCAGCGTTTTGTCTGCTGTGTGAGCCGGGGTTGAACAGATGTAGCTTTAAATGTAGTGCTGCAGCCAGAGATTACTATCTGTGTCACTGAGAGGTTGTTGTTGTTGTGTGCACGGCTCTGGATTTGTTTTCACAAGAGTTTCCAGCAAAGCTTTCGACCAGATGTGGGATGCTGCGTTATGGGTGTAGTGGCTGTTGTGCCTTTGTACACTTTGGAGTGAAAAAGCAATTTGATCCATGTTCCAGCAGTTTATTCAGAGTAGGAGTAATTTATTGTGCACTGGCTATCCATTTTCCTTGGAATGAAAACCGGGCACAGGCTGCCTTCCAACAATATAACTCTGAATTATGGCTTATACAAGCAAGCATTTTATACATACAGCATAACTGCTACAATTTTCTGTAATGGTAACCAACATATGGGTGACAAATGAAGGGGGAAGTGTCTTGGTAAGGCGTCGGCCTTCAGAACAGCTTTTACACTACTTGGCATAGATTTGACTTGATTTTGGGACTGTTCATTCCTCATTTGGTGTTTTGATGGTGTTGGAGAGCGTCTGAAATCACACACAGGTGACTGTGAAGACCGTAACTGTGAATTCACATCATTTTCCGACAGCAAACCTTTCTGACTACTTTTCCCTGAGTGGAGGTGCCTGTTTCTTTTTCTGTGCTCATTTATTTAGGTGTTTTTCAGTTTATCATTTCCTGTCTATGTCATTCCTCAGTATTGTTAATTTCACAGGAAATGATTCATTTTGCGTCAGATACGCTGATGTAAAGTTTACGTTGGGATTATGTTTTCATGGATCATTTATCATTCATTTTAGTTTTTCTCTTCACAAGGTCGGACTTTGGATGTCCTGGGAAGCCGCAGCCTGACTTGCCTTGTCTAATATATGCAGTGTGATACTAATC
This sequence comes from Naso thynnoides, assembly GCA_029783665.1. Taxonomy (NCBI): domain Eukaryota; kingdom Metazoa; phylum Chordata; class Actinopteri; order Acanthuriformes; family Acanthuridae; genus Naso; species Naso thynnoides. The sequence continues at coordinate 5,126,561 of JAQLOL010000006.1, forward strand.
TCTTGTTAGCTGGCGTGTGACCCATCTCAAGGATATGAACAATTGCAGTTGTCTTCACTGTATCCTTTTGTCAGTCAGATCACACTTTTTACAGCTCCAGTGTGTCTTCCTGTCATGTTTTTTCTTTCTTTTCTTCAGAAATACAGTCAGTCAGTCCTGGGCTCTTTTTCCTCGGTTTGTTTGACCTTCTTTCTGTTGTTTTTTTCCGTTGATGTTTTTCTGTCAGTCTGCTAAAGCACTGCTATTCACAGTATGAGTGTCTGCTTAAATGACAAGTCATAAATCAATGGAGGAAAGTATGAGTGAGAGGCTCTTGTGTTTGCAAGGTCAATGTACATACACAGTAAATCAGCTTCAAAGATACCTTTAATCCAGTTTAGTTTCATTGTAGTCCTCTGCTGTTTGATTTTCTACTAACTTCAAACCACGTCATCTTGTTAAACTTAATCCCCCAGTTTAAATCTGCTGAATCATCCATGACAACCAGACATGCAGGTTATATGATGTAATCTGTACTAATGTTATATAAATGTAACAAGAGCCCGAATGTTTTATCGGTTGGCTGATATTTTGTTTTGATTTATTCTTTATTTTCATTAGTGTTCGTTTCTAGAATTGGTTGAGAATGTATCACAATGTTAAATATATTATTATAAAGTAAGATAGCAGCCTTCTGATTACATTTGCATTGTCACATTGGAGCAAAGTTGTTCAACAGTCCACATAGAAATGTCTGTTTTCATTCCTGCTCAAAAATTCACTGTGTCGGGCATCATTTTGGTAATTTTTTTCCCCCCTCTAAAATTGGTAATGGTATCTGTCTCAAAAATACCAAATCGGTCAGGCTCTAATATTAACCCCCATTCTCTGTCAGTGCATTTATGACAAGTCCTGAGATACTTTTGTCAGTATTTAAGCTCTTTTAGTCATAACATCTGGAATAAGATGACGTATCAATAGAAAAACATTAAACTGAATTAAATGACTAATACTGCTGCATTAGGAGACCTGATTGTAACAAATTCATATTTTTATGCATAATAGTAGATTATTTGGATATTGTAATACATTAAACAACATTGTTTCAGTCTTTTACTGTAGTCTGTTGAATGGAAAACAGTCTAATAAAACTAAATAAATTGCACTATCATATTATATTCAGATCAAATCACAGTGATTTAGATGGCAGTTTGTATAAGCACAAAGTGGGTTACTAGGTAACAAAAAAAGCACAGAGCTGAAAAACTGAAGAAAAGCTAAAATGAGGCGAATGATGTTTGTGCTTGTGAGTGAGTGCAAATGCATACACACACATACACACACATACACAAAATTTATTATTCATTGAGGGGAGGTGACAGTATTGTGTTGTATTTCTTCTTTCAGTTGCTGGAAAGCTTCAAATAAAACAGTTTTATCACAGTGTGTCCCAAATGTAGCGGCAGTTTTAATAACAGAATCTACGTGGTGATTCATATTTCACTCAAAGTAGGATCTGGACTATGATCAAGCCCACCAGCTCCTTCCACCATGTTGATAACCTGCTGTAGAACAGCCCCCCTCATGCTGTCTTGAGCTCGCTTCAGACTTTTTGTCCAGATTGATGTTGTTCCATGGTCCGCAATGTGCTGTGTGCTTCATGAGTCTGCCTAGTAGGTCCTCCATTAAGTAAAGAATTTGATTGGTCCATCAAAACATTGTTGCAAAAATGTACACAACAAGTCCTCAACGTACAGTGTGGCATCTCAAATGTCTCGCTTTGTCTAATGAACAGTTCACAACCAGAGATAGCCTCTTTACAATTTATTAAAGAGAGAAAATCAGCAAGTTGCACTAATAATTAATTGTTGGTCAGAGTTGTTGCAAGTGAATGTTGATCCATTAATTTACCAGTTGTGTCAGCTAGGGCTGGGAAATAAATCAGTTTAAACGTGAAATTCAGATTAATTTGTTTGCACAAAGTTAAAAGTGAAAATCGTGAAAGTAGATTTTCCCTTAAACTAGGGTAAATACGGTAACCTATGGCTCTCTCTCAGCTCTGGCCTCTTATTTTTTTGAAGTGAAGTTTGGTGAAAGTTACGCTGGCACTTATTTATTGATTCATCTTTGTTTGATCAAACCCTTATTTAAAAAAGGTTTAGTTTGGTTGAAGCCAGGTTTGCACTTTATTCCCAGTAGGGAAATTCATGTCAGTTAGAAATAAAAACAACATGTTTTAAATAATCTCTTTCTCTTTTGTAGTTTAAAAACAATGATCAAAAATGAAAATCAAATGTAGTGTGAAAAAATGGGGGATTTTCTTTCTAGGCCATATCGCCCAAGTGTCAGCTCTACAGAGATTATAGACCTACTGTGTATGAAGTTTTAAAACAGGCCTCTCTTCTGGTTTCAGTAGGAGAGACGACTGTGTTAGGAAATAACAAATATGATATCAAAGAGTGCTGCGGGATCATAAAGGACAAAGAGTCAGGCTCACGGTTCACATGTCTGGATCAGTGTTTGAGATGTAGACCTGGAATAAGAATGAGATCTCACCCCATTTACCACCTCTGAAGTGCCCCTGAGCGAGCCACTTGACCCCCCACTTACTTTCATTATGGCCGTTCAGAGGCCAACAGAAGAAGACCTATTTTACTTGGCAGCTCTCTGATGTGGCTGCGTTAAAATTATGGCTGTGGGTGAATCAGGAAGTTGCTGATACAGATAAAAATAAGTAAAATTGGCCAAAGGTTAACTGCTCCCAGAAGAAATCTTTAAAAGGCTGTCTTAATGTGTGACCCCCTGTAATGCCTCAGAGATGACCATTTGTTTGAGAGCTTTTTAAACTGATTGCATTAAAAGGACTCCCAAACTTACATCCATCCTGTTTGATGTTTCAGTATAGTTGGAGGGAGCTTCTTCTTTTCTTTAATCTAATAATGTGGATCAGACCTATCAGGGCTTTTTTGACTCCCTCTGTAGCTTCAGTCATTCTGTTTCTATTTATTCAAGTTTTTATCAGCATCACTTTCAATAGTCACTAATATGATCTGTCATGTTTTCTTTGCGGTTGTGAGCTGCTACTCATGTGTTTCCATTACACAATGATAAAGCACCTCTGCCTGTTTAACGGGATTTTCCTACATATAAAGTTTAAAAAACTCTGCAGTGTGCATTGAGATGGCGAGCACAGGCCCTGTTCAGACTGCAGCACCAAATCAGGTTTTGGCATGTTCAGATTGTATTCAGATTGATTCGATTAAGTCTGAATAGCAAAAAAAAACACGTGAAATCTGGTTTTTGCAAATCAGACTGAAACCACATGTTGAGGTGGTTTTACATGTGATTCAAATCGGATTTGTACAGATGCTTCTTCAGTCCAGTCCTCTGCTCGTTCAAATCAGATATCAGAGTGCCTTTTGTGTCACTTTATGAATGCTGGGCTCCTGAATGGAGGGTCTTGACGGACAAGATGGGATGGTAGACAGTCACCGAGACTGACAAACATCACGCGCCCCTTTATAAAACTTGCACACCACCTGTCATCATTAAATGTCCCAAGGATGACGCGCTCCCAATGGTCGCTGCTTCCTTTGTGTACGTCATAAACCGCTGGCTGCACAGTGACGCTCATTAGCAGCAGCACAGAACATCGTGATATCTGTTTCATAGCTGAGTCTGTCTGGCAACAGACTTCTCCACCACAGCTTGACAAACATAAGTGTTTAGATTATGAGATGTATATTTTTCCAGTTGCCGCCTTGGAAAGCTGCTCACCAGCGCACGTATTGATGCCTACATCGTTACCACAGCAACCCCTGCAGATAGGTCAGTACAGAATGTTGACACATCCGATGGGTTACAAAACAGATTTGTCTGCAGTCTGAACAAGGCCTTAGAGAAAACATCAGAGACATTTAGCTCTATATGTCTGACAGGGTCAGGCAGGTGTTAAAGTTTCTAAACTAACTATCAGATTTACACCGCTAGGTTTTGCACATCTCAGCCAACTAAAGTGAGTGACACAATGTGTTGCGACAGCCAATCAGCATTGAGATTCTTCTGAAATCACTGACGTCCTGTTGCTGTGCGTGAATACTATGGAGCCATACAACAAACTTTATAACATGAACTTACAGCAAAGAATTAAGTAATGAACGCAGACAGGACGTCGTTTCAGTGCAGAAATGAGGATGATGTGATGCTAATAGCTAAGCTAACGTCTCAACTGTAGCTGTGTGACACATCAACAGACTTCCGATTTGTTTCATGAACACATTCGTGACGTTCTTAACCTTTACAATGTTTCTGGAACTTCCTCAACTAATAACAAGTTAGAGTTATGCATGACATCGGGCTGTTGGGTGTCAGTACATGTTGCTGCTGGTGTATGCTTTAAATTTTCCGCGATCTCATATGCTGACAAATGCTGGTTTTGCTGATTTGCATAAAATGTGAAAATGTAAAACTGAGTTAGGCCTGTACACCGGTCTAGACAGGTAAAATCAGACCCAAGCCTAATATGTAAATCTTTGTCTGAGATCCAACATCGGTGGTTATGCTAATGCAGACTCTCTGATCAGTCTGCTCTGCACTCGAGGTTTCAGGTTTCTTCTCATGCAATTAGCTTTCACATTTGTGATGCAGCAAATCTAGCTTTCCTGATTTAAATCCTAACTGCAGATTTTAGGGAATTGCTCAGACATCTGGCCCCTCAGTAAAGGAATGTGAAAACATCTCTCCAGTAACCAAAAATGCACTTGGATACAAGTTGGTATAGTCAAGATCTGACATTTTAGGGGAACGTGAACTTGAGAAAAACACTTTTTTAGCTGAGGTGATCTTTAAATGACCATGTATGTTGTATACACGGAACAATGCACAAGCGTGTGACAGCGGCAGTGGCTCTTTTTCTGTCTGAATAAAGTTCAGTTGTGATGAGGTCAGACCCCTGGAGGTACATGCTGGTGCTCTCCATCTGTCACCGCAGTGCTGGAGCAACATTGCTCCCAGGCCTGCTTCTCAAGTGCATGCTGATATCTTAGCTTTGTTTTTCTGTTTTGCAGTGTCTGGGCTGAAGCGCCCATGACGAGGCTCTTGAGATACCAAGTGGCTTTTGTTAGATGTTGTATATCACATTGCTGTCTCGATTACATGGCTGGTTGTTGGTGCTCCAGTTTGTGGCGAACTTGCAAATGTTAGGCTTTTCTTAAGAGCAGTTGAGCAGAAGGTTGCTGTTGAAATAAATCATGATCGCCAGCGTGAGGTCTCCAGTAATAACGCCTGTTGGTGTTTCTTGTTTGTTCTCTCTCTGATCAGCATCAGTCAGTTTTCACCCACAGCCAACGCTTTATACAAGAGTGATTAGCTTCCCAGTTATGCAGGTTGTGCTTCAAAAAATGCAAACTGTGCAAGTTAATGAATGTGTAGCTTTCAAAAGCCTTTTGTAAAAACCCACCATCGTGACTCTACTTTCCAGGATCATGACTAAGAAAAGCTCTCTCCTTGTATTTCCCTTCAACATTTTTACATTAGACCTCAACAAGGCTATTTATAGTGAGATGAAACTGAATATAAAATGTGAGCACAAAGCAAAGCTACACTATGTAGTTTCCTCTGGGTTCATTTGTACTTCAGGCACAGCAGATTTAATGTATTGGAACAGAGCAGATACTTGTGTATTATAAGCTCAGTAGTATAAAAATAAAGGCAGTGCGCCATTTGTATAAAAACAGAGGGAGGGACGTTTTTCAAAAATAATACTGAGTTATGGGTTTTTTTGATCTGGGCTTGAACAACTTTTTCTTTCTTTTTTCTCCTTAAAATAACAGACAACACAGTGAAATTATGCAACAATAATTCTGTTTTAACACCCAACAGTAATTATAGCCTGCTCCATCATTGACTATGCCCTCATAGTGGTAGAAGAAAATCAGATCTGATCATCTAGGTCCAGAGTCAAGGTGGACCCAAAGCACCTGCTTGCACCTGTGTGGGTTCTGATTGTGCTTGCTACTGGTTTTGTTGTTGTTTGTCCCACTGTCAAGGCCATTTAAGACTTTTTGTTGATTTTTCGCCACATAAAATGACAAAATGCTCTGTTGCCGTTTCATATTGTTAATCTCTTTACATTACTGCTCGCAAACTTTAGTAGTAAGCTAGTTGTTCGCGATGACAGCTAACTTGACACTAGCAGGGACAAATTATGGGACTGGATTTTGTGTGTCATTCCAAGCGTGAAGCGCAGACTCATCGCTACTGCAATATAATTAAAGAATTCGATCCACTCGAGGTTCGGATCCATAATGTCTTATTAAAATAACCTGTATTATATACCAACTTGCACCATCTACTGGCGGGAATATGAGATGCATTTAATGTAATCTGACCAGAAATGGGGATAAGAAGTAAAGGGATAAAAAGTGATTAACCACAGGGAGGGATATCAAAAGCGCAGAGGGGGAAATCGGGCTAAGGCGGTACAGAAGTATGCTACAATGCCTTATAGACTATTAAGCTTCTGCTCACTGTTGTTTCCAGTGCGTATTTCTCAGTGTTTAAGCTCACTGTACTCATTTTCCCAAATGTAAACTCTTTCACTTTAAATTGAGCAATAAATTACAAAGGGGTATGTAGCGGTGTTCATTCATTGCAATGTGACCAAAGTGCACAGAAGAAGTGGTCCTTTCGAAGAGTCTGTTTGAGAGCAGAGTTTTACTGAGGCTGAAGCAGCGACCTATCACAGCACTTGAAGAAATTGCTAAATTATTGAGTGCCTTCTCCTTTAAAACCTTCACTGTGTGTCACCCATTTCACTTGAAAGGTATCCCAAACCTCAGCATGCCACTGCTGACCAGAATTGATTTTATAATGTTGCCTTTGTAAACCCTCTGCCCGACTATTTCCCAATCATAAGTAGTTTTGATGTCTAGTGTCTGTGTATGACTTGGCTCGTTTAGGCTCCAATCAAAGCCTCAGCTTTGCTCACCTTCCTCTCAGTGCTGTTCAAGCGGGTACCTAAAGACAAAAACTGACTCTGGTTTTTAACTTGCATAACAACACCTCATCTTCTTGCTCAGCAGGTTAACAGCAGTGTATTACATGATTGACTGCCTGTGATAATAAGATGAACAGAACAAAAGCAGCTCTCTGCAAATTAGTACATTTGCGTTGTCTGTTCGTGTCTGATTTTGCATTTAAAGGTCTTGAAAGACTTCTTAATTCACAAGGCCCCACAGAGCTCCTGCAGGTTTTGTTGTTCCTCCAAATAATTTTTTCTCTCAAACTTAATTTGTTACACACCATAAAAACAGATTAGAATGGATTCACCTCATGCACAAACGGTGTGCAGAATGGCACTGAGCACATAACTGCATAACACCACATATGGCTGAGACTGGGAGAGCAGCCGAGTGTTGGGACAGACGTGCAGAGCTGACACAAGCAGTTTGAAGCCTGCAGTGTAAAATGGTTCTTTTCATTCCTTCATGCGATCATCAAGAAATTAATCAATAGCACCACTGTAACATTTCAGAAGATGTTTTCCTCTTAAATTTGGTGATCATCTTTGACATTTTAAAGCCAGCTCAGGGATTTGTATTTTTTATTTTTTTTAATAACTGTAATTATATGAATAGTTTTTAGTTGGTCATTGGTAGAGTCTGACTGATATATCGGTTAACCGATATTATTGGCTGATATCAGCCTATTGCAGATATAGCCTATCTAGAGATGCACCGATCCAGTTTTTTTCCGATCCAATCCAATACCGATACCTGGGCTGAGCGTATCGGCCGATATCCGATACCGATCTGATACTACTGTTGAAT
>JAQLOL010000006.1:5134468-5148490 GCA_029783665.1 Naso thynnoides
GTTAATTAAGTATTAATAATATTAAACATAAAAAAATAAAAATAAGTCTGCCATTATTTGAATTAATACTGTAGATTGCTGCAAGCCTATGGTATTAATCAGAATGAGTGTAGTTTTAAATCAAATGAAGCTCATTCCAAAATCAAGTTTTATGAAAATAACACGAATGAACTCTTATTTGGTAATTTGCAGTACAATCATATGCAGAGTTACTGTGACTAATAGTGCCTGTTTCTACAGGAGTCTGTTTAGACGCCATGCAGACGGCACCTACACCAGTGACGTGAGCTCCTACCTGCAGGACAAGGCAGCCAAGGAGTTTGTGTCCTGGCTGAAGACCGGCAAGAGAGAGTGAAGTCACCCAGAGCTCCCCAACAGCTCTCTGAATGATGCAACAATTCACACTGACTCTGCGCTTTTATATGTTTAACAATCTGTACGAGCCTCTTTTTCTTGGCCATGCTATTAAATTCTCCCTTTTAAGAAGCTGTGCTGACCTTCCATGGTTGAAGGAAATGTTGTCTAACTGCAGAAAAGTTCCAGCATGTTCGAAATGTCTCTCTGTCATAAATCTTTTGTGAGTTTTTATCAAATGTTCACGTCATAATTTGTTTTTTTCACACTTTACATTTTGGCATTTTTATCCTTCTCGCATGAATCTGTAAGAATACGTTACAATCACATCATTGATTTGAATTGCAACTCCCATAGTTACATCTCTAGATCGTCTCAATTGTCTTCTTATTCAGATGAAAGTCATATTTACTTTTAAATAAAGAAATGTGTACAATCAGTGAGCTCCCTTGATCTATACAATTAAATAAAAGTGATGCTTTAGGATCTGGCTGTTCATGTTCACCCAGAAAAAAATAAAAATTAAAAACGTGGTTATTTAACAACGATACTTCCAGATATGAGGATAGAGAGCCTACTGAGTGTAATGTGCAGCATTATTATTCACATTAGTGATGCTTTTTGGCCAAGAGACCACTGTTATTTCTCTCATGCTCTCTTATTCCTTCTGTTTCTGGAGGCTGAATAAAAATCAATAAACACATTGCTCTCCAGGGAGAAATGTGCTGTGGGATTTCTACCAGGTAACAGGATGATGTGTGTCACTTGTCAGCTGTTCAGCGGAGAGGGATTTCTCAGTGATGCTCTGACAGCACGCCAAGGAGGGTTATGCTAAATGAAAGAACATGAAATCAGTGTGTCAATCAACTCGGACTCACTGGGAACAATGACTGGGTCGATGCTCCTGTGTTCCTCCTGGCACTGAGACAAAACAGTAATTCACATGAGCCAGCAGCTTGACATGCTTTGGGATGTGCCACCTCTCCGAGCTGTCATCTGCAGCACTTCGAACCATCTGTTGATTACGGGAACCTCTGCCCACTTCAGTCTATTTGTAGGGCCAATTCTCTGAAGGCTATAAAGGCTTTTATGCTTAGCTGCATGCAAAATGGATGTTTGTCTCATGTCATCTGCCATGTGATCACGCTACAGTATCATTTGACAGTTCATCTGATATGATGTGAGCTAAATTATCCCCTTTGAATCTTGCGTATATGATAAAAGGATTTGTAGTTAGTGATTCAGCAAAGTTAAATGGCAACACTGTAAAACAATGGCACAAAAACCTGATCAGTTAATGCATAACAATTGCGTTAGCAGAAATAATTTTATGCATTAAATAATGTATCAGAACTCCTGTTGCTCATTTTAAAGCAATGAGAAAATCACTATGAGTTTATGTGATACTTAAGTCTTAGAGACAAGAGTCAGAAAATATGTAAGAAGTACTGAAAACAAAATAACAAAACTTCCACCCACCACTGATTCCAAGTTATTTTTTTAAACACACTGCGCTTGAAGATAAACATATCATTCATTATGGTTTTATAGCGACAGGAAATCTCGTAAAAGCACATAACTGTCCAATTTATGTACATCCACTTAATATTTATTTCTATACACAGTTTGTGTTGTTTTCAATTTACAGACACATCTAACTAGTATATAAATTTAGGCCTGGTATGTTGTTGATAAATCATTAATAAATATAGGTGATTGCCAGACTCAGAAGCAGGGTGCTACTGATAATCCACAAGGGGGCGTTGTTGTGTTGTGGCTCTTAAACTCAGTCCATTCTGTAGAATTTAGGGGTTTCTACAATGTGACAAAAGTGTAATGTTGTAATTATAATAAATGTATTTCCATTGGTATGGGCCTAAAACCACTTGAAAATAAGAAAAGTTGTTTTTGTGTGTTTTCGTGGAAGAGAAAATGAGAGAGGACATGTACAGACCCATAATCAATTGCTTGCAATCTGCAACTTCATCGCTAGATGCCAGTTAATCCTACTTCCGGGTTGTGTTGGCGAGGATGCGCGACAACCGGCGGAAACGCAGGATACTATAACGTTATTCTACAACGCAAGGTACTGTTGGACATGAGAGATTGATGAACAGCGTTTTCTTTCACTCACCACCACAAACTGTAATAATTCTGTTATTCACTCACTCAACACCAAAAAATCACGTCTAATCGTCCACTAGCCAGCTGGACAGATGACTGCTATTCCCAAGGGAAGCAATCAAGCTCACCTGCAGAAACAGCTGCTCATTAAGAGGTAAAGTTAAAACAGACTGACTGCACTAGTGAGCAACCCACACACAATTTACCTAGTCTGTGTAATTGTTCTATGTTTATGTTTGTACACATACTTGACAAAAATATTTCTGATTCTTGGATTGTCAGTTAGGTTACATAAAATTGACTTTTTATTGCTTCATCCATTAATTTCCATCACAGAAAAGGAGGCACACTTCAGCAACAATAGCTTGCTACACTTTTTTAACCAGTTACACCATGAGGTGCATACTTCCTTTAACCTCAACAAGCACATAACTGTCCAATTTATGTACATCCACTTAATATATCTCATTCTAAAAGAAATGAAGCTAGCTAGCTAATGTTAGCTGTCAGTGTTTTATGTGTTGTGTTAATCTTAAAAGTTATGCTAATGACAGTAACTTACCTCGTAGCTCCAGTGGTCTGCTGGGCTTTTAATTTAAAAACCATACAAATTAATCACCATCATCATAATCATCATCATCATCCATTCTCCTGCGATGGCAGTGGCAGTGACGGTGCCATGTGTAAAGCTCATTAGGTTCACCAAACTTCTCCATTAGCATCCATCCAGTGCTAGGGGCTCAGTATCGGCAAATACACATCAATAATACCTAATTATAAATTAATACTAAATGAAAAGCATCTTGTCCTTTGAGTAGTTTACAGGTACTTTATTATTTTACTGTAAAAGATTTTTCAAAAGAGACATTTTCACTTTTGTTTCAGTCATTTTTTAGCTTTTCTGACTCTGCCCCTGCTGGAGATCACCATAGGCCTCTAACCCATTTCCTGGTTGATATGTGTTTCCTTCATCATGTGATAATAGGCCTATAATTAGAGATGCACCGATCTAGTTTTTCCCAATCCAATCCAATACTAATACCCGGTCTGAGCGTATCGGCCGATATCCGATACTGATCAGATACTGATCCGATACTACTATTGAATGAATGAACTGTATACTTTGCCTTGTGAGTGAAGGCATCAGGCTTGACATTAGCCTTGTTAAATAAAAGGTAACAAATTAACACAGATATAAATTTCCTTAATATTATTTATTAACAAATAACAAATTGCACATTAGCACACAGCAAAAAGCGGCACTGCAGACATAGAATTGAAGCAAATAGAATCGCTGTGTTGCTGTGTATGATATTAATTAAAAGAAAAAAAAAGACTGGATTGGAAGGCTGGATCGGCGTCATTCATCAGATATCCAATCCAGCTAATTAGTCAATATCGGAGCCGATATCCCTAGGCCTATCTGTATATACTGGTATTGGCATATTTGTACTCCGATAAGTGCCGATATTAACACTGCTTTTTAAGGCTGAAAAAATACTTGGACTAGTGATTTAAAATAGTGTAATTACATAATTTGTCCAGCAGAGGGCAGTCCATTATTTAATTGGTAATAAGTGAAGTGTTCAACGTTTGGTGCAATGATGTTTGGAATGAAGTCTGTTAGATATTCTGCCTCTGTTACATATATTTGTCACACAGATTTAATAAACATATTCAAAATATTATATTTAGAATATCAGCCGATATATCTGATGTTGGAATTTTCTTCCTCCTTTAGATCATTATTGGCATCGGCCCCAAAAATCCCATATCAGTCAGGCCCTAGTCAGTGGGTCAGCTTATGAACACTCTTTGGTTGGTAATTTAGTTATTTAGCTGGTTGATCTGTAATGGTTCAGAACTTGCACCAGGTCAGGATATCTCAAAAACAAACTTGTTAAATTGGTTTTGATTCCTCTAATCCAGAATGATTTTGGTTTTGCCGCTTCCCTCTAATACAGTAAACACTGTAAAGACACAGCAGCTGTGTATTTATCCTCACTCTCAAAAAATGAAGGTCATCTCTCCATGTGTGTTTTGTGTTTCATTATTTAAGTGAGGGACGCAGTTACAGTGGAAACAGCTGTTACTGATCACAGTTATAAACAGCTTGTGGGGATCACAAAGCTTGGGACACAATCATTTCTATAAAAATGCTGATGTGATCATTTACTTACAGTAACCAAGTGCTGCACTTGCTCTTGTTCTTATTTGGCCTTTCCATACATGACAACATATGGACTAAAATGAACCACAATACTTTTTGTTTTACTTTGCTCTCTCACAGTATCCCATCTGCTCCCAGCTGACTGCCTGAATCTGCTGCTCTGTACTCATTTAAAACGTGACTTGGGGGAAAAAAAAGAAGTCTTTTTCTCTTAATGAAAAAACTAAGTCTCTCTAAAGTGTATGACAAACTGCCACAATGAGCCAGCAAGATGCAGCAGCCAAACCTGGTGTTATTCAGGTCAGTTTGTGTTGTCTACTCCAGCAGTGGCTGCTTACGACGGAGACATCAAAAGCCAGTACACGCACCTGTGGTTGAGGCCATCCTCATCAAGATTATTAATAATGCCCCCTTGAGGGTCCCTTGTGAGGGGAAAGCTGTGCAGTATACTGAAAACTTTATTATACTTTCAATAAAATTCACTAAATAGCAAAGCTTTGCATTTCATTACTGAACATAATTGCAGTAAATTAGGACAATGACCTGACATTTTAGACCGTCTTTACCACATTTTCACAGATATACGTGCCCCTACACTTCATATATCAATGCATATACAAATTTAGTTTTGTCTGCAGTCTGGAGATACAATCAATCAGGTGCTGCTGCCTGCTGCACTGCCTCGTGTGTGTAATTGCACACAGGCTGTCTCTCCTAGACACGACCGCAGACAAGCAGGAAGCAGAAGTAGAGGTAAAATAAAGTATGTTCACAACAGACAATGCAGTGGATGTTTTATTCACTGTAGTTTATTTCACTCCCCAGCAACTCATTTGCCATTAATTAAGTGTTAATTATTATGACCCGACGCGGATACAACTGCAGTCCCCTCATTATGTGACATCCTTTGCTTCTTCAGAATGTGAAAGTAAATAAAAAAGCGCAATCTTTTTTTTTTACCTTGACCTTTAAAGTCTGTTTACTCTATTTAAAAACATGTACAGAGACAACATGTTCCCAGTCAAAACTGTCCAATTTTTAAAGATGGCTGCTTCTTTTTCAGGAGAGGCTGGACGGAGAGACACAATTTCAATGTTTCAAACTGTTGGCTGATTAAAAAATGTTTTCCAGTAGCCTAATAACCCATCATCTGACAGTTCTTTTAACTAGAAATATGACATGCTTCAGTTTAGTGACAACAGTAGACAAGACAACACTACGCACCAAACACTTATAACTGGCGATATCTAGTCCACCAAATTGCAAGTCACACAGTTAAACGAGGATCCAGATCAACTAAAAACTTTTGTTTCTCATGAAGCCATGAACATAAAATGGAAGAGAGTCAATAGATGATAACTGAATAATGTTTAATGCGTTAATATTTCATACCAAACACCATATGCACTCCTGGAACTTCAACTAGCAAAAATTTAATTAGATAAAATGCAGTGATCACGGTAATGACGTCACCCCTGCAGTTACGTCACACAGCCGCAGTAATTGTTACTGCCCTAAAGTAAATACACAAGCTGATAATCTGCATGAGCAGGAGAGAAAGAAAAGAAAATTGGCTATAATTATCATCCTCCTATAATGATCAGTTGATCATTGATAGACGTGATTGTCATAAGATGTCTCCATTGTACTAAAATAAGTTTCCCTCTAAAAAAATCTCCCCTTTTGCAGCCTCCACAGTTTGCAGCTCTTGTAATACATATTGCATCAGGTTGCACACTAGCTCTGGATTTGGCGTGTCATGCCTAACTGCACCACACAGCGTTTTACCGGCTGCTGACCACCAGAGAGAGAGGAGATAGTCAATAGATTACAAAGAGCTTTAATGCATTTCACTGCAGGCTTTACACGGCACTGACAAAAGGTCCATAAGCAGGATGTGTATAAACCACGTGTGTGCCTGCTGGAGGAGAAATGTTTTCATCAGAGCTGTGGAAATCCTCTGCCTGTGCTTCTCCCACCGTTTGCGTTTCATTTCAGAATCACTGATAGAGGCACTTAATTGAAACCGCAAGAACCTTGTTGGTTTCAATTAAGTCCACTTTGGAGTTCTGCTGCGCCCATCAGTTATTTAATTTTAGGCACCGGCTTCGCACCCATCTGTCACACCCACACTGGCCTCGGAGATGTGACACATTCAAGTCGGGACATGGCAGAGCATCATAGCTCATGGATTTAGTTGAGTCATCAGTGCATGTGGGTGCAGGGTGGAGGTGGTGCGGAGTGATGAGTTCAACAAAATGATAATAGGTTCACTGATAAGGTGTCCGACCTTTTAAATAACAAATAATGGCTAACTAATTAATGTTATTGACATTTAAAGTAGGAGTTAGGGGACAGGTCTCCAGCCTTAGCGGAGAGGATCAGCTGTGGTAATTATGTCAACAAAGGCTGCTTCTCTCATATGGCCAAATGAAGATGATGAATTGCAGTTTAACAGACTGGCATTTTTCTCGTATGCTGTTCTGTGGGATGATGCTGTCGGCTTGCCAGCATTTCAAAAACAATTGATTTTCTTTGGCACGGCCCTCAGAAGTCTTCCTGGAGGAGGACTCGTAAGTGCAGGCAGAGAAAAACACATTGATTGGTACTTCATTGTAAGAAAGAGGCTAATGTGAAATCAAATGTATTGACAGCTGTTTTCCAGAACAGCAGAAATAAAGTGACATTTCAAACAATTAAGACATAAATATCAAGCCAGGTTTTCTTTGAGCTTTGTTCCTGAGAGAATGATGAACAAGGACACCTTCGGAGAGAGCCTTTTTTCCTCATGACGGCTCTCCTTATGCCAAGCTGCCTTGACAGATATTTCTGTCTCGTGAATAATACCACTTTTCCAGCCTTTTAATTAATTTTCCACCTTCCAACCATGTATTTGTTCCAGTCTCTTGGCAGTAATGGCAGATAATCATTTAGCTGCATTTCGGAGTTGTCAGAGAGTGATGTATAGTGTGCATTAATACACTGTGACAGCTCAGTGACTGACATCATAATGAAATAAGTTGTCATTTTTAGATGTTGAGAACAACCCCTCCAAATTAGCTAACCTGTTTTTTGGGTGGACTCTCACTTATGTACACTAACATTTAGATACTAAGTGTTCAATGAATTTTACTCTGAAGTCTTTTCCTTGGACATGAAGTGAACCAGACCATCACTTACAGCTTTATTGAAGTCTCATTAGTGGACTTTCAGTATGGTGGCTGTCTAATTGAGCACTCATGTTGCCAGTCTGTTATGACAGAGGATAATTTAGCCTCAGACGCAGATTAGTTTGTAAAACTTTGTGGGGCTGTGTCGCACACGTTAAAACAAACATTATCTTTCCAGCAGATTTGTCATTTTCCTGCCTGAGTTGGTACTTTGACAGCCTTTCCACCTGCTGCCAACATGTAGGGCTGCAACTAACGACTGTTTTGGTTGCCACTTAATCTGTTGGTCATTGAAACAATTAATCAACTAATCAGATTATGAATCACACAATTACTTGATGGCTCTTTTTAGCTATTAGGTTGTTTCAGGCATGTGCTAACTTACAATAAAGACAATAAATATGAATACTTCATTGAAAGAATATGTTTTTTAATAAACTTTGCTGCTGAATGGGCTAATATTGATAACACTGAGGCTAACTTTAACAGGGGTAGCATGTCTGCATATACATAAGACTGCAGCTGTGTGCAGAAATATACACACACGTGGAGCGGGGCAGACAGATTCTGCAGACCAGGAAAAATGTAGCACTTAGGAAAAACTCTGTATGCTGCCATACTTTGGATCATTTGATTTGCGGTGATGTCGGATTTGCCCTCATTGTGCTTTGTTTTGTCGCTATTTCACACACGCAACTGTCAGAGATAGGAAGGAAAAAAGATGGCTCACTCCTGAGCTACTTCCATCGTCACCCCAGAAAAAAAGACGTTTGCTTCAGCTCTGCTGCGTAAAAAACACACAGGATAACCAATGAATCATCAACAATTAAATTAGTTGGCAGTTAATTTTGTCATCGATTTTTGTCGACTACGTCGATTAGTTGATGCACCCCTGCTAACATGTGTCCAGACTGAGTGGAATTTCACTGCACAGAGCAACTGGGCATGAGATCCAGACCTAAAATAACCAAGATGTACCTAAAGTTGACAGATTTACAGATACATGAAGGTGCATGTAGCAAAAAGAAAGACAGAAATAAACATTTACTAAAGTGAAATAATAAACCAAATTAAATCAAACGCGAAGTGCACAAGCTTTGATTAATTAATGTTATGATGCAGAGTTCAGCTCATGAGCACTTGGATCACATTCACTACACAGACACTCTTGTCTCATTCATTAAGGGACAAATTGACGCCGTTGCGTTCGTATGGACTGAGGCAAAACAACCAGCTCAGCGGCAGGGAAAATGTGCATCAAGCAGCGTCGGTGTTTGGAGTCGATGTACAAGCAAGAGGAAAGGAACTGTGGGATGCTGAAAGCAGCGTGTCGGGAGGATCAGTCTCGACACACTCCTCAAAACCTCAAAACTGTATAAACACATTTGAGTTATTCAGTTACTTTGGCCAAACTTTTGTAGCCACAGTGAACTGTTGACTTCTCAGCTATGAGACGTGCTGAGAATTTAAAACGTAGTTCTACGATGCTGAATTTGAGAGAAACTCATGTACATGAATTTTTGTGTGAAATTAACAAGGTTTCAAGTATCTGATGAAATGCTGCATAAATTTGAGCTTATGTTAAAGCATTAGATCTGTGCAGTTTTTTAATTTCCTAAAGGTTCTCGCACTTGGAGTGAACAGTTTAAATAACAAAAGACATTTTCTCTGAAGTCAGACAGGAGGTATACATTTGTTTAGGGTTGCAGAGACTGAGTGTGGTTGTTGCGGAGGTTTCTAAATGGCAATCAGAAGTCTTCCATCAGCTTATGCACACATTAACAGCTAATCTTTCGCTAATGGCACACCCGTAGTGGCTGAGCAACATTGGATTAATGGTTCCACCTCTTTAAGACCTAAGTCTCCCTGACACTTGTTAATGTAGCACACAGCTCTGAAACGACATCGTTGTGTATTCTTATCCAAGTGTTAGCACAGAGGCAAATCGTGTTCTTATCCTAATATAATATAATTGACTTGCCTTAGTCCAGTAAAATACATTTTCCCGGTCTGCATGCCATCAGCTCACTGAGCTCAGGCCATTTTCTTTTCCATTTCATCTTTGTTTTTATTCCTGCAGGTTCCGGTGACAGATTTGAAGGAGGGGGGAGATAAATGTTTTCAAAGGCTGATTGTAAAATGCCATCTCTGAAGCAGAGCCGTGGCCAGAGTCACACTCTCTCTTATGTGTGTAATGGCCCCCATGATGATGCATTTGGACTGATTTTCTTTTTTCTGCTAGAGAAGAGACCTTTTTCATGCTACAACTACGCAGTGAATAATAATTGTGGTGCATTTAGGAATGTGTTAGTGTGCGTGTGTGTGTGTGTGTGTCCACCACGGGGCCTGTGGAGTTACGGGCACAGCCCTGTTGAGATCTCTACCTGCAGCTTTGAACCTTTGATCCCCCCTCTGTTCTCTGATCCTTCTTTCAAACCGAGCCAACCTACTACTGTTTCCGTTTCCATCTCCTTCCATTCCTGCTCTCACTGATAAGCTTTGCTCAAAACCTGCACTGCTTTAGTTCTTTTTTAAAAAATATTTACACTACCCTGAATTCAAATTATACTCCATTATCGCCTGCTTCTCGCAAGAAAATTGAAAAATTGGCTTATATCTCAGTAAAACATTGCAAAACTTGCAGCTTTCAAGTTTGAAGTCTGGTCATGGACAGCCGATATTGATCCAGAATTGTGCTTGAACAGTTACGGGACCTCATTCAGAAAACAGTCTGGACTAAAAGGCAGACACACTTTGCCCTATACATATAAACTCCATCCACTCAGCTGCCCTGTCCTCTGAGGCTGGGGGACAATTTTGTGATCTTACGCTGGTTCTTTGACATATAGTGCAAAGCCGAGTAAATGCTCAGAAAGTTGAACAGAGCTGTTTCCATCAGCTAGGACAAGTTCAGAGTTGTAAGAACGGGGGCGTTGTAACTTCCTGTCTGCTTACTCAGTCTAGTCTATTAAACTGTAGGATTATTAAAACAAAACTTTATCTTAAGCATATTTGAAGAGTTTTTTTCCCTTAAACAATGTTGTTTTTGAGACAGTATAGCCGACCACTTAAAAATGACATACATCTGGTCTGCATAAGTTGCTCCTGTCCCTGGAAAGAGTTCTAATTAAGAGCTTCCCTTGTTATGAAATTCACACCAATGATTGTCTGACCAATGAGAACTGGGTCAGCCCTTACATCATCACAGCCAGTACCAAACAATTTACTATGCTGGCAGCACATTGGCTATCCACAGGCTTGACTTTGCAGCACAGTATGCAGTTAAATATTTTCCAGGTCAAATGATATTAAAATACTAATTAAAGGCTCCATGGCTGTCTCCCAGCATGATGTCATCCTCCTGCCTTCCCCTGTGGAAGTAGCTGCTCTTGATGCTCAGTAGGAGGGTTTATGCGGACTGAGCCTGCTTTAGATGAGAGTCACTTAGGTCTTTTTAGATACAGTTTCCCAGTCAGCTATGCTATGTTTTCACTCAGCTTCCACTGTGAAAATGGTTTTGAGCAATCTGCTCGACGTTTGATAACCTTTGAAGCAGATGGAAACCTTGATGGAAGCCTTGTACTTTTAACCTTCACATCTTCTAACTCACTGGTTCCCAGCATGTTTTCTCTGATGTTTTTCACAGTCCTGTCAGTTAAACTCAAGCACCCCTTCCTGGACCTCTTATTCTATCAAAGTGTATTCTAAAGTGGATTTATTTAACACTGTTTACTGTATAAAGCAGTTATATCTTTATCTGATAGAACAAATGTTTGGGTCAACTTCCACTTTGTAGATTCTGCACATTTCAGCCATTAGGGTTCGGGTTAATTTGGTCTTTTATTTTTGATTGTTTGATTTATTATCTATTACTGTTAGCAAACTATTTCACCCAGTTTGCATTACTTCGCAGAACATTATGCTCACTTGTTAACCAATGCCTTGTTGGCCAATATTGTCAGCCAATATTGGGCCATTGCAGGTTCATCCGTATCATCTGATGGTTTGCCAATATAAGCAGGTATTGAAATGGTTTTTAAGGCTGGAGAAAATGCTTGGACTGATGATTGAAAATGGTGTAACTGTGTTGTTTGCGATTAGTAACTAACACGTGTTTGCTCTGCAGTGCACTGAAGTTTGAAACAAAATTTGTTAAGATGTAAGATATTCTTCCTTCATTACACATCTTTGTCACAAGCATTTGATAACCGCATTTAGCCGATATTATACGTACAATATTACCCGATCATCCGATATTTTGGATATTGGAGTTTTCTTTCTCCCAGTTGTTTCTCCCAATTATTGGTATCGGCACGAGCCCCAAAAACCTCACATCAGTTGGGCACTAATGTCTTCACTCACTCAGTACGTGCAAAATGAGATTTTTTCGGATAAGTCTGCAGTACAGTCCTTAGTTTCAAACAGCCCTCTAATAAGTCTTGTTAGTAAAGCAGTTGAAATAAACATATATTAGCATCTTAGCCATTGCACTGTATTCTTAAATTTTCGTGCACTAGAGCACTTAAACACTAGACTATTAAGCACCATGTTGCCAATGATGTGTTTTTTGTTTATTTGCTTGTTTGTCTTTTGTAATTGTTTTGTAACTGTTTGCTGTGAAGTAACTGTATAACACCATGTCAGGTTGTATGAATCAGTGTGATGTCATATGTTTTTATAAAGCAACCATGTACTGTGCCCAAGACAAATTTCCCCTCTGGGATAATAAAGTTAAACCAAACTAACCTAAAACAATTTAAACGCTCTTCAATAAATGTACCAACAATATGTTAATGGAAAAATACTATAAAATTGTCCACTATAGTGAGCAACACACTGTATGATTGATTTGATCTACAGTGATATTGCAGTGCATGGATGTAGACATGCATGTAAGAGTCCTACTAAAGCTTCAGTCGCTGTGTAAAATGCATTTGCTGAGGTGCAGGCTAAAGCAAGTTTTAAAGTGTACATGGCTGGAATATAAAGCATGAAAGTCTGGGCTTAGGAGGAAGAAGCCAGAATGACACTAATACTGCATTTGAAAGGCATGAATCGTGTGACAAATGCTCTTCCTGGAAATTCCTGACAAGGTTTGGTGGATTCGTGAATGGAGAGCTGCATGTACAAGTCTGTCTGGAGCTGCCTGCTGCTGTGTGTTTGCGCTGTGTGTGAGAGTGAGAAAATGTTTGTAGTTAATAAGTTAGGCCTGCCATTCACTACCTGGTGATTCTGCATATAAAGTAATTGCTTTTATGTCATTAACAAGAAGGACAAATCCTTCAAAATATTCATGATGTCAGGGTTAACATTTCTAGTATTGCCCAAGCTATTCCATTCATTAAAGCTTGAAGTAAAATAAAAATGTGTCTTTTATATTTTTAATTAATTAGTTTTCGGCACATTAAGCCTTATAATAAGGATTTTTATGATCATATACAATGTTTCAGAGCATTATCACGACGAATGGCGCAGTTCTGACACTACATCGCAAAGTTAAACAACAGCCAATGACTCGGAAACGTCTCTTTCAGCTGCTTCAGGAAACAAACAAACAGCTGTTTTAGGGTCATATGCAGTTGTTTCACTTTGTGTTTTAGTGTCAGAACATCAGCCGACATGACTGAACATCCGTTGAGTTTCTCATCTTTTAAAATGAGCGTTTATTGTGTTTTTTGACAGATTAGCTGAGTGCTCATGCACCTCTGTTGTTTTCAGTCGTTCTCAGCCAGTGGTGACGTCAGCGACGACCTTCAACTCTCAGGACAACAACATTTGTCATAATGTTGCTTTAGAACTTTGTATACGAGGGCAGCAGAGTGGCTTAGTGGTTAGCAGTGTTGCCTCACAGCAAGAGGGTCTTGGGTTCGATATTCGACTGGGGTTCTGTTTGGAGCTTGCATGTTCTCCATGTGTCTGCATGGGTTCTCCGGATGCTGTGGCCTCCCACAGTCCAAAGACAAGCCGCTTAATTGGTGACTCTAAACTGCCCGTAGGTGTGAATGTGAGAGTGAATGGTTGTTTTGTCTTTGTATGTCAGGCTTGCAATGACCTGGCAACTTGTCCAGGGTGAACCCCGTCCTTGCCCAGTGTTTGGTGCAGGGTTTCCGGCAGACCTTTTTAGGCGGGGCGCCTGGCCTAAAATTTGTAGCGCCCGGCCTGTCCAGAAAAAAAAAAAAAGCGTTCGGGAAACGTGCCTCGCAA
>JAQLOL010000006.1:5151660-5165784 GCA_029783665.1 Naso thynnoides
TTATTATGGCGAGTGGTGAAGTCCTGAGAGCTGGAGCTCATTGCTGACGTCACCGCTAGCTGAAAACAACAGAGGTGCGTGTGCACTCAGACAGTCTATCAAAAAGCACAATAAACTCTGGTTTATGTGAAAGTCGCTGAATGTTTAGTGGTGTCCTCTCATGTACAGACAATAAAACAGGACGCTAAACATGAATAAATATAACCCGAAAGTGGCTCCTTCAGCTGCTTTATGAAACAAAAAAACCAGACGTTTCTGGTTACATATGAATGTTTAGCTTCCTGTTTTAGCGTCGATACATGAGAGGACACCACTTAACATTCAGTAAGTTTCACGTCTTTTAAAACAAGCTTTTATTTTATGTTTTGAGGGCTCGCCTGAGTGCACATGCACCTCCATTGTTTTCAGCCAGTGGTGACGTCAGCAATGAGCTCAAGGCTTAATGGGCAAAAAACAAACTTCTTTAATTTTCAGTCACAATTAGAGAAGCAGGAAACATTTTATGTCGAGAGAGCTGAAAACAAAATAATTTGCACTTTTGTCAAACGACTTAATCTATTCAAAAGATATCAAAATAATGATCAAAACACATGCTGATGATTCTTTTTTGCGGAGCAGGTGTAATTCAACTAATTGTTGCAGCTCTTGTTTAAACTCTACCATCACTTTTGGTTTTGCAAACGCCACGGATGTGAAAGGTTTGCTGCGTCTGTAGTCAGAAGTCGACATTGTGTTGCTCTGTCAGTGTGTGTTGCCTGTTTCAGTCTGAGGGTGCGTAATGTTGCCCTGCTAAGCTTCCATTGCAGCTTTGACATGAAACAATCAGCTCTCTGTACGCCGAACAGCCGCTGCTAAGATTGGCTTACACAAATATGCCGTCGCTGTTGTTGTTATGTGAGGCAGCAAAACAATCAGCTGTGCAGAGACTCACAGATCCGTCTCTCAGTGCTGTCCTTCACGTACTGTAGCTTATTGTTTGCATGGATGATGAAAAGTGTGTTTCACAACTTTGACATCTCTTTCTGGCTTGTTTGATTAGTCAGCAGAGATTTTTCAGATTACAGCTGAGAAAATCTCGTGATTATAAGACAACTAATTAATTGTTATTTTAAGATAAACTGCTTCTGTTTAGCCATAAATAGAAGCTTGTATACATATAAAGGTAAAGGATGATAAATCAACCGAAGCCCCTAGGACTGGGTGATAAAACGACAGTGATGTATATCAAGGATAGACACGCCATCAATACAATAAAAAAATAGTTTGATACAACGTTTGATAGTTTAACTCATGGCTGCATAAAAAACAACTCAGGAGCACTTCTCCCCAGCTCATAATCAGCCAAGTCATGTCCCTTGATAATGTGCAAAGCCAGTGACGTGAACAGCCAGTGGGTTTGGTTTCACGGCACCAAACACATGAAACCACAACACAGAAACAAGAGAGAGAGTGCAGAGGGAGAAGACGTGAAGTAGGGTTCGGCGATATGTTAAAATGTTCCAACCAGCCACCACCGGCCCATTAACCAGCAATATGCATAAGTATTTATCTTTATAGGTGACATGTTAGTTTGCAACCTCGTTAATAATGTTAGCATCGCAATTATTACCTTTGTGCCTTGAAAATAAGGTGATTAAATGCAAACTTTTGCTATATTGCCCAGCCCCAGCAGCCTCCATGGTTTGTGCTTTTTTAAAAAAATAAAAATGCTTCTCGTAGGTGAACAGAGTTTCTTGGTTAGTTGGTGGAAAGACAGAAGGTCGATTTGATTTTCTTCCACCAACACGCACACACACTCGAGATTTGTTGGCTGCCAGTCATTCCCTCTTTCACCAGGCGGCAAAGCATCAGTTAATGGTCGGAGTGCTCAGTTGTTCCAGCTCCTGTGTTGTTTTACGTTATTAATCCAGGCCCGTCTTTATGCCTCGGCCTTATTAGATTTACCAGACAGGCAAACCTGCCTGCAGCTCCAAGTTCAGCATTGAGTTATGGGGTGATCGTCACAGTGTCTCACAAAGTGGAAAGTAGAGATGTCTGGTATCCTGCTGTTTCCAAACCTTGACGCACATCTGTACATAATTCACATCAGTACTGTTTATGAATATTTCCATTATAGTCTCCCTGTAAACTATGTATTGATGGCATTGACTTGTTTTATGCTAAATGTTTGACGTCTTTAAAGAAACATGTGCTTAATCTGTCCCTGTAACCTCATATGTGTTACCGAGTGGAAAATGTTTGGTTCTATGCCCTGGAGGCACTTGACATTAGATAAGGCAGCTGGCACAGCTCCATGTGCAGTGAAAGTGATTTACTGCTGGCTCTGCAGCCTGTAAAAGATTCACAGTAGAGCACATATAGAGTACAGCGTCGGAATAAATGCACTGTCGCTCATCCCGTCTCCCGCGGTCTCTACATTAGAATACAGTGTCACAGTGAGTGCTCCTCTCTGTGGTGGGCCTGTTCTCAGTGCTGCACAAATGGTCGTGTAACTGCAGTGCTGGGAACAGGAGGGTGGGGGGTGCAGGTCGGTGGTGGTGGTGGGGTTTCCTGCTTGTCAACAGCTCCTCAGTGTCTGCAGAGTCTTCGTCATCCAGACTCTCCCACAGGGCTCAGGCTTCAGCTCGTCACTGGAGACTCGTGCTTGTCGATCTTTGTGGCTGTCTGTCAGGCTGCGACTCACCCATCTCTCCTCCTCCTCTTCTAAGCCCCCCCCCCCCACCCCCCCACCCCACCCCACCCCACACACACACACACACACACACACACACACACCCTGGAGGACCCTGTGAAATGAAGCATTGATTGCCCCTGTGCAGACGGAGCATAATACATAATGATATTGCTCTGCACCCCCACTCTTTCAAAGGTTAGACAAACTAATATGGGCTATTTGGCCAATATTAGGCCTTTTTAGATTACTTTTGAAAACAACATTTGGATTCCTTGATTATATGCAATCTTTGGTCTGCTCTCAAACTCTGTTCCCAGCTGGCCACCAGACACTCTGATTATGAGCAAGTGAAAGCAAAACAATGGCCCTGCATCAGGAATGCCTGCGATTGGCTGGCTGCAACTGCAGTGCACCCCCTCTCTGGCCCCAGTAAACTGTAGCACACTTTTAGTGTTCTGTGATGTGCCAAATCAGGTTTATATGCATTTACACTGTGACAAAACAGCAGCATATAAGTGTACTGACCTATATAATTCCATGTGGTAAACTATGTGCCAGCCTACCTTTTTTTGTGCAGATTCAGAACTGGAGAAAAAAAAGAAATGCACAAGCTCACACTAACTAACTTGATTGTGCTCATGTCAGTTAATTCAGTTAATATTTCTCCCAAGCTCCGCCCCGGTGCATGCGAGAGATGCTGCCGATGATCACAACCAAAGGTACCAACACAACCCCAACCAGTTGACCTATTTAAAAAATTTTGTGAGGTTGTTGCCTGCTTCCCTTTCAGCATGACCTAAGCATTGAACTAAATGACCTGATAAACTGCCTTTGATAAGTGATTGTGTTCCTTTCTTTTGTTTGGGATAAAGTTTGTATTGAGTTACATTGTGATGTGTTCAAGTGCTGTTCAGTAAAAATGAGGATTGGGGCGATGGTAACGTCATCATGTTCAGTGTAATTTTGTAAAATCTGTTTTTTAATGCTTCATCAGAAAAAAAAATTCTCAGCAGTGTAACACTGTAAAAAAAAAGGATACAATAAATATTTGTTTATGTTCCAATACCATTTTTTCCTTCCCGTTTCGGTTACGATACCCGAACTTGTTGATTAACCGACGCCCCTTTACCGATCCAAAACCATCTCATAAAAAACAATTCCCTACACATCTCCTTTAACTTCACAGTGTAAAATATTGCTGAATGCTGATATTTTGCCGGCTTTGTTAACTCTCTCTGTTCTTCTTTGTCACTCCTAAAAATAATAGTTGCCAGAGGCAGGACAGCCCAGTTTCCTGAGCATTATTTTAGAATGGCAAAGAAAAACTGATTTCAGGTATGTAACGTCAGTCAGAGGTAACTGAGCTAATTTGGAAGTAGCTGGGTACCTTTTCTTACTGCTAATAAATAACTTGGTATTGTATCTGATTGGTGTACAGACTGGTGTACTCGCTGATACCAGTCCTAGCATTTTTGGTGGTATCGGCAGCATTCTCCAATAATGGTATCATATCTTAACAACTCTGTAAATCATAATCAAGGTTAAAGTTTAAATAATTGTTACAGTGATTTGAAAGCTTGTCTCCAAGCTGTAGCTCACACATCAAGCCCTGCTGGATTATTTTCACTTCTGATTCCTATCAGTGAAGTTCCTGTACATCCCTGTTTATTGGTGTAGTTTTGACCTCAGGCAAGCATTATGATTCTTATATAACCTGATGGAGGTTTGGGTAATGTAAACTATGGGAGTCACTGTTGTTGCTGCACCTAACTGCTGCTGCTTACCATCTGACTAGATTTGACTTTGCAAATAATCAGATTTATAATTTGAAAATCTTTGCTTTTTAAATTTTCCCAGGTGGCCTGTTTCATGTTCTCAGTTCAGGCAAATAAAACATGTGGTGGGCAGTTCAGTTTTAAATCTGATTAGAAGCATCAGGAGGAGGATGTGATAAATTGTGCTTCTGAATGTGAATTTAAAAAAACCTAGCACTATTAGTCATTATCAGGATTAATTGGGCGTTGATGTTTTTACAAAAATTGCTATTTTTTAGCATGTAATGAACTGTGAACAGTTGCCATTTGTGTTGTTGTCAAAAGACGGGTGGATAGTACCATCCAACAAGATAATGATCTTAATTATTGTGTTAGCATCAAATTGTTATTACAGCTCCATTTGCTATTCTGTTCATTAGAAGTGATAAACAGTTTGCTGTGGCCCGCTGATGAATGCCAGCCAACAGTTTGGTTAAATAGCTCGCTTCAGAGTGGTCCAGTGAGAGGGAATATAACTCCCCAGGACTTGTCTCGAAATTTGTTAATGATATTCACTGTGGATAGATACACCTACACATACTCACACAGACTGCTGATATTCACAGAGAGTTTATTGCCTGCCAAGTAAACAGTTAAGATATGAGAATTTAATCACAACACAAAAATGTACTTTCCTCTTGTAAACCGCAGCACAGGGAGATATAGGAAGTCTTTTGGCAGAAACACAAATCTTTGCCTTTTATTTTCATTAATACCCTCATTTATTTCCTGAAGCACTGAAACATCACTGTAGACATTTACTGTAGTAGCTGAATACAGAAAACTTTCAACGTGTGTGTGTATGTGTGTGTATGTGTGTGCGTGTATTTTCCCTAATAGCTCATAGCAATCGCCACATACTTCTCCAAAGCAGCTTCTATACAGTGTATTTAAAATCTGGACCAGTAGTTTCCCTGCTTTTCTCTGTCTGCCTTGACATTCCATCACCAAACATTTAATGGAGTTTGTACTCATTACTTTCCTGCTTTCTTATTTTCCTGTCAAATGCGTTGCTGCTAATAAAACAGTTCATTTAAAAAATCCGTACTGTTCGGTTCGGTTGTCACGGTTCGGGGCATGTGTGTGTTGTTTGGTTCACGACACACACAGCGTAAACCTTGCGTCATCAAATCACCAGCGCACAAACGTAGCCTACGTCGATTTTCTGGTAAAGCTGCAGAATGAAATTGAATCGCCAGCCAAAAGCTGAGTTGATTGTCAGAGCAGCTGAAAATGCAAAAGGATTTAAAGGTGAGAGGGAACGAAATGCTGTCTATGTTGCAAATTAATTTCTTGTAAGGGGGGAACACAACCTCCGTCCTCAACATGAAAGCAACACTATGTTACTTTGACTGTGACCCACTGCTTCGAAAAAGAAAACTTAACAATGCATGTTAGTACGTCGCACAAAAAAGCAATTTTAGTAAAATCTGGTCAGATTTT
The DNA here is from genome assembly GCA_029783665.1 of Naso thynnoides. Taxonomy (NCBI): domain Eukaryota; kingdom Metazoa; phylum Chordata; class Actinopteri; order Acanthuriformes; family Acanthuridae; genus Naso; species Naso thynnoides. The sequence continues at coordinate 5,157,592 of JAQLOL010000006.1, forward strand.
ACAGAGAAAATTCTGTTTTTCCATCTACAGCCTTTGTTTTAGCGGAGCTGTCACCAGCAACAACCTGGTGCTGCAGCTGCAGCTTCGGTCTGCAGGAAGCCTACATGTTGCTTTCAGGAACCTCTGCGAATCACAGAGATGAGGCAGAGCCGTCGTAGGACATCATCTCCATAAAATATGAGCCGGTTTTACTCAAATTGTTGTCTTATACGACGTATGAACGTGCATCATGAAGTTTTGTTTTTCGAAGCAGTGGGTCAAAGTTACGTAGTGTTGCTTTAAGCTGAAATGCCGGTTTACAGGTTCACATGTATGGACACCCTATGATGAAGAATTTTAAGTCACATGGACCCTAACAGACTCTCACCCTCCCACCCAGGAAATAGTATATGTAACTTTTCACTGAAGTCTATGTGAGGGGAGGAAGTTCAGTCTGAGCTGTGGCAACAGTAGACGCAGGACTGCACAATAAAAGTCAACTGTGCTTTACTGTAAGATGTGTAGCGAGTGACTGCAATGATTCAAGACGTTACATTGAAGTTTCAGATCTGTGATCTGCTGAAGTGAGGACTTGACTTAAGCAGTTGTTGGAGTAGGTTTTCTCTTCTTCTCAGGCATTTGGCTGCGACCATATAGTGCTCGTGGTTTGGAGTGTATTAAAATGCCGGTGTAATGTAGAAGTGTTAAGAAGTCAGTCAGCCTAGGAATTAAATGAATTTGCCAAATTGCTGTGTCATTATTCTCTTTTCATGGCAGCTGTAAGCCAAAGCTGGTGATATGCAATGATCTTTTTTTAGTTGTTGTTAGGACTGGAACTAACCAGGGGAAAACACTCAGCAGGGTCCTCTTATTATAAAGGAAACACAGACTATAAAGTTGTCAAGGTGTTGCAAACACCTTCTCCTCTTTTAGGCTTAAAATGTATCCCTCCAAACAGAGCTGTTTATTGTAATTTAGGGGTTTAAAATGTGATCTTAAAAAAGCATTAAGACCAGCAGTTCAAACCAGTGTTGGTTTGGGAGAATCCCGGTGGTTTGGCAGGGTAAGGTGCAAACTGAGCAGCCATGATATTGTGGCTTTCAATCTGGCTGTTATCTGCATTCTGCTGTCTGTGCTCTGCCCTCTGCATTTTGTGTGGAAAAGTAAAAATGCATTCAAAACACAATTTAACAAAATAACTTTTGACACCCATTGTCCTTGCTGAGTTAATCTCAGACAAATAAACCCCCAGAGCCAAAAACACAGACTAGGTTTCAAACTGAAGACCTTTTGTCTGCTTGGCAAGCTTGATAACCAACACACTGCACGAAGCAGCAAGCAGTGAGTCACCCTCACCCTCCTCTTTGTCTGAAACTTAAGCCTCTTGTCCCGCTGTCAGCTGAGACCAAGTTTTGTACATTTGCATGCTGATTAGGACTGGGAGTGACTGAGACTGAGGGTGGTGCACAAATCTGTGTGTGTGTGAGCTTGCGTTAGTGTTTAGGGGGATTGTAATTGGTTGCGAGTGTTGGCCACATTTAAAGCCCCACTGAGCAATTAGTTCAGCACTGAGTGGTACTGTTAGACAATTTCCATTAGCTGTCAAGGAATTCAGCAAGTGAGTAAGATCAAAAAATGTGTTTTTATGTAAAGCGACAGTCAATTACGAACTAAAGGCCACACAATTACTGTTATCCTGAAAACACTCACCAGTAGCATTGTTGGAAATGTTCAACACAGCAAAGGTTAGTGCAGATTGTGCTGATATGGTTACAAGAGCATATTGATGAAAATGTCAAGGCTGGATGACTGTAACTTTATAGACCATGGCCCCATTGGCACTTGACTTGGTTTTTCTCTGTTACTGCATATATGTCTCTGTTATTTATATCAGGACTGTTTAGGGGTTTAACAGCACACAGGAGTCGCAGTTCGGTTCGCACATCAGTTTAGACCTCACGGTTCAGTATGGGTTTGGTGCAAAAAAAACATCATGGTATCATCCTCCTTTCCCATCTTTATTTTTGCTCCCTGGCTCAGGTGAGAAAAACACTGTCTACACAAACACAATATTACAAATACTGAGCTTATCTCAGTCACTGTCAGACCAAGGACAGACATGTTTACATGCACAATGACCAACAATACCCCAATCGTATTCTTGTATACATGTCCCCCTGTAGCGCCCGCTATTCATTCAAAGTATGCATGCACACTTTTCCCGGCTAGCTTTCGCAGCAGATGCATAGGGTTGTGCTAAAAAATCAATTCAGCAACATATCACAATATTTCTTTTCATGATATCTGAATGGTCTCATGACCCATGTATCAAGATACGCATCATGTCGTGAAATCCTTGCCGGAACCCAGCCATAAGTTCATTGACACAAAAGAACACTTATGCACTTTATCTTCTTACTTTCAGTTTCAGTGTGTCCAGTTAAAGTGCAAGAGGGAACTTTTCTTTCATTTTTCATTTTGATGTTATGGCAGCTGCAGCAGTGTGCTCAGTAATTTGGTAATATTGTTCAAATAAATTGGAAAGGAAATTTTGAATTAAATTGTTTTGACTCAATTTGTCTGCTAAATTTTCAGTATAATGTGATGTATTCAGACTTCCCACATCATACACAGCAGCTTTTGACATTTTCAGTGAACTTTGTGGAATATTGCAACATATGGCTGTATGCATCGTATCGCAATCGTGAGCCATGTATCGTGATGTGTATTGTATCATGAAGTCCTTGCCAATACCAAGCCCTACAGATGCAGCTTATTTCATCCTGTGTGTTTGCTCTGCTTTAAGCTGTTTTACAACATCGAATACTATTGCAAACAGATGTGCTACTTCCTGTCTTATGTGCTGGAAAACAAGAGCGACAGGATGAAGACACTGGATGTAAACCGCAGCGTGCATGCAAGCCAGTAAACAGTGACTATGACAACAGTAGACGGATTTCATTCTAAAATTACATTTAGTGCTAATCTGAGTCTAAAAATAACATAACATGGTAAAGAAACAAGTCACAAGGAGCACACAGGACCATTTAGAGTTGTTGGAAAGTTTATCTGATGACTTTTGGCGGAGGCAGGCTAGCACTTCCCATGACTACCAGTGTTTGAGCTAAGCTAATTAGCGGTGGGCAAGCGCTGACCGTCTCTGTCTTTCTTGTTACTGCAGGTACAAGCATGCGCACAAGAGTGTATCCCAGTAGTTCCCGTGGTAAGATGTATACATGTCCTAATACTGCAGTCAATACAGGCATAACCCAGCTAACTTTTTCGGGTTTCTCATTACCGGAATAGGGGCTTAATCAGGTAGCCTAATGCTTACAGGGGTAATGTGTACAGAATACCAGTTTACCAGAATACTTCACTACCCGCGTCAGTAATCAGAATATTTGTGCGTGTAAACATGGTCACTGTTGGCATGTGCACACGTCATAGCTTCCTGTAGGTAATTTGGTAATTCAAAACAATCTGCGCAAGATGTTTTCATTTGAAAATTGAACAAATTTGATGCCATGTCTGTGACTTACTGTGTGTGGCTTAATATAGCTAGCCTCTCCGTCAGTTGTCGTGACTTGAGTGGTGAATGAATTTTTTTCAGCATCACTCAACCTGCACGAAATGACTTGTTTCGCTATTAGAGTCTGATCCACACACTTTGAAAAGTCGAGGAGCCTCACAATTACAAGATTTAAAAACTGTGGTAGCTTATGTGCTAAACTTGCTAAAGGCTTACTGCTGCTTAAGGCTCCTGGGTGGAACTCAAATATGTGAATTAGCTCTGCGTTACTTTCTTCAGTCTTAGTACACTTTATTGTGTGTAATTATATCATGTATTCTCCTTACCATTCTGTGCAGCTGAACTGTCACGTGTGGACCGTACAGTTCAATACACATTGATGTATTTTTGCACCCCTAATATTGTCGTATGTGTTGAAATGAGCTACTTTGCCTTGTGGCTTTTATAGGACAGGCTAATTTCAGCGCACTCTGGCTGTGATTACATTTGGTACTAACCTGTCACATGGATTATAGTCTGACTTGAATTCTTCCCTGCTGCAGAGTGTTATTTTTCTAAAACCTTTGGGATTGTAATGTGGATTTATCTTCACTTCAACCTGTCACAGCAGCAAATAGAGGTACCAAACTGTGCCAATTAGTCTCTCTTTTTGAGCACCGGATGGGAAATGTTTGTTAACTGCTGAATGTACAGAGAGGAAAGGTCTAAAAAAAAATGACTCACAGAAAACAACTTAAAGAACGGGTGTGTGCACTGAGCTCTGGACTGGAAACACAGACACACACACACACACCCTGCGCTCGTCGCCCCTCTCTACTGTATGTTACGTCTAATGTACAGAGCTCTGGCTGTTTGAAGCTAATAAACGCAAATGATTCAGTGTTCATACACGCCAGGTAACTTATATAAACAAATTATGCGGTCGATGACATCACAAAACATGATGACAGACATCTGAAGCTTCATTTGAAAACTCCTTGTATCATAATGGACTGCCTTCATTTTAACCTGTGGATGGCAGATTTGAGCAGCTGTTCCAGTACACTAGTATTATAGTTTATATAGTATTCACTGTTTCCAAGCAGTTCACAACAATAATAAGTGTGTAGCAGCTAAAAGGCAAATAGTGCCTGTACGAATATTAATGTGGACTGAGTCGGCACAGCAAGCAAAATAAAATAAAATTAAAAATCTTTCCTTGTTCCATCCAGCCGTGAGCCTCAGTGCTTCTCTGGCTGAGCCACACTGAAATCCCCAACAGTTTGCTCCTGTACTCAGCCCTCAGTGTGGCATTAAAAGTCGTGTTGAGCGACATGGGAAGAGAATTTCATATTTGAAGAGTCTTACTGAATGAGAGCTCTTGAATGATTATGCATAGCGGAGCTTTGCGTGAGAGGGTGAGCTGTACAGACTTGTCACTCTACATGCACGCTGAGAGGATCAATTCTTTCCAGAGGTTGTGAAACAGATCCAGCAAATCTTTTTTCAAACCGTACATTCATTTACACATCGTGAGCCATCTCTTAGGCACCGACATCGACTAAAAAAGTATTTTATTTTTACAAGTTGTTTGTGTCTGCCTGTGTCTGGGTGGCTGCATGAAAATTTGTCTGCTGCTTCTGTATGTATGTACACACTTTTAGTTGATCCTGTGCGAATGTCAAATCCAGCAAAGCTGGAGCCTGAAAGCCTGAGTTGTCATTGCCTGGTCTTTCATCTCTGGGTGTCAAGAAAGAGCTGCTTTGCAAGGGAAATTGGGTTTTGGCAGACAGATCTGTGAAATATAATCAGAGATGCCAGAGTTGGAACTAGTTAGCCTGCCTACAGTCTGCCAGCCCACATTCGGTATGCTGTCACCATCATAAATATTTTGCACGCCTCTCACAGTGTTGAAGAAAGCATGGAAATACACTGCTGCTCATTGTTGTTTGCAAGGGTGTGTGCATTATGACAGTAAAGCACAAATTACTACATGTGGTTACAGTTAATTAATAGTAAATTTATTCTGCAGGAGAAGGTCCGTAGGTTCACTGAAGTGTTAAATCAACTCCGTCAGGCTTGAGCCCAGAGGACAATGTGTGTTTAGTTACTGTATGTGTGCATGTGTCCGACTATTTGTCTGTCCGTCTACAGGCAACCTCGCATACTATTGGATCCATCAGGAGGAATGCAGATGGCAACTAATGTCCCTGGCAGTTAAACGGAAATTTTAAATTGGGACTTTCAACTAGAAAACACTAAGAAAATCAATGAATTTGAGCACAATTTCTTCTATACGGTTAAAACATTTAAGACACAAATTCTGCATGTATTTAGAGGTCGTTTAGTCTAAACATTCTTTAAGACAATTACAGAGCCGTTAATTTAAATGCTGTTGTAATGTGCATCACTTTTCGCCATTAATTATTAAGATTGTGCATGTTAGAAAACATGACAACATTAAAAGTTGACAAATGGCGGTTAAAACGAAATACATTTCTGCTGAAATGTGTGACACCTTCAGCCATTTATCATAAACAGTCAGTGCACATTACGTGAAGAGAACATGACAGTTCACAAAAGTTAACAAACTAACGTTTAAAATGCTGCTGAAAAGGAATGATGGATGCAACCATTGTGACACTCAGTATCGTCTATTCAGGCTCAATATAGTTCTTTCACTTGCGGAAGTCTTTGCCTTCAACAAACATACTGGCAGCAGATCACAGGCAGTCATTCACTGATGAGTTGCTTCATCTGTTCTGACCGGTCGGCATCACAGCGTCTGTGGGTCGGAGTTGCAAATATAGATGCCAGAGCTGAGTGTGGTTCTTCATCGCTGGTCGTGTGGTTATATGCGAGCTTTTGCTTACACAGCGGACACACAACCTTGTTATCACTTTCTTCTTCATCAAAATTCTGCCAAAGCTAGCTGATTTTCCTTCTTGCCGTCGTCTCTCTTTGTCCCACTTCAATTTTACTTTTCCACCTGCTGAAGTTTCCGGGGGGGGGCAATTGCCTGCAGCGGAGGCTGGCTAAGACGCAGCGATATACATTTTTAATTGAATAATTATTAACTGACCGGTATTTGTTACAATGCCAGAGGGGGCAAAAAAAATTGCCTGCTCTGTTAAAACCACCATGCTGACTGTTCATTCCTCTTTACAGACCGGGAGGGGCAGCAAGTGATCATTAGCTGCTTCACTTTGGAATCTTGTATTAGCCAAAGCACAGAAAATAGCCTTTCTGGCAAGTAGACAGACTGAAAACAAGGTCTGCATGCCACGTTTCAACCCTCATGTGGTCCAAAAACTGATATTTATAGAAAACTTTGGTCTCATTTTGAATGTGAGAATCTGCTAATTAATTCCACACCCAGTGTGTTATGATCTGCTGAAGTAAGGCACATTACAAGGTGAATAATTATTCATTTTTGTTTCCTTTAACTCCATCACGGTTGTAAGCAGGAAGGACGATTTTGTGACACCCAGCTCATTTTTTGTGTGGTAAGAAAAGGAAGGTAAGGAAGAGACGTATGTGTGCTGTGTTCAGACAGAATATTCCAAATGACAGACGTTCAAATTAAGAAGTTTACTCTTAGTTCTGTTTTCTTTGTTGTTTCCTTATTAAGTTTGCTTAGTTAGGTCAGCGCAGGGCACACAGTTGTCATGTACGCACACTGTTCTATGCATCTCACAGAAACTAACACCATTCTGTACAAAATATATCACAAGTCCTCACTGGTTGTATTTGGCAGCTGTGGCACTGTGGGAAGTGTTTCATCATCACCTGTTACCTTAAATATTTCCCCATCCTCTGTTAAGCCAGACACACCTTATGCACTCCTTCTCAATGACGAGTCAGAGTTAAAACATGTTTTTGTAAGCATAGCGGCTCAGATAGAGTTTCCTGGCCTCGCAGTATCTAACAATCTGCTGCAAAGAGCTTGGATCATGATTAAGCCTCTATTGCTGCTTCTCAGCAAGGCTAATGCTAGTTCATACAGGTTAATGCTCTGACACACCAAACCTCTTGAGACTCTGTCGGTGTAATGATGTACTAGAGCACTGTGAATTCCCTGCATTAAATTAGCACCATGGTCTCTGGGAAGTTAAAGCATTCTGAACTATCTGATTTCAACTAGTACACTGACTTTATGTGTGTAGACCCACCCAATGAAATTTTATGTGCCGACTCCTTATAATTCTTGTGAGTTGACCACACAGTCAGAATTGTTCGGACCTAGTCCCCATCTGAGGCCGGGAGTCTGACCACACAGTGGATGGTCTAATCACTGTTGTGATGGCTCATCAAATGATGCAGTGAAAGAGAGACACAGCAGCCAGGATGTAAACAGCAGTGGTGGCAATGGAGTGTGACAGTGTGAACAAAGGAACTTCAGAATTTGTGCAGAGAAATGCAATGACAGAAAACTGAGAAACAACAAGGTGTTACCTTTGTTATTAACAGATGCACAGTTTAACACAGAGAAGACATGACCCAGAATAACTTCACTGGATATTTATAACATGTCATATTAATATGTTACATAGTTTTTTCAATATGCACTTCATGTTCTGATGTAGGGATGCACGATACTGGATTTTTTTCCATTAATCGATATGCCGATATTTTAAAGCTCCATTGGATAATAAACTATATCTATATATATGTGTGTGTGTGTGTGTGTGTGTATATATATATAT
>JAQLOL010000006.1:5169751-5184195 GCA_029783665.1 Naso thynnoides
CAGGCAAAAAATATTCAATGATAGAATATCCAAAAAATGTAAACCTTGGATAAAATGGATGTTGAAATTATATTTCATATATCATATATAGCTGACATACAGATCAAACGGTGAGCCATCCCTCTAAATGAATGGTAGGGGAAACAGTCTTTATTAAACTTAGGCTAACTATCACAGTATGATGTCCTTTAGATCGAACTGCATAGACTAATCTGAATTTCAAAAATCACAATAGTAGGATGTTATGTTTCTGTGTAATTATAAAAAATAGTCATGAAAGAATTCTATATGTACTGTAATTGCAAATAAACTCTAAATATCAGTGTATTTCAGAGCCCCGGTCAGCTGTACTTAAAGTAAATGCATAATCAATCATGTATAACACTCAAGTTTGAGGATTATTGTTGTGGAGCTACTCAGAAACAAAAGCAATGTTCTTACACTAATAGGCTGAGGTTAATTAAATCACCTCTTTGTCAGCCCTCAGGTACTAATCTGCTCTTAATTGAACGAATTGTGGTAAATCAGGGGAAACGTGCCCCTTGAGCTTTGAATTACACAATCCTTCCTAATTGTGATTGGATTTAGCAAAGTAATTTAACTCTCATTCTGGTGGGTGTCAGTGTATGTAAAGGAAAAACTTGGTAAGACACAGAGGTAAAACACAACACATGTTTGTGTGGAAGCAGCATTTTATTCCCAGTTATAAATGACTCTGCCCTGGCTTGTGTGCTTCCTGATTAGGTTGACACGTTGTTGGTTGTCATGTCTGTTTCAGTCTGTTGTGGTGAGAGGAGTTGGCAGTTTGCTGTTTGACAGAATACAGAGCAGAGAAAGGAAGTTAGGAAAAAAGAGGAGGAGGAGAAGGAGGAAGGTGGGGGGTTTTGCTGTGGTAGCACATGACATTATTTGCTTTGTGGAAGGAGGTGCCCAGGGACACTGTGAGAGGAGAGGAGGAAAGACTGATGTTTGTTTTCCTAAGAGGCTCTGCTCTGTGTGTGGCAGAGAAGCCCAGTCAGCAGAGTGGAGGAGACAGCTGGCAGACAGACAGACAGACAGACAGGCAGGTGAACAGACTGGAGGAGATAGGAAGGAAGGAAGGCAGAGGCTGACTGACAAGCAAACATACAGAGAGAGAAAAGCAGACAAACTAACTGACACTCTTGACAATCAGCTCGAGCTGTGGGCTCATCTCGGCATGCTCAGGCACCGTCGGTGGAGATGGACAGCTCCTTTCAGCGCGATCCTCACTGTGACAAACCGCAAAAATAGCAGGGTCGAAAGAAACGTGTGAAGTGCTTTTTCATCTTTTCTGCAGAAGGATCAAGAAGAATGTCAAACAAATCTTTTACACAAACACTTTAACTGTATCAGCAGTGGACACAAAAAATATCCAAATCGTTAACATTTGGATTCTTTCACTTCTGATACACAGTATTTACACCAACCAGCCGCTCCACTTACTGACTGTGCTGTGAAGCTGCTGACTGCGATCAACAGAAAAAAAAGATTATTTAATAATTACCTAAAGCCATCGAGTCATTTTAAACTGAGATAATATTTTCACTAGAGGTGCAGATTTCATAGTTAAATTTTAAATTTCTTTATCCATTTAAGCAAACTAGCTAATGTACTTTATGCAAGAACCAGTGGATAGCTTTGCCTTTCACCTTTGCCTTTTCTCTTACAGTAACATAACAAGAATCTGATTGAAGGTGTTTGCGTCATGTTTGTATAAATATTTATCAATTCAAATGAACCTTTATTTAACCAGGTTAGTGCCATTAAGATTACAATATCATTTTCAAGAGAGCCCTGGTCAACACGGCTGCAGCGCAGAGTTTCAGATAACATACAGCAACCCTTAAAAAAACAGACAAAAATAAAAGGCAGCTGTTACGAACTCTTTTGGAATCTGCCTTCAAGACCTTCATTACATTTTTAAAAGCCCTAATCAAGATCAGCTCTTCAAGCAGCCAGTCAGTCTGCAACTGGTTCCAGGCAGCAGGGGCAGAAAACGTAAAGGCCTGTTTGCCAAGTCCAGTACAAACCTTAGCACGGTCGATAATTACTGGTTTCAAAATAGATGTGCAGACAAAGGAACAAGGAAGCAAACCAAGGAAAATATACCAATGTGTAAATTTGACACAAAAAATTGCCTTCAAATCTGGTGACATGGTGTCCCACAAAACCAAGAGAGAGCAAGAGCCGATCTGAACGGAGCCATCAGGTTGGAAAAACATGAACGTGGTCAGTGAATCAAAAGACTCTGTCACGAGGCACGGCATGTGTGGCCGGGATTACAGTCCATCACAACCTAAGGAAAGCCATCCCTCAGGTACTCAGTCTTGACCCAGCTGATGTTAAAAGGACCCTGAGAACTCACGGCAACCCGGGCTGTGCGCTCAAAGAATGAGGAGAGTAGGGATGCACGATGTCAGGACGTTATCTGTGTCAGCCGATATTGGCTTTAAAAAGGAAATATCAGATATCGGCTAGCGTGGCAATATCCGCCGATATAATAACTGATAAAATAACAGGCTGCTGTTTCCCCCAAGTCGCCGCCACGTTTCACATGTTCCCTGTGGACAGACGTTATGTTACTTGTCACTTGTGCAATAGTCCAAACTTGCCCTGGTTGTGCGTTTTGTTATGATTATTTCAGAGAGATCATCACCCAGTTTTACGTAGGATGTATCTCACTTGTCCTTTTAGAAGCAATTGTTGTAAATATGACATGTTTTAAATGACCTAAGTAAGCAAGTATTATTCTTCTTTTGCACGAGGAATAAATATTATGTCCTGCATTTGTCGGTGAGCCATCACGGTAAGAGTTTGAATAATAATACTGTATGTAAATTCCACTGCAGAAGAGACTTGAAGATCTCTGCAAATAGGTGTTTGGAAAAAATAAACATAAATCGGTATCGGTATCGATATCGTTTATTGGCCAAATGAGTTGTAAGGTATCGGCATGTTGAATATCAGCAAAAAGTCCAATATTGTGCATCCCCTTCCCATTTCCTCATTTTACAGAGGTACCAGTGAGAGTTCACTGACCAGCTGTGTTTCTACCTGGTATGGAGACCCATGAACATTGCTTGGAACCCCACCCACCCCTAACATGGACTGTTTGCACTTCTATCCTCTGGTGAAAGGTATCATGAGATTCGTTGCAGTGATAGCTTCTTCTTTTATGCTATCGGACTCCTTAAATCCCAGCCGTCTTTTTCTTTTTACATTTAAATATGGCCTGATTATCCTCAATTTCCTTCTTAAATTTTAGTTGTGGTTAAATTGTCCTAAAATCACACGAACTTTACAAAAGTTTGTCAACCTGGCTGAACTCTTAATAGCTGAAACTGCTTGCACATGCTGAGCTGTGCTGCCTTATTGCATTTTATGGTCTAAATCATAAAGAGGTAGTGCAGTCCCATTCCCCAGCGCACAGGCATGCATGCATGACTGCACACAGGCACAGCGCATGCATTTCTCTCACAGGCAGAGAGGAAAGCACTCTCTGCAGTGGAGTCTTCCAAGCCTTCCAGGTAATTGCAGTATCTGTTTCACGTAGAACTAGTGATTTTTGAGAGGTGTGAATTGTATGTGTTTATGTGTGTGTGTGTGTGTGTGTGTGTGTGTGTGTGTGTGTTCCCGGGTGTAGCTTGTAAGGTTGATGGCAACCCGAGCAGCACGGTGGGTGTAACTGCCTCTGCCCTGCCGAGCGTTCTGATTAGAATTTCAGATGTGTGATTCTTTGCTTTCATCACCTAGTGTCCCAGCATCCATCAGAGCGGGGTCCCCTCTCTCCCACCTGCTGCCCCCATGAGACAGTTCCGATCATATGGCTTCTGTCATCAGTGGGAGCGTGTAGGGACAGCCGAGGGAAAACACTGGCCTGCAAGTTGTTGGTGATAAACACGTATAATAAACCGCACATTTTGTTGTGATTACGCAGGAATGAGGCCACATATGGTTTTAATGAATTGATGTCTCATACAGTAACAGATGGTTTATGACATGCTTAATGCCAGCATATGTGTGTAGTCAGTTCGGGCCTTTCCATTTTAACTGGACAGCTTTTTTTTTTCTTACCCAGACCTCCATTGGGAATAGCACAAGAATCAGCCCAACATGTTTTTCTGTTTAATTCATTTTATGAAAAATGGGTCAGAGAGCTGTTGAAGTGGAGAAAGCGATGTTATTTGTTGTAAGTAGCTTGTACTAGTGTCTGCTATGAGGAGAGAGTCCCTCTATGGAAAGAACCTTATTCATGTATGATAGGGGTGAGACTCTTCATTCTTCTTTTTGCTCCCTGGCTCAGGTGAGAAAAACACTGCTGGCACCTAGTAGGTGGCTGTAGGTGAGTCAGTAAAACCAAACAATCTGCACAGGGTGTTTTATTTTGAAAATTGATTGGATTTGCTGCCTTTTCTTTGACTTCATAGCCTCTTCCTCACTTGTTGTGGCTTTAAGGTTGTATTAATTATTTTTACTGTTACCCAACTTCCACAAAAGGACTTGTTTAATCCACACACGTTGGAAAGCTGAGAGAAGCCTTACGATTACAAGATTTAAAAGAAGCAGGCGTGTCTTAGCCTAGCTCCGCCCTCCTTCAGTTCAGATTTTTGGTTTGACCAATCAGCGACAAATGGCAGTGGTTAAATTTGATAACGCAGAAGAAATACTCTTGTTTGCAATCGTCCAATTATGACGGAGGCCTATGGCTTCGGTTTACAAGGCTTTGAAAATCCACTTGTTATTGAAAACTATGGACGGATAGCAACCTTTTTTGTGATTCCTATGTGTAGGTAATGGGAGCCTTTAGTATGAGTCTTTCTACCGATCTGTGTGGTGCATGAGACTCAATAGTTTTATACTTAACCTGATGCCTCGCCTACTAGGATTTAAATTCTGCAAAGAATCCCCATTGGAGTGTGACCAGACCCTTTACATGAAGTGAATTTATTCACAAAGTGGATTATGGGTCTGGTTTAGCAGGCTAGGCAGGACTACTATGTTAGCTTAATCAGCATGTGCTAAACTTGCTAAAGGCTTCCCGCTGCTTAAGGTTTCTGGCTGAAACTTGGGTAACTAAATTGGTTCACATTATATTCAGCAGTTTAATACATTATACACGTCAATGTATTGTTACACCCATAATATATGATCACATATGAGTACCTGTATTGATTCATCTTTTTTACCCGTTTAAAACAGTGAGACTCACTTTGAGCAGTGAGTTTAAATGTTAGACTGATAATGGGATCTCAGTAAATCAGCATTAAAATAAATCGTTCTATCATGGTCTCAGTGAATCAGGACACCTTAATGGAAGTTTTTTTAGGAGCCCCACTAAACTTGAACAAGTCTCGCTGTGATCTCCATTGCTTCTCTTGTTGAAAATTTTCACACATTTTTTGACGATAAATGATGCACTGACAAAAGCCAGTCAGGCAGTTTAGGAGGATTTGGCAGCAGTGGCTTTGCATGATTTGCATAATCTGAGGTTTTGCCAAAAAGTTACTGCACAGCAAACAAGCAAACAAAACGGCGCTGTCAGTGGAGCCTCAACTTAAGTGGCTGCAAAGAGGCGGCCTATGTTTTACCTTTCTTGTGAGTAATGGAATAAAATAAAATGAAACTGTTTTGGAGTGGCCTCAGTACACAGCTGCTGTGGTTTTCTTTCCATGAGGCTCCATGGGGTCCTGTTCTTCCAGGGCCACTCATCTGAAGATGTTTCTATTTGAGACATTCTCATTACTCCATCAAACAATGGGGGAAGAAAGTGCAGTACGTCAATGTGCAATCCCCATCCAGTGTCTCAGCCATGGGAGTTGACATCTGTTACTGAACTTCACATGGATATTTTGCTCCAGACATAATAATCCCATGTTTGCATCCCAGTCCAGTTTCCACTCCAGTGAAGACAGCCTCTCTCTCATGCTTACTGGGAGGGAAGTTGGCTCTGAATATCAGAGACAAGCAAACATCTGAATTAGTCTTTTGGTGCTCTTTTAAATCTGATCACCATGGACCCTTGCTCTGCTTCACAAGCTTTACTTCAGTCTGAAGTAAAACAAATGAGTCTAGCTTTTCAGTATTGATCTGTACTCTGACATGTCTTTGCTTCTCCATATTTTACTAATGAAATGCATTCCTTTTGCTTAGATCATTATTATTTAGTAATACTGCATGAAGTAAAAAGCATCGGTAGTTTAATGGGTGGTTATACTTCCCTAAAGGAGAACAAAGCTAGCCTCTGGCTATTTTACACACAAGCCAGGACCGAAAGTGTAGCATTAAGTTCAAGTTAAGTTTATGGAGGGTTGGATGTTCATTTTTATCACTTGACAATATAGAATGAAACAATTTCTGGCAAGAACCTTGTTATTTTGATAATATCTTGCGGGTTATTTCTGTGATTAAAGTGTTTCTTGTATCCTCGTCATTTTTAAAGATATTTCGATTTTCTGATGATGGGAAATGATAATTTTCTTAATGCCAACTCCCCTGGATTGTCAGAGCGCAACATCACTGTTGTTTTATTAACATTAGATCCCATTAGTGTTATTATGCCTTTGGCTCAGTAGCTGAAGCTTCAACGGTTTAATGCAGTGCTGCATAATGAGTGTGAGTGATGCACAATAAATGTGTTGTACAAACTGTCTCTAACCATTCCTCTGTGAAGACACGTCTCTCGATTGAGATATTCTCTGCATTTAATCGTCAGACCAAGAAATTTAGATAAACGCTATGTGCAAGAGATTTAGATTGTTCAAAGTGACAAAATGAACAGAATCTCAGTTACCAGTGGTTGTGCTGATTGTGTATTTAATAACAACACAAGGCTTAGAGAGAGTTTCCTTGCAGTGTTGTCCTGCAGTGCTCTGCGTCGTTCAGAGGGACACACGCCGTCTCACTTGTGGTGCAAACTGCACAGTTGGAGACAGAGCAGTTCCCGTATGTTCTGTGAAGTTAATTTCATGAACTGTGTGAACAACAGTTGTGATTTCAGTTATTATGTTCCCTCACAGGTTAAACACCAGTACGCACAGGGTACTTTTAAGTATATATAGACAAACTGGAAAAATGGGAACTTTAATTAATATATTATGACATTATGATGAGTGTTTTTGTAGTTGTGTTGACCCCTTTTTTTCACATGCCATACAGATTGATTCATAGAGTACCGCCCCGGCTTCCCCACTTGAGAGCATGATGAATGACTTTGGTGTGGCAGATACAAATATAGAAGAAACAAGCACAAACATTTGCAATCAGCGTCCTGCATGGGTCTGTTTTTAAAAAACCTGCACCCGCCGTGAAGCTCCATACCAGAACCGACCTCATTACCTGTCATGATGTCAAGGCAAAGTCGCACCTGCCCGTACCGCTGATTGAATGCAGACACACCAGCTACAGTTACTCATATTGAAGTGGAACGAGATGAAGTCCTTTCCCTTGATGCCGGTGTAGTACTCGTCGTTGATCCTAAACATTTATTGCCCGGCCGTCTCGCTGGCCTCTGTGCAAGCTGAGTCTCAGGTCCAGACCGTCCACAGCGGTAACAGACTTCTGATGAAGGCTGCTGTGCTTCCCTAAGTGTAGTAAGTACAAAAAAACACTACTTGCTAGGTTATCAAGGTTGTTATCCATCTGGTTGGAACTTTTCTTTTATTTAATGATGCATAGTTTTCAGTAGCGAGGGGTTGTACCCATTGGTTACCCGTGGTTACCCAGTGCCAGACTCTGCCTATGATTCTACATAATTACCAACCATCTGTAGTATGTTTGTGTGTGTTAGGGTGCATATTTCTGCTCTTTCTTTGTCTGTGTACCTTTGGAATCAGCTGCTTTAACGTTAATATCCTTAGGTGACCGAACTTGAGTGGAACAAGACCAAAAGCAGGTAATCAGAAATGTGTCTTTTGGTGAGATACAGAGCATTCTTGTTTTACTTTTTTGATGAAATGTACATCTCTGTGAGAAATGTTCTTCTTTGACAAACTAAACTTCACTGCAGCATTAGAGGACATGTCCGCACATCGTTTGATTGATTCACTAATGCCATTTAGGCTGCATTCAGACTAAATTAAGTGATCTTGCAAAAATTCAGGCTTTCTCAATCATTTGAATGAGGTTCATCCATTTTGGCTTCAAGCCAAAGGGGTAAAAAAAGGTAAGGCAGCCTTTCGTCCCTCTGTGGCAGCCAATCACATAAGGGCTGCGTTCCAGAGATTTACCACCACCAAGGTGGTCTGAATGAAGCCCAAAGCTTCGTCTCCACCAAGCATTTGATTTCTTTTTGCATATACCTTGTGAAAAATTGTGGATTGAACCAACAAAAAACCATCGTGTCATAGAGAATGTGTCATTTATTTACACTCACACTGCATAAAGTAGACAGTGAGATTTCCCAAACACATTTAAACCAAACACATAATGCTTTTTAATATCAAAAAACAGTTTTTCATACAGATAAGCTGTTATTCTAAGATTTGATCAGAGTTTTTCTGCTCATATTGATAAACCATAACCAGGATTTTATTTTTATGAATAGGCTCACAGGAGGTAATTGTATTTATGAATATGATTAGTGGGTATTAATGCATCTTCTTATCTAATACATTCACTAGATATTATTGTTATTTTATCCTTTTATCCACATAGCTACATTTACGTTGGCTCAAGATGAGTGAGTTTCCCACTGTTGTGTCTCGCAGTTTTGGCAAGTCAGATGTTACTCTGCTTCTCAACACTAATTATCTCTTGTGTCTCCAAGCTGTGATCCCACCAAAGCTTGTACACAGAGAGTCAAGTCAGTGTTACAGACATGGAGCTGACTTGTATAATCACAGTGACCTGGAGCGTCAAAGCGTCTGTAATTGCAGTGTGACTGTAAATGATTTACAGCTGGATTAAAACATCTTTTCGCTTTATTTTGACAAGAGTAATTACAAATGCCAATTGTCAAAACAACATGGTTCAATCTGTCTGACAGGAGAAGACAGTTGTTTCAAATTGGAATATGTAGGTCAGAATAAACCGTTTTTGCATAAGTAGGGAAAAAAAATCTAAATGTAATTCAGATTCAGTTGCCGTGCATGTATGCCAACGCCGAGACGCTCTCACAGACACAAAGACTCGTTCAGGAGCAGAGGGGCTTTGACTTTTCCTCTGTTTGTGGCTGCTGTGCTCAGCCAGAGGGGCCACGTCAGTGCCAGCAGCCAGCCAGCAGCAAACCACGCTGTCCTTCCTGAGCATTCAGTTCACATGCTCTCAAGGACAGTGCCGCCTTGCCATCAGTACTGAGCTGTCTGCTCCTACTTTCCTCACTGCCTCCGTCTCTCCCATCAAATGGTGTGCTGGGAGTGCAAACAAGCCACTAAGATTATATTGCGTTTATTTGAGGCACTGTGATCATTAAGAGCACATAATCCCTGAGTAAGTATTGCTTTTTATGATAAGCATTTGGTTTGGCTCGTTACTCTGCTGCTGTGTTTTCTCAGCGTATATAAAGATGAATGTGTGTGTCTCTGTGTGGTGATTCGTGGAATTTAGTTTAATTATGCCTGAAAAAAAGCAGGCGCTGTATGGGGCCTTCTTAACTTTTCTTTCATCGCTCATTTTAGCAAAGATGGCTACATTTACTCCGTCGCGGCACATATTTGATGTTTATTGTTTCTGGAAAGAGAACTGAAGTACTGTAAACACCTCAAGCTGGTGAAAGTACTTATGTCTGTGAAGGCTGAGGATTCTTGTTCAACGCAAACAATCACACACCTTTTGTCCTTTAACTCTTCCTGTGTCCTCCAAAAAAGATAAACAAGTGAATAACAGCTGCTTTAATTCACTGTCAGTGCTTTGGTCTCGGTTATTAGATTAGCTGAGCCATTCATTTATATTCATACTACACTGGAGCAAAGCTAATTTCCTGATATGACCTTATGCTGTAAAATGGTTTGGGTAGAGGCCAAATGTGACCGATCTACATAAAATATCTCAACATTTTCTCTTCTGCTTTGTTCATTTACTACAATGAGCTAATTCATATGCATTGAGCTACTACCACTCAATACTTCCTGCATGTTCTTTACGAGAAATGCATGTTAATGTAAACAGAAGCAGACCTTTATTGTGAAACCAGATCTGACGCTACCACAAATTGATTTAAAACAGTTTTTCTAAAGACTCTTCATGTCAGGAGGGGTTGAAACATTGCATAGATAAATAAAGTCAAATTTTATTCAGTCTTTGAATGTAACCAAGTACTTATGCTAAAATATTGACTTTGAATCACAATTTTGAAGTTCTTTTTTATGCTTGACGACATCGTACATGTGTCTTGTCCCACAACAGAGCAGTTTGCCCACTTGGTTGAAAACACTGAGATATGTGACACGCATCATGTTTCATCCTGAAAATGATGAGGTATGAAGTTACAAGTGACTTTTTACATTTACGTATTTGCCTAAAAAACCCAAAACAAATAAGTTTATAAAATAGATTCAAGGAGAGCTCGCTCCCCTTGCAGGTTGACGTCCAAATGAATATATGCCAACGTTTGCGTACACAGCCGACACACGACCTTGTTATCACTTTCTTCACCATCAAAATTCAAGTTTCACTTTGACATCTGTTGGAGTTTGCAGGCGGGGGGAGGAGATTTTGCCTGCAGTGGAGGCTGGCTGTATAACATTGAGATGCAGCGTTCGACATTTTTAATTGAATAATTTCTAACCGACTAGTATTTTTGGTGCTAGCGAGGGAGTGGGTGTGTAAATGTTCCACTGACTCATCGCCTGCATCCCTACTTGGCTGCCCATACTAAATATATAAATGTGGTAATCTCTTTCCTGTACTAACGACACCCCGTAGAGCAAACATCAGCATTGTGTGACGGTCATCTTATACAAGATAGAAGCAAAAGATGACAATAGTCGCCTCCCACCCGTATTCCAAAAAAGATCTTGCCTGTAGATGACTTTGAAAATAAATAGTTCATAGTTGTTCTTTTTTTGGTCATATCTCAGAAACCAATTGTTAACAGGGTTACATTTTTTTGTTTGCCAGTGTCTGAGCTCGATCCTGCAGCCTGCGGTTAAGGGCCAGTCCGCACCATTGGGTCTGCTGTACCGACAGTCTTGTCCCTTCTGGTATCTTATGCCTAGTATACAAAGTGTTGTGCAACGACTTTGCACCAACTACGTTAATAAGGAATACAATTATGTTACTCCACAAGTTCTCAGGTCTTTGGCTGCATTTAGAAAAGCCTCGTCCTTGTAGTTTACGGTTGGGAAAACCAAATTCACTTCCCACACTGACTCAACCTGCGTTCTCCCGTTTTAATGACTGTTTTTGAATAAATGCCCGCCAGCTGAAGTTGCCATCAAGCGGTTGTACGTTTCTTTTCCCTTCGTGTGGTGAATGTATTTCATACAGCAGCTGTGTTCCCTCTCAGCTGTGACAAAGGGTCGTCCTGTTATGATGAAAACAGCTCAGCGGTGTGAGTCTCCTGTTTCAGTCTCACCTCGGGCTCTGTAACTCTTCTTAAGACACAAACAGCTCTTTCGCCTCATGGGGACATTTTAATGGCTGAACACCACACATCCATCTCCTCCTGCATGTCACCTTCAAATAGGCTAAGGGAGGGGGAGGAAGGGAGCTGTCTTGCTGCTGTGCACATGCGTGTTTCTGTGTGCATTTATGTGTGTGTCAGTGTGTGTGTTTGTGCGTGCGAGGTGAAACAGGGCCAGCCTGGGTAGATTTTTCATTCCTGAGCCCTTCACCCCTGGCAGTCTCAACAGAGCATTTCATCTTCGTCTTCATTCATCCTGGATACATACAGCCGCAAAGAGCAGGAAAGCATAAATAATGCACTTTATACTGCTGGTCCCCAGATTCTCTAACAATGCACATGGGCTATACAGCACATTCAGATGGTGATACACTGATGCAGTTTGTGCTGACTGGTATACATTGCTGCATCATATAAAGAGACAGAATAAAGGCCCACAGACAGCAATGATATCTGTGTTTTAGAGAGGTCCTGCTGTGTAAGAGCAGTAATGCGGTGTAATGCTGCACCATACTGCTTTGTAAGCTTTTTATCTTAACATAGGGCTATACTGACTGACCTGAAATCAAATTCCATCACATCATTTAAGCTCATTTAAGCTAATGTGCCTCCATTTGTATCTTTAAATGGTACTCAGGGTCCATACACTGTGTGTTACCATTAAATGAAAGCCTTTCTGGCTCTGACATGATTTTTTGGGCGTAAGCAGCACTGGAATGAATTCAGCGATGTGGGAGGGATTGCCAGCCGACGGCTTTTGCAGAGTGAAAATCAATCAAGCTGCCAGTTTCTTTGCTGACAGCTTCATTGTGGAGAGAGAACAGTGTTTGAGATCTGCTTAGATAACAATGATAGAGACACAGAGAGATATCATAGAAAATATGGTTTTATAATGATAGTGAATGAGGAGGTGGAAGACATTTTTTATTTTTATAAACTTGTTTCGTTTGCCCCTTTTGGGCATGTCCGACTAAATGCCGTAGGTGATAAGTTAGTTATTGTAGATATCGAGGTTACTATTTTTAATGAAAACTAACAAAAGAGCCAATACTAGAACAGAAAAAAACATTGTTGTTAACTGAAATACACCCCCCCCAAAAAAAACAAACAAAACAAAACAAAACACCCCCCCTTAAAAAAAACAACAAAAACAAAACAAAACAACAAAAACAAACAAAAAAAGGCAACAAGGACTAAAACTGAAAAAATCATAAAAACTAAACTACAACAAAGTATGTTCGAAAATAAAAATTAAACTACGAAACTTGCCTAAAAACTAATTTTAACTAAACTGAAATTGAAAACTTAGAGTCACGATGAAATCAAAATAAAACCAAATGAAAAATCCAGAACTATAATAACCATGGTTAATACTACATTCTATTTTTTTTTTGTCATTGCTTTGTGTTTTAAGGCAGTATTACATGATATGATGAACAATATTAAAGTTCATTTTAACTTTTCCAAATTTTTAACCACGTTTGGATACTCAAAGTAATATTTGATACATCATCTTTCACTGTTGTTTAACAGCTTTATAAATAAGATGCCAAGCTGAAAGCTGCTCTGACAACTCACTGCTTCACTTAGACAAACTGGGACCCAAACCTGTCTCTGTTAAAACAGTTTAAAAATCTGGTAGATTTGGAAAGTGATGTCATGATTTGTCAGAGCTGTAACCCTGACCATGTGATCTGTGACCAGCGTGGAAGTTGTAAGTTGCTAAAATCCTGTAGAGTTTGTCTTTTGAAAAGTTATCTACAATCAACAGTTAGACTTTGCTGCTGAAGTAGAGTTTAAGATTTTTAGTTCTTCGTAAGTGTTGCTCACAATAATACAACCTGTACTGTTAGTGTATGATAATAATGTAGAATGGGAAATTTACAGAATCATGGAAATAACACATTTTAAACGATTTGCAGCAAGTTGCTGTGTGTGTTAGCTCATCAAAACCAGCTCTTTATGAATATCGCCGACTCCCGTTGTAAAAGCCTACACCCTTGTTCATGCTTCGTAGCTGTTTTCTTGTGTTTGTATGTTTTGTCAATTTTAGCGAACTAGCACAGCCCTGCAGGCTGGCAGACACTGCTCGGTGATGGCGTATGTTTGTGTTTACCTTGGCAGACCACGCTCTGCTGCAGGCTAACAGGACATGACCGTTGAGCGTTGTGCATGGGAGGGGAGGAGGTGAGGCCTGTGCACAGTCAAGCTCACAGCAAAGAAAACCTCTCTGCTGGCACAGATGCTATGGAGTTGCAAAGGCAGGTTTTAGCTATGATTAGGTCTGATTTTTTCGATTATTATTGTTAGAGTCGACGCGACACCAAGTCGAAAATCGGTTATTCAGTCGACATGTTGTTCACATTTCTGCCTGAGTCAGTCAATGAGATTTTCATCTGCAGCGATGGCTGTACAGCAGTGATGTAAACAAATCAAAGGATCCCACGTGACTTCACAGTGTAATCAAACTGCATCTTTTGTTTGTACTATTTTTTCAGAGAGCCCTCTAGTGGCAGAGATTATATTCTGTGAATTTAACATTTTGAACCAATTAGCAGTTTAAATTTGTAGTATGGCAGTGATAACCAACTGAGGCCCAGAAAGTTACTAATGTAGCGTGATAATAACTGATGCCACTCACAAGGCGATTTAAATTAAAATTATCTTTGGATCCTTCAAGTCACTGTTTAATTTAATCGTATCGAGCATGTACTCCTATATTTTCCTTTAAAGCTATGGTCTACGATCTGAAAACCAGTTTGGCTGTTGAGACAGATTTGAAAAACGCATCCTGTCCATCCTGCCACCCCCCTCGCTCACACCTCCTCTCCGTGTTCCACGATCCCGCCCCCCACCTCGTATC
>JAQLOL010000006.1:5189950-5214052 GCA_029783665.1 Naso thynnoides
TGATAAATCGTCTGATATTCTGTATATAATATTTTTAATGTGGTTATCAAATAAATGTGACAAAGACATGTAATGATGGCAGGATGTCTAACAAACTTTATTCCAAACTTTACCTAACAGTAAACACTTAACACCAATTAAATAACAGACCACCCTCTGCTGGACAAACTATGCGATTACACCATTTTCAATCACTAGTCCAAGCATTTTTTCCAGCCTTAAAGAACAGTTTTAATATCAGCACTTATCGGAGAACATACACCGATACAATATATCTGCAATAGGCCAATATTGGCAAACTGATATCTTGGTTGGGCCCGAAAAAAAAGGTGTAGCGTCCAGATTTCTTCTGTTGTATGAAGTGTACTCTGCTGCATCTGTGCGTTGCATAGCATTTATTGCCAGACTGGCACAGACTGTTGTTTTTGGTATGAATGAAACCACTTTCTCAGTCCACATGACTGGATGACTGGTCCACAGACGTGCAAAGCCCGTGTGGCAATGGACACACATATATGCTCAGACGATGCTGCTGGTCATATGTCCTTGAACCGCCTCTGAATGTGACTGAAACAGTTGGATTGGCCGTTTTCTTCTTGTCTATGTGTCTGTTTCTCCTCTGTATCCTTGGACTGCTCCCAGACTTCTGTGGTGCTTTGGAAGAATTCACACAGATCTGGTTGTGTGTGTGTGTGTGTGTGTGTGTGTGTGTGTGTGTGTTTTTGTGAGGAGACGAGGTGTGTGTGTTTTTCATCAAACCCATTGTTCCATTCACCCATATTGTGCCCTCAAACACACACACAAATACACACCCATACACACACACAAATGGGAGAACTCAATGTGCCAGGCGCTGCAAAGCTGCAGAGCTTAGCTTGGGGACAGGCACAGCAGGGAGTCTGTGGTGTGCGTGTGCGTGTGTGTGTGTGTGTGTGTGTTTCCACGTACCGGTATGCATCCTGTTATGTCTGACATGCAGGGACAATGTTTCGTCTTCCTTTTTCCTCCATGAAACACTATGAGCGACTTGGCTTTCAAGTGTCTCGGATTCCAAGAACCTCCTACATCACATTTGTCTCCTCTCCAGTGTTCTCTGCCTTCATAGCGCTTTCACTCGCTTTGATCTTCACACGACAGCCTCATACTGTCTGTGTGTGTGCTGCTTGAAAGGCTCCATCACTCATCTGTCTACAATACCACAGCAGCAAACGTCTGGCTGCATACAAACCATTTATTGGATATTTCAAATCTCTACGCTTATTTACAAATAAATTGAAATGATGGTGTTGAAAAAACAATGTGTGTCAAGTTTCTTGATTTCTTTTGTTTGAATTACCAGCCGGGTGATGCAGATATCCAGCGTTGGTTCCTCTGTCATCATCCTGGGTAGGTTAAGGATACTTTTTTTGCAATCCTTGTCCCATTGTGATGTCTGCGTGGCATGAGGTGATGCAAATGTCTCATACTATTTATTTGCCTCTGTGTACTTTGGCTGTGGCTTTAACAGAGTTCTGACCTGCTGCCGTCATGGTGAGACCTAACACACAGCAAAACAAATTACATGCCCGTCGAGGTGACAAGGCTAAGAGCCTGCAGCCATGCTAGCAGCTGTGAGACCGAGGTGCTGCAGTGCTTTGAGCTAAATCAGTAATATGCTCACAATGACAACATGAAGTTCTAATGTTAAGCAGATGTGACAGCATCCAGTTAGACGAGCATGTTAGCATGTTGTTAACCCTGAACCCTGACTCCAGGGCTTTTCATGTTGAAAACATTCACAAATTTGTCCCTCAAACAACTTAAGCCTCTTTGTTTAGGTTTCTTGCCAAAAACTAGACTTTACAAGATGACACTGAACACATCATGACGATGTTATCTGAGTTACAGTAATAGGGGAGCGGTCAACAGCCTCTCGAAATGTTTTTAAGTAGGTCGGAGTGTCTGTCCCTCAGGTGCTTGGCTGAACTGATCGTGTTAGTACCTTTGGTTAGCGCTGTTCTGCAGCATCTCTGGCATGTTGGCTCGCTTGTATTCTTTTGGCTTTTCATGTTCATCTTCCTCAAATGCAAGGAACTTACAAATAGCGTTCTTGCTTTTTTCTTTTTTCAGAACCGGACGTGGAGGCTCTGCGGTGCTTGTTATCTTCAAACTACAACAAACTAAACAAACTTGAGTTAAAGAAGAGCTATTACGCTATAAGTGTTGAATAGATTAAAGTTTTGGCCTGAAAATGGCGGTAGGTAATAAATCAGAGGATTGCCATTGTTTTGGTGTGATTTAAAAAAATGTAAAATGGAACATATTACTGGATCTCCATTGATCACCAGTGTCGGGCAGTACGGTGGCTCAGTAGTTAGCACTGCAGTAACTTGCTGCCCCGTCTTTTTCCACACCCAGTGTTTTGCCTCGGCGGATAAAGCATGCATGCAGAGTTAAATGCTCCGAACGTGTCATTTAACAGGTTCTTTTATTTCAAAATATATTCTAAACCAAGCCAGGTTTTCACAGCACACGTTTATGTGAGGTTAATTTAATAAATTAATTTAATTAATTTTTTGTTAATTTACTTTATTCAGAATGAATTCTTGGGTTTTATCAGACTTCAGTAATTATCGACCCCCTTTTAACCCGCAGCGTTTTTAAATGAGTCCCTACGACATACT
Source organism: Naso thynnoides (assembly GCA_029783665.1). Taxonomy (NCBI): domain Eukaryota; kingdom Metazoa; phylum Chordata; class Actinopteri; order Acanthuriformes; family Acanthuridae; genus Naso; species Naso thynnoides. The sequence continues at coordinate 5,192,614 of JAQLOL010000006.1, forward strand.
AGCCTCATGTCCAGGGTGTGTATTCGTACATCAGGTCGCCTCATGCTACAGAATCTGGAGATAGGAAGACAAATTTCATTATAAATCTATTGGAGGGGGTACTGTTTTGTTTTATTTATATGTTACAGGCCTTAAATAATAGAAGTAGTATTTCCGAGGGCCCCTGTCAGCCTAAAACCTTTAGTATCATCCTTATTTCTTTCTCTTTACAGCTTTTCTGTTGCTTATACTTTTTATTTCTCCTATAGGAGTGCACTGACCATTCATATGTGAATGGTCTTACCCACCTGTTTCCTCACCTTTTCTTTCTGCAGACCTCATTTAGCATTTCTCCAAAGCTCTGGACTTGAGGTGCAAAATTCTGTAACTGTAACATTGTCAGCATGCTGTATTTTCCACTTACCTTCATCACGCCAAGATTTTCTCACCCTTATCTGTTCCTGTTAAAGTGCTGCTTTCTGAAGGAAAAGAAAAAGAAGCTGCCCTTGCTTGCTTCTGCATTGAGGAGCTTTTTTTGTAATTGTAGTGGTGCAATGATAATCATTTGTTTCTGCTGTTTCTCCTCTCCATCTGTCAGTCACACAGCCTCCAGCAGCAACTTATCTCACGCCTTTGCTTTACCTTTTCCTGCTTCCTTCTCTCACTATTCCTCCCTCTCAGTATTCTGACTTAGTCAGCACACGCGCTATCTGTAACTTTTCTGTGTGACGGGTGTCTGACAGGTGACAGGTGGCACAGATTTCACAAAGACAGGGTGTCACCGCTGCAAAGCACTGTCTCTCCTTACTGATGTGTGGGGGAAACCAGTGCGGTGACAAGCCATTAGTTATGCTCAGCCAGAAAGCATTGACATCATCAGCTGCATACGATTGCTTTGATAATTTGATAACTATAGTTGAGGCAAATTTATATCAGGATGACACATCATGTCTCTTCCAGCGCCTCAGTGGTGATGAAAGCTGTCATCTCTGTTTAGCAGTGACCTGAGGGAAGCCTGACAGACAGGTGTGAGGGCAGAATGGGCTTCCAGCAGGGTCACAGAGAAAGAACGCCCGGGCTACTTTTGGTCACGCAGCCTATCCTCCCAGGGGACACCCCTGTCACACAGAGAGAGCAGCGCTGCAGGGCAACCTCTGGTGTGCAAACGCAAGAGAGTGACAGCTCCTTAAAATGTCTCAGATTCCACTTCCCTGCAGACTCAGAGGCATAACCTACAGGATACCGGCCGTGAAAATGTGCAAAAACCCATATTCCCTGCCTGTGTACTGTATGTCAGGCCTGTATTGCATTTTCCAGCAGTTTCTTGCAAGCTGTAAAAGCTGTCATTTCCTTGGCGCTGCTCAGCTTGCTTTATCCTGTGAGTGCACTTCATGAATATTAGTGCTTTGAGCTAAATCAAGCAGCCAGGCATGCATGGTAGAGCCAGAGGGAGGGCTATGGCTAATGCACGCAGCACTTTGAGTGGTTACTGACTCCCATACCACCCAGGCCCCCCTCCCCGCAGCGAGTCTTTGTGGTCTGCTGAAGATAAAGATCAAGCCAGTATGAGACTATTGAAGATAAAAGTGATAGTGTTGTATTTTCTTTTATTCCTGCTGTTTTGTTCCGGCCATTTAGGAAGTGATGTTTCATGTTTCCACTGAGAATGTTTTATAGTGAACTAGATGATGCTGAACAGCAGCATTAAAGTGTCAGTACAGTTTTGAAATGTGGTTTCCGCATTAGAATGACCTTTGTAAAGGTATAAGGACTTGTGTGTTACCAGGGGCTTTATGTATAAAACTGTGCGTAGAATCCACACTAATTGTTTGCCTACGTACAAATTAGGAAATAAACATACACCAAAAAATATCCAGATCTATAAAAGCTGGCGTACATCTGTTTGTGCACAGCTTCCTTTTATAAATTCCAAATTAACTTGGGAAAGTGTGCACGTGGATCAGCCCCTTATCCCTCCCACATTCACCCATAAATGGTCAATTCAAAGCACCTTATGGATATCAATACATGGAAATGAGCAGCTGATCATTTTGTCCAATAAATCACGGGCACAGCAGACAGACAAACACGGAAATGACATATTTTTCTGACACAGTAAACAAAGTGTTGGGTGAGGTGGACGTTATAAACACGTTTCTAATTCTTTCTCTTCACTTTGTCATCTTGCACAGCCAGGACAGAGGAAGTCAGACATCCATCAGCTTCACGCAGCGTAATATTTACCTATTACAGCGATGAGATTGATTTGTTTAACCTGCCGAAATGATCGAGACCATCAGTGATACCGTTCTTTCTGTAATATATTTATAAATGGAAGTTTGATATGTGTACGTATTTTCGTGCTGTCACTGGTTTGATTTTAAGGCTTTGATCATTTGTACAGTTCATACATGAAGGTGATGAAGACACATCGGGTGAAGTGGTGATGAGACGAAAGGGCAGCGTGTGTTTGTGTGTGTGTGTGTGCGCGTTTGGCAGAGTGCACTATATGTTACGCAGTTGTGTTCATTGCAGCGATTTGACCAGCAACACCTACATGAAAACTGAAATCATACTTGCTGATTTATGCACCTCCAGGCCTATCTTTACATTATTTTGGCACATGAACGGAGTTTCAGCCAAATTACAGTGCAGAGATCTAAACAATCAATGGTCACTCTGAAGCTGAAGATGCTACTTTTCATAGCGCTGATACTAAATGCTATTTCAAGATATGTTGCACATCAAATATCTTTGAGAGAAACAGGGATAGCATTATTGTGAGGCCAGCAGGAACCAGTATGTCTTTGTTTGTCTCTTTGCCTTTCATCTTTCTCAAACACTCTAACTCTCTCATTGTATTTTTGGATATTATTCCAGACCATGTGTCAGTCTGTGTAGATACAAATATAGTCCATATTCTTTTTCTGCTAAACCTGTCAAAGTCATTGATTTGGCTGATTAATGGCGGCGACAGCGAAGAGACTGCCATGTAATGAAGAGGAAAGGGAGTGGCAGACAGATATTTAGCTCAGCTGTAATGTTTCATTAGCCAGGTTAATTAAGAAGTCATTTTTTAGTACCTGTTGTCTGGAAGTATTTATTCCCAGGATAACACAGATGCCAGATTTTTCAGCTGTCATTCAGCCGCTCTTCTTTTTTAAGCAGCGCTGAGTGTTTTGATTTAATTAATGCTAAATGGTGAAGAATGGATTGAGCCCTTAATTGTGGCATGTATTTCTATTCTGATAAAAAAGACATTGACATTTAAATGAAATTGTCAATATTCAGAAGGTAACATCTTGTGCTCTGGTAATTGCATTCTGTTGGACTCTGATGATGAAGCAAAAGAGGCTCAGCCTGAACGCGGTCCTCAGGGAACAGAGCACAATGGCTGCCTGAGATAACATAATTATACAGACTGTTAACGGATGTTCACATATGCTAACCTTAGCAGGGCTTCAGTGATTTATTTCTGTTGACATACCTTCTGTTGTTAAGTGAGAGTGGGTAGGCAGACCTGAGGGCAGCTTCCATGTGAGCTTTAAAGGCTCAAAATGCTTTAATATGGCCTGCAGGACGAAAAAATGATTATTTGCGCTTCAGTACATGTTGTTCAAAGTCCTGTGATGTTAAGTTTACAGGGCAATGTACTCAGGAAGTCCCGGGGTGGCTGTAACTCAGGAGGTAGAATAGGTTGTGTACTAATCAGAATGTTGGTGGTTCGATCCCCAGCTCCTTCAGTCTGCATGTCGAGGTGTCCTTGGGCAAGAAACTGAATTTCCAAATTGCACCCAGTGGCTGTGGCATTGGTGTATGAATGTTTGTGTACGAGTCTGTGCTACGACTGCACAGTTAATCATAGAAAATAAAAATATATAAAATAACAGTGTCAATTCATAAAAACTTGCAATCTCACTTCTAAATCTCGCCGATTTACTCGCTCGTATTTCCGTGTGCATTTAGATCACGATGCATTTACCTGTTCACTCATTTACTTCACAACAGTCCCAGATGCTACGTCAGTCACACTCACACGGTGTCGAACAAAACACGCGATTAATTCAGCAATCAGGCCAAAGATTAGCCAATGATTCAGCCATACAGCTCAGTCACCTCTTTCAGTTCTCTTCCTCATTTATGGAGCTCCGCTGTCACTCACCACTGCTACAGTAACCAGACACCGCATCGTCAGTGTCACATGTAGACAAGCAGGAAGGAGGCAGAAGCCAGTTTACGTAATGGAGTTGGAGCCACATTTTGGATGCTAAGGAAAAATGAGCACCATTGAGGAAAATCCCGGAAAAAACAGTGAGAGTAATGATGTACTTTTGCCTAAAAAAATGTGGACATTCCACTGTATAGAACTGACAAAACTTGACGTCAATGCACAAGAAGTAATAATCTGTAAGCAATGCTTTGACATCTGTTGCAGCACCACAGGCTAACGCTGCGATTCTCTATAACCACCTCCAACATCTTCACAAAATCCAGTACGAGTTAGCAATGAAGGACAAGAGAGCCACAAGCTAAGCTAACCATCTCTTCACTGTGGCCTTGTATGTACCTTACAGATCATCAGTCTTCTTTTTTTAAGTGTTCTGTAAAAAAAAAAAAAAAAAGTGTGGTCAGGATTGGTGTGGACATTTTGGATTTATTTGGATAAAGTTATAAAAACATTTGATCCTACGTTTCCAAAAATGCATCTCAGTAGCATCTCTTGTTATACCTCACCTGCCATGTGAATGCCCACGCTTTTCTATTTCCACATCCTAAGTTAAAAACTGGACTTCTGTTCAAGATTTAAAGTCTCAAGCCCAAGCTGATGACATCATCTTCAGACTTTAAAAAAATCTCCCTCCAGAGCCGCAGAAGATATTACACAACCACTTTCACAGGCTGAGCTGTTTTTGTCATAACAAGTGTCTCTTTTGTGAAGTCTATGGAGTGCATCATTAACAAACAATAAGTTCGAGTGATCAGCTGAAGATGGTGTGTTTAAAGTGTGCAATTACAGCCCGCTGACCAGTGAGTTAAAAGACAAAACCCCAGAGATGAGGAATGCGTTTCAGCAGAAAACAATGAGAGTGGCAACATGTTGGGTTGCATCATAGGTCTGATGCACACTGATGTACAGACGTGCTAAAGCAACCTCCTTTTGATACAAACCTGATTTTCACTTTGTCATTTCCTTTGACAGGATCTCCGAGCTCTACTATAGAAGTAAACCAGGCAGTTGGACACTGTTCCCAGCTCTTATCGAATAATGACGCCAAGCAGAACAAAACTTGGATTTAAATTTTACAAAAGAATTTAAATTGTGGTTCAATGAGAATAACTCAAAAGATGTAACCTCACCTGGACAACCTCAAATAGCTCCTGATGTCTTTCTTATTAATCTTTTCCGTCACCTTGGGAAGTAAAATTTATCAGGATTAATTTGGCAGGAGTAGGAGCGGCAGACAGAGTAGTGTGGGTGGTGAATACCAAGTAGGCTGCGATGATCATCAGTGAAATTTGCAGAAATAGTGTGAACGTGTTTCATATTCATATCAGTCTTGTAAACAGCTGTTGTAGAAAATGATGCTGTGAAATATTATTAAACTCCTGAAAGTAATCAATTAAACTATTGAAGCAATAACATGCTGGTAAATGTGTGATTGAATGCTGTGGGCTGGTGGGGTTTTTTTTGTTGTTTTTTTGTTTTGTTTGTTGTTTTTTCTCCCCCAGCACTCTGGAAAACTGTCCTTGTGTTTAATGTTTCTGTTTAATGTTTTTGTGTTCAGGATGTGTCTCCCTTCAAATGCCCATTTGTCCAACATGCGTCTTTCCAGTTCTCAAAAATGTAATTTAACGAGCGTCTGTCAGTGACGTTATGTTTTCAGCGGTCCATCATCAAAGACATAGATTTGAAGTTCAGCATGACTGGTTTGAGGAGGCATTCAATACACATGGAACATAAGCAACCCTATTAGTTCATTCTAACCTAATAGTAGAAACATGTTCTCTCCTGGCTGCCGAAAGACATTGTAGAAAATTACTAACTAAAAGTGGGCACAACAGAAAACAAACTTACACCTTTTTTTTCCCATCATGTTTGTTGTGAACACAAACAGTAACATGTACTGTACCATCTGCCTGTTATTGTAGCTTTCATTTTACAGAGGAATTCAGACACTTGCTGGAATAGTCTTTATTCAAGCTGACAGACGACAGAGTTAAACCAGTGAAACAAATTAGAGAAAAGGTCTACAATCTGTTTTTGCTGCTTGGAACGAATTGTCCTGTCTGCTAGATTTCACTTGCAAACCAACATCAGGTGTAATCTCGTCTCTCTCAGACTAATTTAAAAAAAAAAAGAAAATCAAAGAAAAGGAAGAAAGGTCAAAATTGCAATCGTTTTGCTACAACAACAACAACAACAACAAAAAACTAGACTGCACTGACGTTCTTACTTACGTGAGTGGGGCGTTTTATCCCCAGATGTCTTTTTAATTTTTGGGGGTTCATATTGTTACACTGTCTTTCCTCACATCCCACCACATTGGCTGTGAATCCAAGAGCGAGATTTACGTCGTCATTTTTCCATGACTTGGGTTATGGGAGTTGATCAACGTTACCATTGGCCAGCTTTGCCTTGTTTGTAAAAAATCACCATGGAAGCTCATTTTGTTTGTGTCACCTGCAAATGGTTGTCTGACATAGAAACATTAGTTCCACATGCCACATTTTCTGACCAAAAACAACAACAACGATAACAATAACAGCAACAACCCTAACAGCAATGAAAAACTACAGCCAACAGATGAAACCTTCTGTGTAGCTCTCAAGATTAGAAAGTGCAAAACAAAAATCAGTGGCTGTTAAACATGTTTTTTTTATGGGCCAACACTGTTGGACAAACACTTGTCTGTGATAATAAATTAAGGAGCTTGTCAGTTAATGTGGAAATGAGGGCACTTCATTTGAGCTGTGAACAAACTGACTTGCTCACTCCTAACGACTCTTGGGCGCTCTAAGCACAAAAGATGAAGCATATTATTATCAGTCTTGGATCACCAGATGCTCGCAATAAATGTTTTAATTGCCTGTTTGTGAATCCCTGCGTACCTTCATAGCCTCAGCTGCTCCCGTTAAATCTGGCTCACAGTCAGACAGTTGCTTTTTTTTTTTCTTTCAGAAGCATTCCAGTCTGTTGTGCTGTTGTATAATAGATGTTTATTTTCTGAGTATGACAATATATTGCATTTTCACCTTGTTTAATTGATTATGAATACATTGTTAAAGTCTTTTCTTACTTGTTTTCAGAGGAAGTTCACACATAGTTTGTCTGTGTTCCTTTTTTTTTTTTAATTTTTATAAAGCTTTATATCAATTTGATTATGTTTAATTAATCTAGTAAAAGAAAGATGAAATGTGGCATAATGAGTTCAGCAGGAAAGAAATTTCAAAACCTGAACACAGCCATTGCAGAACAGAATTTAATTAAAGTAGCTGTGTGAGGTTAATTGCTGGAATCGATATAAAAAATGGACTTCTGGCAGACTTCTCTGTGTGCAGTTGTGTACTTTTGTCTGACTTATGAAGTCAAACATGCGAGTCACATGTACTGTAATTGGGATGATAAACCACAAAATACAGCTAATATCCAGAGACACCATTTGTTTTAGTGACTGATACTTGCTAGTCAAGTTGTAAACAAACCCTATAAAAATAGACTAAATTATTCAAAACACCTATTAAGCAAATTTGAGGTTAATTAAATGCTCCTTTTTAGTTCATGAATGTTTATGGTAATATATTATATATTCATATAGATTACCCAGAGAAGGCTGTTTGTTTTGTGAAGCAGCTGAAAGAGCTGCTTTCACTTACACATCCGTGTTTAACTTCATGTTTTAGTGTCGGCACATGAGAGGACACCACTAAACATTCGGCAAGTTTCACGTTTTTTTAAAAAGAGCGTTTATTGTATTTTTTGACGGATTTTCTGCGTGCACGTGCTCCTCCATTGTTTTCAGCTAGTGGTGACATCAGCAGTGAGCTCCAGCTCTCAGGACTGCACCGGTCGTCATAATATTGTTGTAGAACATCGTATATGATCGTAATTATCTTTATTATAAGGCTTAATGTGCAAAAAAACAAACTTCTCCTTACCCATTAGACTTGCAAGTCAACTGCACAATCATTTACTATTTTCTCCATCCTGATACCAGCAGTGAGGGGCAGACCCTTCCTTTTATCGCAGACTCTTGTTGGTTATTGTTGGCCAGGACATGGAAGCCTGTAATAGATAAAATTAGTTGAAAGCTCAGCGTGCAGCAGCCATCTTAAGGTTATATTTATCTAAAGAGTAAATGTTTACAAAGTAATCCATCGTAGAAAAAGGACGCTTGACAGTAACAGCGGCAGTCACAGCAGAAGCCCACGAGTATTAATGGATCTAACGATGTGTTTTAGTTTAGGACAGGCTGCTCTGTGGTTTTACTGGTAAGTTGTCGAAACAGTCTTTTTTTTGTTCTTGTTGCCAGTGTGACCTTGGCCTTGATTGTTCCTGCTGTTTTAGTTGTATATCCATATTGTTCATGTGAAACAAATTATCCCACAAGATTCTAAGTTTTCTAACATTGTGTTGCATGATAAATAACTTAGAATAGCGTATTTGTCTTCATTTACAGATAGATTGAAGACTAAGCTAAACCAAAAGGCCAGCAGGCAGGCTGTTGGAACAGTATAATGCTGGCACGCGTGCTGGTGAATTCTCACACATGGTGCACAATGGCAATTTTTGTCAAACGATATGATAACCAGTAATTTCACATTTTTGTGTTTTTGAAAAGAAATTCATAATTTTTTAACACCTGAAGGTAAGAAAGGACAATCTGCGGTAGCAATGATGGATGATTCAATATTCCATAGCTCTGGCCCAACCATAATTAATACTTTTTTTTTTCTCATAACTCTTGCGTATAGAGTTGTTCCCATACAGATACCAGCATCGGAAAATGCAACCGATACCGCTAAAAATGCTGGTGTTTGTATCAGCGAGTACACCAGTCTGTGCACCAATCAGATACCGTGTAAGTTATTGCTGCGAAAAAAGTACCGAGCTTCTTTCCAATTAGCTCAGTTAGCTCTGACTGACCTTACATACCTGTAATCAGTTTCTCTTTGCTGTTTTAAAACAGCACACAGGAAGTTGCGCTGTGTTGCCACTGGGAGCTACCACTTTTAGGAGTGACGAAGAAGAAAGGAGAGAGCTGACAGAGCTCGCAAAATGTCGCATTCAGCAATATTTTACACTGGCAAGTCAAGGGAGATGTGTTAGGGAATTGTTTTTAATGCGCTGGTATCAGATCGGTACTCGATATCGAGCAATATGCAAGTTTAGACACTGGAATCGGTATCAGGAAGCAAAAAATTATACTGGAGCATCTGTATTTGTGGACATGTGTTGCAAATTGTATTTGTGTTGTCTTACTGTGGAACTATAAAAAATGTCCACACTTCTTCTCTTTTCTCTCCTTAATGTTTTTAACCGTGTTTACTGGCAAATCACATAAAAAGAGAGATGCATACTGCCACCTACTCTATCAAAGTTTGTGGTTGCTGCACCTGTTAAGTCAATTAAAGCACTTTGGCTTTGTATGATCAATTCTGTTGTTTCTGTTTATCCCCTGCTTTACAGCTATAGTCTAATTTTAGCCAAAAAAGAGCCTATAATATACATTTCTCGTGATTAGCCAATAATTAATTGACACGGTTTATTGTTTTGCATCAGTAATTCTCACAGGAAGACAGATGTGGGCCTTTTCCACTTCTTAGTCTGTACATTATCCTTTTTCAGTGTAAAAAAACCCCTTATAATCCTGTAAGAGAGTTTTTGCCCTCATCAGCTCAACTCATAAATCTCAGTGTTTGTGTTGGTGTGTGATGTGTGAACACACATGGGTAGATCACAAACTTGTCCATGTTTGTCAAGATGAAAACTCTAAAGTCAGGCTCAAAACAAAAGTAAATTTGGACTGGAGAAATGATGACAGCAAGAAAAAAACAGTTTTAGTGTAGTTTTGTGCACCTGACTGTTGTTTCAGAGGACAGCTGTAATTAGCAATAAACTCCCTCTACTCCATTTACATGGTCTTAATTTGTTTTTTTCCTTTTATTGCACAGTAAGCTGGAGAAAATAGTAGAGCTCATTGTTGTAAATGTCTCGCCTAGTGTTTTTCACACATGGCTTACAGTAAGTGCACCAAAGGGCTGCATTAGACAGCCGAGAATTTAAATGAATTGTTGTGTGGAAACTGTAATCGTTACACGAGCTTAGGTACAGCATAGCAACAGCTCTAAATCCTAAAAAGTGCCTGGATTCCACTTCATTAATCCTGAAACGACTGTATGAGATCTGCAATGTAAAACTGGCTGAAGGGTCTGGAGTGTATTTTGGCACATCCCCAGTGTGTCTTTTCTGGCACTGTCTTTCTCCTCCAGTGAGGAGCTGGTGAGCTTTCACGGGGTTTCTAATTACCAGTGGAGGGGCAGGTCTGCGGTCTCTTGTTACACTGTTAGCTTTAATGTCCGTGGGCTATAAATAGTGCAGGTGTCGGCTCTCTGGTGAGCAGCAGCCTCTACTCACAGGCTTTATAGGGGCAGGAAATAAAGCTCTGCATGCACAAACACAGTGTGCCCCATTGATTTAACTTAATGCTAACTGAGATGAGGTAAGCTATGTTTATGCAACACAGTTTTTTTATGAAAAAAACTGAATAGCTTCATTTCAGGAAATGAGATCAAGCCTTTTGAGGTGAAATGTTGACCTCAAATAACCTTAAGATAGTAAATATGGCGTGAATAAGTGTGAAGTGTTGCATGTCTGAAGATGTTTTCTTATTTATTGATTGGCAGTTTATTCCATAAATATGACTATAATATGCTTGATTGGCTGACAGACTCTTTTTATGCTTGCTTTAAGAAAGAAATTAAGTTCAGACAAGTGAAAACCATTGCAGCAAACTGTTTTGAACCTTGACAATATGAAGAAATATGTAGGTTTATTTTCTCGAATGACGAGTTTGTCATTGATTTAGCAGCTTCTATTTCCTATTTGTCCACTCAGTCCCGTCCTGATATTTTTTCATCTGTTATTGTAGCAGCATGATTATTTCCTCAGATGACCTGAGGTGCCACCACTAAGTCTCGATTCTGAGCTGCATTCATCTGAGGCAAGATTCCAATTCAATGCAGGTTGGAGCAACAAGTTTTCAGATACATAACTAAGGACTGAGCCAGCATCAGTGCAATTTAATGATCTTCTCTCTGTACCCAGTTGCTAAGCAACCTGCGCCGTTCTGTCTGAAGCTGTGGCGTCCCAAAAGAAACATCACATAATGGGTCTGAGGAGTGGAGGAATGATAGCAGAGGATGCGAAGCCACTGGGGTTTAACCAAAGTCTTTTTTCTGAATGTTGACTCTAAAGGTCCTCACTGGCAACGTTTTCAATAGCACCTCTGAATGGATTGAAGAAAAGGTTCCAATGTAACCAAAGTTGTGATTATATGAAGACATTTAAATACCTTCTACGGAGGCTTGAAACTGTCAAAATCAGAAATAAATAAATAAATGACTCAATAAGAAATTTGGCAAAAATACCACTATTAATTTAATTTCCCATTTAATGAGCAACGCTAATCGGTCTTTAACAAAGTGTGATAACGTTAGCAGTGCTTTCTTCTATATTTCAGATCTCATACTTACAGCGCTCCAGTTCCTCCAGCTGATCAGTCGCCTCTCACAAGAGTCTGCAGTCGGCCATGACTTTCCTGTGTCTGGTAGTTTTTAAAACTAACTTTGATTTTTTTTCCTCTTGCCCTCATGTCTTTCAGTGTTAGAGCAAAGCATACAAGTTGATCTGTACACTCTGTCAATCAACAAATGGTTTGAGAAGTTGACACTCACATGACACATAAGCCAGCCCCCCACATTTGCGTAATGAGATGGAAATACATACAGATATGTAAATGTCGAAGAAAATGCAGAAATAAATATGTTTGGCGAAGTAAATAAGGGTGCAAAGAAAAAGGGAAAAAATAGATAAAATAAATACATAAACAATTACACAAATAAATAAGGAAATGTAAAAATGAATAAATTAATGGGAAATCAAATGAATTGGGGAATTTATATGCAAAGTGGAAATATGTACATAAATAAATATGCAAATTAATTAAAAATGAATAAATTAATAAAACAGAAAATAAAATGGGAAATTTAATAAGTAGTACTATTTTTGCCATTTAATTTAATTATTAAGTCATTTATTTATTTATTTATGATTTTGGCAGTTTCAGTCCTCTATAACCTCCTACTTGGCCGTCTCAGCATGAAGACGTGACTCTTACAGTAGTCAAGGCTGAGGCCCATTGTGTTACCTGCTGGGTTAATCCAACAACCATTCCTTGTCCAGAGAACCCACGAGGACCCTCTGTTGTTTAAACGCCATAAACTGAACACCGTGTAGTATCAGGAGAAAAAAGGAGCAAATTAATCCAACTGCTTTAAGTTTTTCCACTAAGATTTTGTGCTTCAGGGCCTGACAGCCGTCTGGTTTTGGCAGCTAGCGGGAGAGAAGCCCATTCAGAAGATGAAGGCTTCAGCATTACCTTCTATTCCCTCAGTTTTTCAGCTGTGAATCGCAGACGTGAAGGGAAAAGAGAGAAATTAGAGGAAGTGGGTTTGTTGCTACAAAGCCACAGCTTGAGCGAAATCAAGCATTTCTGTTTCCCCTCTCCCCAAATCCCAGGAGAGGACTGTATTTCCTTCTGTGGTTGTTGTTTTGGCTCCACCGCACACAGAAATCACAGAAAACAAAGCTTCTCTAAAGACAACAGCGGATAACAAATGGACTTGGTAAACTTCTTTGAGGTCAGGCGTCAGAATTGCAAGTGTTACCCACTGAAGCAATTAATGGTTTCTGAATATGATTTTAGGATTTTGTAAGGTATCCTTGCAGGGTTAAAGTGGTCATTTGTTAGACACTTAGGTGTGTCATATTTTACATTCAGTAGAGTTTCGGTTTATTTTAGTCAGAGACAGTTTCTGTATCAGTGTCACATGGGTTTCACCTTGGCCCCGCCCCTAATGGACACAGAAAGCCGTCTTCAGTCCACTCATTCTTATGGGAGAAATGAAGGTGATCACAGACTATGACAAATTCTTTTGCCCCATCGTCACCAAGATACATATTGGACCCATTTTCACAGGACATATGACAATGTCATTCTGACAGAAATGACATTTTTCAGATGCGCAAATGAGGAGGAAATTAACTCTGCTGGAGACCAGTCTCTGTCTCAGCAACACATTCTTGCGAGATTTGGGAACCGGTGCTTCCAGCCTTGCTTCGCAATGGACATAAACAGACATTTAAATGGTCTTATAGGTAAAAGGTGTGTTCTTTATCATGCTTAGTTTTCCTTTGAGCCAGTCAGAAATGTCTCCTGACCATTCAGTAACTGTGGAATAATACAACACAAATAGAATGCAGTGTTTAATCCTACTCGGTGCATTTTATTTTCATTAATTAAGCCATTGAAATGTATGAAGTGATATACTGATATAACAATATATAAATATAACAGTGGGGGTTTCATGTATCAATCCACTGGAAATGCACCAGCCTTTTAAAAAATATTGCCCAAAATGTTAATTACATGTATTATTTAAAACACACACACACACACACACACACACACTTCAGAGCACAGTATAAACTGCATATTGCAAGCATCATGACCGCCTCTGACACCGTGATAATAGTGCATATTCTGCCACAACTCAGTTTACAACCACTACAATCTTCATTATACTGTGTGTTGCTTAACATTGTGTAAATGCCCCCATTCCTGCTGGCAGCTCCTCCTCCTCATCTTCCTCACAGGTCCTCGTACCCTTCACTTCCCTCCACACACTTTAACCTTTTTAACTGCATCACTCTCCACAGCTTCATCCCTCACATGATCAGTTTTCTGAACAGAATTTTGGTAACCATGTGGTTAACTTGTCAGTTTGTAGCTAGTTGAACACATTATCTGTGTGTGTTTGGCATATGTGTGTGTGTGCCAGTGCTGCTGGCTGTTTCCTCAGTTTGGCAGCAAGATTGACATAAGATGCTTGTAGCTTGAACATGTTTTATTGTAGCTGGTTCCAGCACTTTGTAAACAGTGAGTTTATCGTGTGGGATTTATTGTTCTCCTGCGTATGTTTTTGTTGGTGATACTTGTAGCTCAGAGACTTGCTTCCATAATGTTGCCAGCTGGTCTGTCTGGTTGAGTAGCCTGCTGAAGTGAGAAATGTAAATCACAGACTGGCTGATCTTTGTTTGATTTGATGATTTTTCAGTTATATAGACATGAGTCTTATTGTAACAGTGTTCTCAGGTTGTCAGATATCACCTCAGGGACCACAGTGTGTCAAATTGTAGGTGACAATTTGAATTAAAGCTCAACATGTTAGTGGTATTTTTATTTTTGTCTGCAACGTTTTCTTTTTGAAAAGACTGTTAGGAGGCCAGGCCAGGTTCATTTGAAGTGGCAGCATGTTTTTGCAATTTTCATCATCAAAAGAACTGCAGTTATTCAAAGTTACATCGTGCCATTCACTCACTACAGTTTAGGCACATTTAATGGTGTGATATATTTACCTTGTATCAGGGAGATGTTAGAAAAAAAAACAAAAAAACAGTTCACTTAGGTATCCTAACTTTTATTATGAATTGATCCTCCAGTAACACTTTCTACGAGGCCTGTCTCCATAATGCATTGTAACTAGGGATGCACGATTTTGTTGTTTTTTTTCTGATATCTGATATTCGATATTTTGCGACTCATTCAGCCAATAATCGATATTTTTATTTGTTTTTGTTTTTTTTATTTGTTTATTAAGATCCCCGTTATCTGCAGCAGAATTACAGCTATCCTTCCTGGGGTCCAACAAAATTATATGTACAGTAAGAAAGCCCAAAAAAAAAAAAAAAAAAAAAAAAAAAGGGAGCATGTTGCTCCAAAAATTCTGGGTTTGTACAAAAGTAACATTTGCTAACAAGTTTTTTCATATATTATGTTAACAACCTGTTTCTGCTTCTCCAGAAGGGTAAAAAAAAAAAATGTTAATGCGGTTTTCAAAAAATGTCCCTCGTAACTTTTTGAATGTGTCATACAGTTATACTCCTGTTAGGGCTCCTTTGCTTTTACATTTACATTTTTATTTTAAGAAAGACAAATTATTCTCTATTTTGTGTTCAAAAGGGTGAAAGAGGCATCGATGGACTAAATATCCCAGGACCACCTGGGCCTCCTGGACCTCCAGGATCCATGATTAATCTGCAGGATGTATGTGGACATACACAAACAAATCCTGCGTCTACACATACACAGACAAAGCTCTCTCATTCTAGCTTCTTAATCATTTATAACAGAATCAACTGGTGAAATCAGACAGTTAAAAAAAACAGAGTTTTCTGTGTAGCTGAAGCTTTATCTGCTTTAATTTGCTCAAAATTAGACAACAGGAGTGAATACGGGATCCTCTGGATATGCAATTTGAGATGGAGTGTTGTTAAGGTTTTTCTGTTGTATTGCTTTTTTTAATAGGCTAGTACAGCAACAACACCTCACTAGGGTCGGTCTATAATCCTGTGTGTTCTCAACCTTTAAAATACATCTTTGAATACATGTGTATTTAAAAAAATGGATTGCCAGCACACAGTCTCAGGCATCATTTAAAAGTTTAAGTAAATTATTGTGAAAGTTTCCAGGAAAGGCCACGGCTTCAGTCATGGTTGTTCTGAGGTGCTTCAGGCATTTTTAAGCCCTATATAATAAATTTTACAAATCTGAATACATAAAATATACCAACTTTCCCCTGACTTAGTCCTCTTTAATTCTGTCTGCAGCTGCTGCTCAATGTTACAGATGGTATCTTCAACTTCACTGAGATCAGAGGACCACCAGGGCCAATGGTGTGTAATACCAAGCTATAAATGCACAGTGACCATGTGCTTAACATGCTTTAATACAAGCAGCCCTTTACTGAAATTTAACCTACAATATAACTCTTGTATCACCCTGTCATACACTTTACTGTAGCACGATCAGTGCATTTTTAAAGTGCTTTGGCTGCAGATGTGTGATGGTTCTGTGTACGAGCATGTCGTTTCTGCCTTTAACCGAGCCCTCCTGCTTTTGTTTGCATCTGTGTTTATGTTTGCTGCACATGAATGTGTGTGTGTGTGTGTGTGTGTGTGTGTGTGTGTCGCAGGGCCCTGAAGGCTTGCCTGGCAGAGCTGGATTTCCTGTAAGAGCCTTTTGCTTGAACACCTCATGCTGAGCAGTGGTGTCACATGTTGAATGAATTCACAGAAGATTTGTGTGTACACGAGTCTTTTAGGGTTTATACACAAATGCAACTAATTTTTAAAACACTGTTTCCCCATTTTGCTTTTGCTGTCTTTGGGCTAATCATGGTAGGTACCTGAGTTGCTGTTAATGTTATTACCACAGAAGATGTTTTTTTTTTCCTTCTGACCTTACTTAAATAGAGTTTTTAGACAAGAAAAAAGTATTAAACATCAACTGTAGAATTTACAAAACCTTCCTTTGAAAATGCTACCGTCCTCGCTAAACATCCCAAATCTGCCTCGATGCCTGTTCCTCCCTCATCAGGGCCCCAGGGGACCAAAGGGAGAAATAGGCCCTCCAGGTGTCAGGGGATCTGCAGGGTTGAAGGTGAGACATGGACACCAGATTGATAAAAGGGCTGCAGAGCAGAATGTGGATTACAAAAAAAATCATGTCATGATTATAAACAGAGTTAAAAAAATTCTCTTTCTTTGCACTAACAGGGAGAGAAGGGAGAACCGGGAGTGACCATTGCTGCAGATGGGTCCATCTTATCAGCACCAAGAGGCCCCCAGGGGCCCAAAGGCATTAAGGTACAACACAAGTCACTCCTTACCCCTTTTTTTTTTAACTAACTTGTAACTGATGCAGATGCATCTTGGTGAGGATGCACCTAACAGTGCTACACCTGAAAACGTGCTCATTTTTATGCCATGCTTCCTCCATGCAATGCCCCCCACCTGAATCACCACGCCACAGGTATTCAGTCACAGACAGTGACGAAGATGCTAGGTCTTCCTGCACAGCAGCACAACAACATGTCACATGTGCACTATGCGTGTCAGTCAAAGTCACACATTGGTGTAGTTGGATAAGATAGCAGACAGAAGGAAGAGGAGGGTGTGAAGATGATGTCAGTAACCAGCTCTGCATGTTGATGCATCAGCTGTACAGTAAATTAACTGTTATTATGAGTTTGTATAATTGCTGTGATTCTATAAAACTCCACAGCTGAATTTAAAAAATTATAAACTACTGTTACCCCTCCTGTCATGCAAAGTCAAGCTCAAAATGATCTGTTTTAAAATCCATCATAATGCACCGCCACTGTTTCCAAAGTTCAGTTTATATCAGGACATTGCAAGTGCTGCTGATTGCTACCGACGTACAAGAGCGGTTCATTTCCAGTCCTCTGCCCTAATAAGAACAACAGAGCTCAGCTTTTTGAAAACTTGAATGAAGACCAAACACGAGCTCTTGTGAAAATGAGGAGAATCCCTCAGCGATTCTAGAGGCAGAAGCCGTTTAAACCGACGGCCGGAGAAACAAACTGTCTCTGAAAATTTGTTTATTGCTGCCATGATCGTAAACTTGATGCCGCACGCTCACGTCTCCTCATCTGATGTTTTGCTTCACTGCCTTGTGGTTTCATAGGGTGATCGTGGGTTCCCTGGACCTGCCGGACTTATGGTGAGTTCATATTAAAGAGAATATTAATATTCAGAAGCATTTAATCACCCACATTCCGTCATGTGGACAAGCTAAACGTCAAAGTCTTCATATGGACTGTTTTGACCAACTGGGGAAAACTGTTTAGCAGAAAAATATGATGCATGTGTACTTGTGTTGTCAAAAGTATCAAAACTTTACTCGATAGTAAATATTTTAAATGGTTTCAGTACTCATTTTTATTCATACTCCAGTACTAGCTATGTTTTTTCACTCTTCTCTTTGACAGCAGGTTGACAACATAGTCCCACCGTGTTCTTTACACACAGTACTCAAGCTTTGTTATATTTGTCTTTTAATAAAAATATGAAATTTTATGTCCCCAACACAGAATGTGTCATTTTTCCCCTGTGATATCGAAGTGATATTTTTGATATTGGTATTTTTCAAGGTATTGTATCAAAGGTAGAAATTCCTGTATTGTGACAGCAGTAGTGAGTACATAACCGTGTTTTTGTTTGTTTTAGGGTCCAATAGGCCCACAAGGACAAAAAGGAGAATATGGCTTCCCCGGTCGCTCAGTGAGTAACTGTTTGCTGTACATTTGTCTGGGCGCTCAAAACTCAAAGTGACAAATACATGAATAGAAAGTTTTCCTCAGTGCCAAGAAAAATTAGTTTTATTTAAAAGTAACCCACAAGGGGGAAACTTCTACATTCCTCATTACCTGAGATTGTGATTTTTTTAAATAAGGTTTATCCCTGCAAAACCAAATTTCATGTAGCAGTCTGACTGAATGACCAGATGTGTATTTAACAGACTTTCACATCTTGCAGTTTCTGTCAGATTTAGTTGACTTGTCCTTCACTAATATATATTGTATATTTATTCAAGTTTATGTACGTATAGAAATTATAGAAAAAACAAAACTCTCAAATATTTGTAGTAGTAGCCGCACAATCAGCCGATTAAAAAAATGTGACTAAGGGTTTTTTTGTTCACACAACCAATGCGTCACTCAACTCTTCATCAGGTTAACGACAAGGGTTGAATTATTTTTATGCACTCATCAGTGGGGTTGGGAATTGAAAAGTGGTGCCCACTCTGATTGATGCCGGCACGTTTCTCTTCGTTCCATTTTTTTAAAAAAACTCACGCGTCATGACATCAACACTCTTTGTCAGTCTTGCTACAAAGCAGATACCATCAACATGGCCGAGAGGAGGACAAGGTCCGAGGCATGGCTTCACTTCATGAAAATGAGATTACAACAGTGCTGCTTGTAATGTGTGTAAAACAGTCATTTCAGGTCACGGCGGAAACACCAACAATATGCCAAAACGTCTTTCGATGGTTTAAAGGTTCAGGGATGTGATGCGTCTGACGCGTCACAGCTGCTGGGCAGAAGTTTTACAGGGTTCAGACAGTTCAGGAAATTCAACTGCTTTGACACCTAAAACCTTTGTAAGACTACTTTTAACCACCAAAAAATGATCAGGAATCTATAATAAGGGAATCTATAAAGAATCTGATTGATAAGCAGATTTGGTAACAGCATTGATATGATGCATCACAAAATCAGACATTTAGAACTGGAATCAACATGAACATCATCAGTCCATTCCTTCTTAAGGAAACAAACTGTGTAAACCTGGAGTGTGTCGGCACGTCGTGCTTTGCGGTTCGCCCTGTGCACAAAGCCTGTTCGTCTCTTACAAACACTGATGTGCTTCATTCTCTCTCTGTCTGCAGGGACGACCCGGTTTGCCAGGGAGGAAAGGTGACAAAGGAGACTCCGTCGGCCTGCCGGTAAGAGGAGGACAGGAAGGAAGAGATCTGAGATTCTGGTTGATCAGTAATCTATTTGATTAACTGAGACTGATATATTCAGATACCTATTGATAAGACATAAGTCTATCAGTCTTGTGTTTTGAGATTTGGGGGTCTGGAGACTTTTGTTTACATTAGGATTATGGACTTTGTGCTGTCTGTCTGTTTTTCAGGGACCTCCAGGTCCTCCAGGCCCGCCTGGACTGCCAGGAAGAATTATCGGGCTGAACGGAGTAAGTTTACATCTGTCTGGGAATATTTCTCTGCTAATGATGATGATGATGACAATGATGATGTTTATGATGATAAACCACCATCATCTTAGATTGTAATACTTAAAAAGCTTGTTTCAGAGTCATATATTGGACATCGCTCCATAAAAATGCATTTGAATGGCAGAAATCCAGGAAATTTGTTTATTATTATTATTATCAGTGTTCTGCAGAGCATCACTGAACATCAGTTATCAATATTTAAAGCTACAGTGTTTGCTAGAATTTTTTAAAAAATGATGACTGGCTCCAGTTTTCAGCTAGAATATCTCATTTTTCTTCAAGCCTTCTGACTGATTAGAAAGATGCTGTAATGCCATAAAAATACAAAAAAAGATCAGTGTATCTGTAAATATCAGAGCACCAATAACATTTGAAGTCAGTTTGTGGTTTTTGTCATAATCCATGTCTGTGAAGATCATGTAAGTGTACCACTTTGACTTTCCTCATTCCATCAAATAGTTGATCAATCATTTAGTCTGATTATGCTGCTCTTCTTTGAATTTTAAAGACAGTGTTTCCGGTGCGCCCCAGACCGCACTGCAAAAAGGGACCAGTAAGTCTTAGTCGGACCATCTGATTGGTCTATTTCAGTTTGAAATCGGACCATCCGGTGGTTCTGTTGGTGTGTTGGTGTAGCAGCATGGCAGCTCTCTGGTCTGGGCTACAAACAGCATCTCATCCTTCCACCACCTCTTTTTATCTCCCTTCGTTTTCTCCTTCTCCTTCTGTCCTAATGATGTTTGGAAAGGCTTCATGTCTGTGGGTCTGGCCTCATTTCATCAGGCGTAAACATTCCTCTTCCTCACAGGTGGATCTAGACAGCTGTTTCATTTTCTTACCCACCTGACATATTTGGATCTTTATACAAAATTTGTTCTAAGAATTTATCAGATTCAGATTGAACATGCATTAGCCACCTGTACATCTGCTGTGGCTGCTGCCCTCTGTGGTGCATCTTGGTTTCCTCTCTACCAAGATGTTGTGTTTGTTTGTTTGTTTGTTAAATCCAGTTTGATCACCCAGGAGGAATGTTAATGCCAGGTGTTAAAGGGGTCTGAGTGTGAATCCTGCTTTCCTTGTCAGTCTGCACTGTCCTCATCATCTCAGGGAAGAGGGAGCTGCGTGCTCCTCTGACAGGAAAGACAGAAAAAACAATTGATACGTTTAACTGAATGTGCATGAGAGTTGGTTCCCTATCGCTTTTCAGTTCAATCAGTTCAGTGGAGGAATTTATAGAGAATATATATATACACAACAATGGCCATAACAGTTTTTTGTTTTTTTTGTAATTTCTAAGAAAAAGCTCCTTCCTTAATTCACTGCAGTTAAAGTGACATATGTCATACTTTGGCTTAACTTTTGTTAGTTAACTAGACAGTGGTAGAAAAAAAAACTCAGTGCATTTACTCAAGCAGTGTACTCAAGTACAGATTTAAAATAGTTTTACTTCACATGAGCAAGACCATTTTATACTACTTTATGCTTCTACTGTTCTTCTTTTCATCGGGAAAT
>JAQLOL010000006.1:5216703-5243729 GCA_029783665.1 Naso thynnoides
ACTCATATATATTATTGTTTATATGACAAATAAATGTAACTTTATAATTAATAATATTTGTCTCTCTTTTTCTGTCTCTTTTAACATTAACATTTGTAAATTAATTATATGTAGCCAAACAAATATCAGACCTGTATATTAAACATTAGTAACTGTGTGTCTGTGAACTCCGGTGACTTTAATTGATCCGGAGGAGTTAAACAGTTTAGACGCATCTTAGTACATTTAGCTGATATAGTTTTTTACTTTAACGTGGGCATGCAGGGATGAATGATTATCCCGATGATGTTGGGGCAGGTTAAACGTGTTGGAGCCTTCAGTACCATAACCGTAACCAAATATAATGTATTATAAGTGTGTTCACAATGTGTAATAATGTAGAACATATGTTCATGATGACTTATAACGCATTATAGGGAAAGTATTACTAAAAAATACAAAAAAAGTGCTGCTGTAATAAAATGTTGGATTTAACCTTAAAAGTCTCTAGTAGTAAAAAAATTACGCCGTCTTCTTTCCTTCTTTATTGTAGAACATTTATTTTGTGACTCTGCGGTGCTTGGCCAAAGGGTTGCTGGCAGATTAGTACTCAGTGCGCATCATGCATCATAGTCACATTTAGACCTGAAAAAGTTCCACTCGGTGGAATGTCCACCTGTTTTCAACACGCGTTCATCATCACTCTCACCATCGCCACCTGGATTTTCCTCAGCGGTGCTCTTTTTTTTTTTTCTTTCATGTGCACAATGCGGCTTCATCTCCATCAGGTAAATGACCGACGCTTCCTTCCTGCTTGTCTACACATGGCACTGCTGATGCCATCTCTGGTTACTATAGCAACGGTGAGCGACAGCAGAGCGCCGTAAATAAGGGAAGAGAAATGAGAGCGGTGATTGAGTTGTATGGCTGAAGCGTTGGCTAATCTCTGACCGGATTGGTGAATTATTGCCGTCTTTTTTTCGGCTGTGTGACTGATGTAGCATCTGGAATTGTTGTAAAGTAAAAAAGTGAATGTGAGTGAATGATCTGAATGTACAGGGAAGAATGAGCACAAGAACATCATTGCATGTATGTATGAAACGAGACCGTGACTTTTTTATGATTGATTTTACAGCTCTAGTGTGTGTATGTGTGTCTGTGTGTTTGTGTGTGTGTGTGTGTGTGTGCATTTATCAAGTGAACAATCTTTGGCAAAGCCTCTCCATTGTTGTGGCTGTGCTATCATGATAAACAAGGAAACTAAGCAGGTGAACAAACATCTTGTTACTGTCAGGGGAATAATTTACTCCCTACCTGAAAACTTGTACCTGCCTCAAACAACTCCCCATACTCACATCTGTGTATAATGCAGACAACTGCTGATGTGCACCAGAACATTCTAAGCAGCTGTGTGTGAATTTGTGTATGTGTGTGTTTTTGTGTGAACACCTGCATCTATTCTGAGACACTATGGAGGGAAGGCACACTTTCAGACTTTGGTCTTAAGAGGAACAAATGGGGCTAGGGCGGGTTTCTTCTCCTTCCATTCTCTCCCTTGATCACAGATTTTTCTGGGGAACTGTCTATTCGTTGGGTAATTGTAACCAGTGTAGGGTGTGGCT
Source organism: Naso thynnoides (assembly GCA_029783665.1). Taxonomy (NCBI): domain Eukaryota; kingdom Metazoa; phylum Chordata; class Actinopteri; order Acanthuriformes; family Acanthuridae; genus Naso; species Naso thynnoides. The sequence goes on from JAQLOL010000006.1 coordinate 5,218,305, forward strand.
TCTGATTGGCTACATGAACTTATCCATCACTACAGATAACATGAGCTAGGGTTGGACTAGAATTAAAACTGGTGTGAAGAAGTAAGTCCACATCACCTTTTGGAAGCAATTCATGTGTGAGCGAGGATCTGCATTGAAGCGAATGGGGATAACAAAATGGATGCTTGTTCTGAAGAGAAGTTGTGCAACCCCCTAAAAAAGAGAAAGGAGCATCCAGGGCCGTCCCTCCCTAAATACAGACTGCTCGCTGTGCGTAGGGCCTCATGTTGTGCTGGTGAGCAGTTCGCGAGCCCCCCCCCCCGGTGACAAGTCAAGTCAGTAGAGTTTGAGAGGAGAGATAAATGGTGCGACACCTACCACACGGATTGCTGAAGTGATTGACAGAAAGAAGTGGGAACGAAAAGACACTTTGCATCCGGCGTAGGTGTGGACTGGTTACAAAACCTAATATTTCTGTCAAACGGTTCTTACGGTATAAGTTGTCCCTCCTGGTAAACTGTGTTTGATGCGAGATTTCGTTTGTTTCCTTGGTTTGGGACGGAGGTTGTATTGATTTGCATTGTGATGTGTTCAAGTGCTATTCAGTAAAAATGTGACTGGTGAAGGTAACTTCATCATGATTAGTTTAATGTAATCTTGTAGAATGTATCGTTAGGTGAGAAACTGAGACAAGTAGGCAACAGAAATTGTTACGAAATAGGAGAAATACGTTTCATATTGTTTTTCAGCAGGAAAGAATTCAGTTATTTATGTTCTTAGTTTGGTGAGCTGCAGGTTTAGGCTCACTGAAGGGACTGCATTTATTTTAATTTTATTTAAAAGAATTCAATTATTTATTTTAAACATTTCAACTTAACATACACATTTACTCTTCCAGATATTCTATATGTTGTTTAAAAATACACTAGATTGTGTTTAATGGAAAAGAGGTGTTTTCTACCCAGACATTTTAAATAACATATTTTCAAGCTGTAATCACAATACAGCAATACCGTGAAACCGTAATATTTTTGCTTAAGGTTATGACACCGTCAGAATCTCATACATGCCTATGCCTCCTGTGATCTAGCATCATGTGTTTGGTTGGTGGGAGCACCTGACGTGACAGGTGTACAGGAGGAAAGGCTGAGGAGACTGGACTGAGACAGTGAGGAAGAGAACGAAGAAGCCCCAGTTGTTCAGATGTTTGCAGGGATGCTGTTGAACAGTTAACTTACTTACATAATCATACACCCTGACATTTTGCTCATTTGATCATAATGAAGCACTTCAGAACTTGTTTAACAGTAACATTTAAAAGTTTTATCATGCACTTCTTAGTATCTCGGCATGTTACACATGACTTGTACACGTCTTTAGCTAAACCCTAAATAGATAGAGCATTAAATTTGCGTAATAGTTTTATAATATTAATCAAAAGTGAATGAAGGAATGCATACTTTTGCTTTTTATATTTTAAGTACATGTTGCTTATAGTATTTTCATGCTTTTACCTAAGGTTTCAAATACAAGAGAATTAGGAGGAGAAGCATTACCAGCACTTGAGCATGCCAGCCTCAAAGTTAGACGAACTTGTGCATCGCACTGACCCTCGTATCAGCACCAAAAAAACACGCAGGGTTCACGTGAAAGTAGCTGAAATGTTGGCTGGATTAGCTTCAGGATCTTCACACCATGAATAGCAGCAAGTTACAGTTCAGGCTGCACTGTGTCACTGATTATTCCCGAGCTGTGCCAAGCTCTGCCGCACACACTTCCCCTTCTTCTTGATTTTCACATCAGACAAACAACGTTGTGGTGCGCTGACCAGCTGTAATGGAGCGCAGATCAGGTTTCCCATGCACAGAACATCTGACATGAAAGTGGAATGGTAATATAAATGGGACCGCATGTGCAACTCAGCAAGTGTATCAAAGCCTTAGCACCTCTTTGGATTGCAACACAGAGTTTATGATGTGTGAAAACATTTGCATAATCTGGCAGTGATATCTGTCATGATTTGGATGTTTACAGTGGTGCAGGAAAATAAACAAGACATTTTAAATCCATGTTGGAGTGTGAAGCTGCTCTTTGCACTGAAAGTGAACACCAGGATGCTTACATGCTTACAATGACTTGCATGCTGATGTTTAACAGGTGCAATATTTATTACTTTCACCATCTTAGGTTAGTTTATTGGTATAATAACATTTGAACAATTAACATACACAAACTACTGCTGAGGCTGAGGGGCATATCGTTAGTTTTTATTAAAGTATCTGACAGATAAAAACATGGACCTGATGATTGTGCTAGATTAACCAATAAGGTTATCACAGAAGTGATCCAAATTTATCCTGAGGGTGTTATGGAGTCATTAGTTGAACTGAATAATGAAATTTTCTTCTGACAACCTAAAAGTCGAGTTAGAGCAAAAGTCATTAGGATTCATCATGTGGAAATCACAAATGTCTGTGTAAAACTTGTGGTAGTCCATTCAGCAGATGTCCAGAGATTTTAATGAACGATAACTTGTCCAAATGCAGAGTGAGAGGTTCGGCAAGGTCATCAGGATTCATTATCATGGCACCATGGAGATCTGTGTGAAATCTCATGGCAGGAATTTTACAGTGTGTGAGTTTCATGATTATTCAGTCTGGACTTGGGTCGGGCCTCTCTCTTGTGAGACCGATATGATGAGTATCGTTATACACTGTTGACGATCCAATGCATTAAGAATACATACGCAGCAACTCCAGATACTATAGAATTCACACTCCAATCACATTACAGTGCAATTCAGCACAGTGTGATTCAACACAGCGTGACTCGATACATTGTGATAGAACAATGCCAAGGAATGATGCTACGCAATTCAATGAGTTTGATTAATAGAATAATAAATAAAAGATAAATGAGAAGAAAAGCCCAAAAAACCCTACTAAACTAAACCTTTACTCTGCTATAAAAGTCTTATGAAATGACTGAAAGGAGAAATGTTTGTTTCCATTCGTGTGTTTTTAACTGTTTTTGGTTGTCCACTAAGTCTTTCAATATGACCATTGCACTACACCTCTTAACCAATAGTGTCGCTGTAGAGCGGAAACTGTAAAATTTTAACTCTGAACATGGCCAGCGCCATCTTTGTTTTGAGAGGAATTTCATGCAGACCAAACACCTTTGTTATAGAAAACTATGCAATATTAAATAAAAGCAATGTTCTGATGCAACTGGTTACAACTTTGGCAACCTGGCAAGTACTATTTTTTAGTTATTACTACATGCAGGGAGGAATAGGAGCCTGGAGGAGGAGTCTTTGTACCGATCTCAGTGGCATGGACCTGAGACTTGCACAATATATCCATGATGCACGTTAATGTAACGTAGGTCCAATTTAGGAGGAATAAAAATAGCAAAATATCAAATTATTGAGTCAGTCAAAATTCTAAAAAATGAATAAAAAACATCTAATGATCCAATAGATCAGATTTTACCAATGCAAGCATTTAACAACTGATGCATCTCAATTTCTCTCGTAAATTGCATCCATGTTTCATTATGTATGTATTAGTTCTATTACTGTACAGAAAAAAAAGGCATTAAAAACTATGTGAACTGCTGAAGGATTCAAAGAGTGATAATAGTTCATGTCCTCACTTTAAGGCCACGGGTTAGTTTGACTAAATCCTGTATGTGCACAGCTAGATGAGCTTTAGATCTTAAAATAAGAATCATGGTGAGTTGCTCTGAAGCCTTGTACTAATTAATTTTTCCAGCCAGCTTTGATAGCAGCCTTCAGTGTTAGCTGCCTTAAACTCACACGTTGACATTTGCAAATTTATAGCAGCATCAGGCTGGATTTCATTCATTCAGTTTGACAGGCAATAATATTTCCTGTCAACTGCCTCGAGGATTTTCTCTAAGACTTGCTCATCTATGTTGAAAATGTGGCTGCAGAGCCGAACTGTTGTTAAGTTCTCAGCAGATTTTGAACCGTATGTTGTGTTTTTTATCAGCCACTATTAAATCAGCCTGAATGGAGTCAGTTGACAAAACAGTTCTTTCTGTGTGACATTCAGTCTTCTACGTTTCATCCTTCCATATGTTTGTCTGTATTCAGGAGCTGCCGTCCTCTCAAGCAGCTCGTAGGTCTTTTTCATCTTGTCTGATTTCTCTGAGCTGCAGGTCAACTTGCAAGATCGGCTGCTCAATGATTTATTTGTTTGACCTTACTGTTTCTCTGCAATTCCTTTCTCTCACTACTTGTGCTTTTTTTTAGTGGAAACTATTTCTACTTTTGCTGCGTGCTGCTTGGCAGTTATTCAAGTTGAATAAACCAAAGGTTTCTTAGAGTACTCAACATTAATGCCAAAGTGTCCGTGGAAATGTCTGTGTCAGGAAAACAAGATAAAAAATACCAAAGGGATACAACAGCAAGGTGTTTTCATGGGTAAGGTATTTTTTTCATGCGTGATTGATGCTGGTCAAACAGTACGTTTCTATGTCTGACCTCAGCGCTGAATTGTTATTCCAGCTGTATCTAATCTTAAAGGAATATGTAGGAGAGAGTCATCTGGAACATAGAGCTGATGCAGTAGATTGTTCCACTATTACTCAAGGATTGAATTAATCATTGCGAAACAAGCTTCATTTTCGTGCTGTACTTGATCATCACCATCAAGCTAACTTCTGTTTTAGCTCAGTGTTTTGGCCTTGAGGCTTTGTGCTGTCACATTAAATCCTGCAGAAAGTGTATTTTAATAATAAGCAAAGTAAAAGTTTGAGCATTGAGTTTTTATTACTGATGCATTTTATGATATCATTCCCTCACTGCCTTCTGGGTAAACTGGATAAACAACCTCTATTAAAAATTAATTTTATTTTATTTTTTATTTTTTGCACTAAAAATGACCTTTGAGGTATTGGGACTCTTTGATTATAACAGTCGGTTACTATCAGGCTTAATGAAATAAAAACTGAAAGTTTGATTTTCAGGGTGCCACTCATCTGCTGCCTGTTTCTACAAAAAATCATTTACTCTACAAAGTTAAAAAAAAAAACATCAAAAGGTAGTGAAAAATCTTTAACCCAAATTCTCAGAGCACAAGAGTTGTTTGTGCTGTACGACCAAAATCCATAGATATCGTTTGCAATGAGGTAAAATAGAGAAAAGCAGAAATTAATCCAAATGAAAGAGGTGAAACCTCATTGCATTGTTTCTCGTTTTCTTTCAAAGAATAATCATTTAGAAACTAGAATCCAAGCATTTCAAGTGAACATACTTATAGCATTAAAGACCTTCCAAAATATACACAAGGTTCACTGTAAGGGTGTATGACTTCAAACAGAAAAGCTGACCTCAATGTGTTTACGTCAAGTAATGTAAATAAACTGTAGATGTTGTGATCAACATGATGTACACACCTTAACAACATGCCCACAACAACAAGAACAGAGCTGAGGGTTTATAAAAGCTGCTGGGCTGATGGATCCCACATGCACTCATCATTGTCGCCTTGACTTGATCCGTTAAATTACGTATGAAGTGTGGAGCTGCTGTAATCACACCTGTAATTAGTAACAAACAGCAGCAGTCATTTACAAGCACCTTGTGAGAGTCAACAGTTAGAGCTCGCTTAACATTATTTCACACCCACTGAAACTGTGATAATCAGGTCAAGGAGCGTCTGAAGAATGAGAGACGATTTACTGCTCAACTTAACTAGGTGGCCGAAGTTAATGTGGGTTGTTGTCGTGGAGTACCCTACTAGGAGAGATTGCACTTATCAGTCTTAATTAGCACTCATTTGATCTCCAATTATTGTTTACTTTGTCTGTTGTTGTTGACTTGAGACGTGAGTTTCTTTGTGTGTGAGTGTGTGCGCGCAGACGTACTTAGATCTCAGTGCTGAATGCGGAGTATCATGGGAGGCCCGATTCATTAAGCCTCCGGTGCGTTTGAGTTCAGTCTCTGCCTCTCTGTCTCTCACCATCTCTGTCTGTTCCTGTTTTCTGCCACCATCCATCCCTCTTCTTTTCTTCTCTGCTGGGAGCCCAGTGTGTGTAAACTAATTAAGTAGTCTGGGTAAGACGAGTTGATCAGACTCTTTGATCAGCTTTCACAGACATATCTGTTCGGTGACTCAGATGCCAGCAGGCTGTTGAGAGACCAGGGAGGGTCCAGCTTGTTTTGCATACTGCTGCAGTCACTGAGTTCATAGTGCTGCTGCACATAGAGGAGGGACGGCAAATGTTCTCCACGGTGGTGTTTGGACACAAGACAAAGGAGAGTAGAGAGAGAAAGAGCAACAACGGAGCCGAGCAAGAGCAGAGAATATATAGAAGAAATTAAAACCTTTATAGCGAGTGATAAAAATAATAACAAAAATAAAATAAGATGATGGTGGTTTAAAACACATGGTGTCAGAAGAACGGTTTTATATTAGTTTATATTAGTTTATAATTTAAACTCTCAAGTGTTTTTGCTCTTTTAGAAACAGACCATTCATCAAAGATGTTTTCAAGAGTTGAAAGCAAGCCCATAAATAAAAGCATTTGATTGGATGAGACAGATCCCATGCTGCAGTGATTATCAAACCCCTCGGCTGTAATCATCCTTTGACCGCACTCTGTCCATTCGATTCATCATCTTTATGTACTGATTCATTTCAGTTGATTTTTTTAAAATCTTTTGGCAAGCAGAGCTTTTCCATTGTTTCATTCAGCCTGTCCCTGAGTGAAGGTCACATCATGGACTCACTGTTTCAGATTTATTACGAGCTCCAGATGAAGCACGGGGATGTTCTGGAGGAGCCTCTTTACAATTTGACTGTGTATATAATTACACATTAACAGTGAAACTTATACCAAAGATTGCCTCCAGAAATGTTATATGACATACAAAGTTACTCTGCTAAATAATGATTTGCTATGATTAGGTCTGTCAAAGTAACAGAATTTGTTGGGCGATATGGTTTCAGAAATTATTGCGAACAATGATTGAATGAATTTTATGCCTCTGATAAGATAATATAGCATAACGTTAGTACATGCTTTCAAAAAGCAATGAACCTCCGATTCTACATTAATAATTCTTAATGCATTTAATGTATTGTAATTGTTAATTATTTTACAAACATAAAAAAATTAGACACCCAAAACATTAACTTAAGTTCTCAATTTTAAATTCCAAATGAAATTGTTTAAATTCCAATGATGCTGAAGTTTGGTTTTGTCAGCTGTGGTCCTGTGTCCTGATTGAAAGTAAGCTGTAGTAGCTCAAGATCAGTTTAGTTCACAAACTCATAAGCTAACACCAGTTCTGTTGGGAGCTAATGGCTGATTTAGCTCATCTGTGGCTAAAGCTGTTAGAAGATGATTTCTCTAAATGTTTTGCTGCTTTTGTACAGCATTTGCTCCTAATGAACAGATGAAGGCGAAGGCAAACTTGCCTCAGGCGTCTAATGAGACGTCTTTGGTTAATTTGATTACCGTCTACTATTTACTAACGTTAACATGCTAGCTAACGTAAGCAAACCAGCAGTGAACTAGGACTCAGTGGTCTGTCAACTTTGCAATCAAACTTCTAACAGCAACTAAACAAAGGTTTACACACTTCAAGCAAAATGTCTCTGCCCAGATGAAAACCTCTTAACTTTGCTCGGGATTGCTCTAGGTAACATTAGCGATTGTAGTATGCGTAGAGTCCGGTGTCAGCGAGCTCTGGTGGTGGTGAGCTGTTATGTTGCTTGGCAACAATAAAACAATGATAAAAAGGCCAGAAGAATTATCGTGTTCATGTCTATATTGTACAATTAGTCAATATATATATTATTGCGACAGGCCTTGTAACACCTGCAAACGTAATAAACCACAAACTTAATACAAATCTGCAGCTTTTAATGTAATAATCCCACAAACGTAATAAATTTCCTACAAACTTAATAGCAAATGCCCACAGCCAACGTAATACAACATTTTCCACAAATGTAATAGATATCACATTTGCAGGGGTTTGTTACATTTGTGGGAAGGTAAAAATCTTCAGCTTTAAAAATTGTAATAACTGCTCACAAATGTAATACAGATATGAAAAATGATAGTCATGGTTGTTCGCAAAGCTGCGAAGCCCCCGCTGTGTTTGTATCTTTCCTTCTCATTATTATTATTTATTCTGCCATTTAAGTCCATGGCAGCCCATAGAACTGTACTGTGAAAAGTTGTAAAATTTGGCACACTGGTAGAGGGTCATGCCAAGAGGGCCATGGAGGGAATGTGGGATCACTGGCCAAAGGTGGCGCTGTAGCAAACAGTTGGTACAGGCCTATCAATGATACTGTCTTTCATTACAGAACTTAAAAATTCAAACTCTCCTCCTACTGGAAAAAAAATCTAGAATCGTGAAATGCGAGTGAACATTTTGTCTTGATATATCAGGTTAATAGTAGGATGTTTGAAAGTAACAAGTTCTTATCTTACACTAGATGTGAAATACACTGCAATCTTTCTACAATTACAAATGTACTAAAAGATTTCAAAGTTGATGATAATAGCTGAATCCAGATTGTAACCTGTTGTAAGGATACCTGCATTGCCTCTAAATGCCACAGTGTAATTTCTTTCCCACTGCCAGGCAATCATAGCAATGAAAGCCAGCAGAGGGTGAACCATATTGAGTAATTACTTTTGTTAAGTGTCATCAGAAGGTGCTGAAATAAGGAATTTGTCCTGCTATTGTTCTGTGAGCAGGCAAAACATAATGTGCATCATTTATTCCAAGCAATCAGTTGGTTTGGAGGCTTACAAGCGTACAGAAAACTGGGACAATGGAACCTCTTTCAGCCCCATCATAACTTTGTCACATATTTTGTGCACTGACAATGCATGTCATGTTACATTATTTGCCTTAGATGAGTGTGGGCGGAAAAGGCAAACAAGATTAGTTGATGCATGCACTTGTTTTCTTCGAGTGAATCGAGGCCTTTAGAAATGGTTTAGTGAGTCAGTGCCAGTAGCACACCCATCAAACTCATCCTTGTAACAACAGTGCATAACTGCAACTGGTAATTCTCTACAGGCACGCTAAGGTTGCTTCGAGGTGGTCCTTCAGTGAGTAATTGCTGCTGCTTGAGATGTGGTGGAATTTTTTCTCACCAGCGTTTTGTGGGAAATCTGCCTTGATGTCAGTCCTCATATGTGCTGTGAAATAAATATGAGGCTCACTGTGGTTTCTGTGGGCTGTGGGATAATCCTGGACTGAGGCAGGGTTTTGTGAAGTCCTACAAGAGTAATGTTACATAAAAAAGATACTCGACGATGACTTTCACATTTACAGTGAAACAGAAGAGAAAGATGTCACAGTATGCATGATGTGAATGTGAGTGGATCAGTTGGAGAAGGAATATTCAGGTATGTAACGTAGGTGAAAGCATCAATATTGTTTGGGAATCAGACCAAAAATAGTCTTATGCCTGTTATACAGTCTGGTCAAGTTGTGTGAAGTACCAGTGAGACGATAAAATATGGTCCTGAAAGTCCAGCTGGAGTAACAGATGAATGCATTTAAAGGCTAATCAAACATGGAAACCATGCCTTATGGTTTGTAATACTCTGAGAAAGGATTTGGCACCATGTTTGGTCACGATGATCATGAGGTAAACTGTAGAATTATACTGTTAAAGTTTCAAAGTAATCTGCATGAATGTAAAAACCTGTCTTACATTAGTCTTACAGTCTTACATTAAGCCAAATTTAGACTGTACCGGCATACTGGACTCTCACCACTAGATGTTGCACATCTCAGCCAACTGAATTGAGTGACACTGAAAGTCACTAAAGTGTTTGTGTCACCACAGCAAGTCAGTGTTGAGGGTTTTTCCCGACACCACTGACTACATACGGACATTGGGACCAAAGCATCTGTTGCTGTGTGTTAATACTCTGGAGCTGTACAATAAACTTTATAACATTAACTCACACCACAGAATTTTATAATAAACACAGACACAAGGTCTTTGAGTTTTTCAACATTTTTGCGACTTTCCCAACTTATACAGTGCAGAAATGATTATGATATCAGCTGTAGCTGATGATAGAAAACCCCCCTTTGTCCTTCCGCTGCTAGCTAAGCTCACGTCCCAACTGTGGCTGTGTGACACATTAACAGACCTCTAGTTTATTTTATTAACACAGTTACTACATGTTTGAGCTTTCCAACGTTTCTGGAACTTCCACAACTGATACAGTGCAGAAATTTTGACTATATTGGCCGTAGGTAACTATAGAAAACCCCCTTCCTCCTGAGGCTTCTAGCTAATGCTATTGGCTGTGTTACTTGATAGCATTAAACGGAGCTGCGCAGGCTGAGCTCTAAACAAAACAGTGTGCAGATCTGGCTTTCATTTATTTTTATTTACAGCCTAATCAAACATCATAACATCATTAGCCTATATGTTAATCACATTGTCTTGTCGCTTGTTTTTAATATAATATGAGTTCGATTTCTATGCGCTTTTGTGCCGTCGGGTGTCAGTACGTGGTGCTGCTGATGTATGCTTTTGTGCCAGGATCTCACATAATGGCTAATGCCAGTTTAGCTGATTTTAAACCAGTTAAAGCCCTTACACCTGATCAGACCAGTAAAACTGACCCAAGCCCAGACCTGAGTTGAGCTGCCGTGTATGAAACTTCTTCACCGGGTAACCACTGACTTGATGACCTGCCCCCATTTAAATAAATGAGAGCGCTACATTTTTTCCATTAGGCTCCTACACATACAGTATATGTAGTGCTTATGCTGTTGCTAATTATATCTACTTAATGTGATGGGTTGTTTAATTTGTCACAATGCATCATATTTTACAACTGACCATCAATTTGGATGTAAAAAACCTTAATTTTTAAGGAGAAATCAGAAGAAGAAATTGCAAAATTTCTAACTAATAGCCTTCAAATGTAGTGGGGTTGAGAAGGAAGGGAGAGTAACAAAATGGAGACACTCAGAATACTAAATACTTGAGAAGAGTGCTTGTTCATCCATCTGAATTATAAGTCATCCTTTTTTTTTGGGGGGGGGTGGTTTGTAATCCCAGTCATTTTGCAGAAAAGTAGCAAATTTTTACCAGTTACATGAGGATGATTCAGAAAACTGAATGTAAAATAAAATAAAATAACACATGCAGAATATAGGAAAAACAACTAAGAGGTTTGTTACCGCTCCTGCAGGAGTGATCCCAGTAAACTCATCATTAAGGTTAAACACAGCACACACACACAAACACCCAGCGAATGAGATCTTTAACACACTTCACACATATATTACATGTTCATGAATCCAGACGTAAGCGGTGTAAATGCCACGAGATATTCACAACCTTGTCTCTCCAGCCTTCTTGTTAAAATGTTGCAGAGTATTGGCATGTCATTAGTGTAGCTGTGGCAGCTTTGCACCTTCCTCTCAGCAGACAGCCTCCTCTCAGATGACTGCTTCACCAGCTTAAATGTCTCCCTGGGGTATTAACACCAATGGCTCTTTGGTCCACAACAGAGCAAAACGGGTCACCCCTTCAAATAACAAAGCTGATTTGTTCCACAAGTTTTACTGTGGGCGGCTGTAATACATTACACAGTCTCCCAGCAGCAGATGAGAGGTTCTATTGATCAGCTCTGTCAAACTGCATAACCCCATGTGTGTTCCCAGCTACATTGGAGTTGTAGTTTATCGGTTTGTTTTCAGACTCCAGTTTCCTTCACGAAAAAGAAATCTCTTCTGATGTGGTTTTTATGTTTCAGGCAAGCTGAGCTTAAATGTTTGATGTTTCTTGCTGTGCCTCTGCTGATCTGCTGCCAGATCAGAAGTGTACCTCACAGGTGTACATGAGCTCAGTCAAAGTTTCCACTCATTTTGATCTTTGCCTCTTTTACGTCATGCAAGGCCTGGATGTGAAGAGTCTATACACTTTATCCTTAATCTTTCCAGTCGTTGATGAAACATTTCACTCAAAACCAAAAAAATCATCGACCTCACAGTGACAGTAGAGCCAACACAGGAGGGATCATCAAAGTGAGTGTGATTTTATCTGGAAGCCACAAATGTTCATACAAAATGAAGTGCCATTCCATCTCTACATGATGACATACTGTATGTCCGGCAATAAAAAGGACTTAGACCTGCTTGTGGCACTACAAGAAAAGTCCAATCAGAGAGAGAAAGAACAATTCCTCAGAGAACTTAATTTTTGATGTTCTTTGTAAAATAAAATCTTGTGAGACTGCACTGTATGTGAAGCCTTTCCTGCGCGATTCCTCCTCAGTTTGGGGTAAATTTACTGCACCGGTTTGTTTTCTGCCAAAACAGACCCTTCTGAGTGGATATTCAGCCTCTTTTTTCTTTGAGAAATAGACCTGGACGATACCGCTGAAGAAGTCATCACGATAGTGAAGTTTCATATCGGTAGATATCAATAACTATTGATCATGTAGGTTGTGACTGACAACTTGTTGTGCATTCCAAAGAGTTGGAGTAGCTAAGGTGATAAAATGAGTAAATATCACAATATTTTTGACACTGAGAAAGCATTGTGAGGATGACCATTGGAGATTTCACAAAATATTAACCCAATGACATTTTTTGATAAATAATCATCAGAAATGTGGGTAAGTGGATAAAGGGTCAATAAAGAACAAGAAGAACAGTCTTATACGTTCAGAAAATCACATCATTTACTGTCATGAAACCTTTTTAACCTGGACAAGACAACTACTACACCATATCACGATATTTTACTTTGCTAGAACGATAACAGTAAACCAAATAAGACTGACTTACTGACTGACGTGAATGGGGTGTAATTTCTCCAAATGTCTTATTAAATTGCTGGGTGTCACACTGTCATATTGTCTCTCCTCATCTCCCACCTCATTGGCTGAGCAAGAGCAAGATTTCCGTCATCATATTTCCTTGTCTTAGGTTATAGCGTTTGATCGTTACCATGCGTGGACTTTGTGTTGTTTGTATCTGTTTTACTTTTCGCCCCTGTGATATATTTCTCCATTTTTCAAGCCTAGACTCTCTCTGAATGCAGAATCACCATGGAAGTGGATATTGTTGGTGTCACCTGAAAATGAGATCAGGCCGTCCAACTTCAAAATATCAGATCCAGTCACTCATTTACTGAAACATGGATATGACTGTTGATTTACCACATTAACACAGTTCTCAACAGCCAGCTGCACAGCTCATACATGCTGTAAGCCACCTTACCAGCCGAAGTGATAAGATGTTTATTTTGGAACTAATTTAAGCTTTCTCCTCTGCTGTTCCCTCTCTAGAAGAACATGACACTGAGGCCCCAGGAGTGCAGAGACAACCAGGCTGGGCCCCTGCATAAGAAAAAGCCTGCCAGGGTCCCCAACGGCCTGAGCCTGGAGTCCTGCAAGAACAATCACCATCACCAACAGCCTTCAGACCAGGAGAACAACCCTCGACTGTCACACACACAAGGCAAGAGGAAGAAGAAACACCTGAACAAGAAGCATGCAACGGTGAGTTTGAGATATTCTTTCTATTGCATCATATTGATCCAGTTGTCATACGTGCGGTGAGTTATACAGTATATGGCAAATGCTGCTGGGAACAGCACTTAAGGTTGCGCAGCCTTTTTAACATTCTGTCATTTCAGTGTGCTTGTAAGACGAGAGAGAAAATTAGAAGCTAATCCGACGAGTGCAGTCAGGGAAATACGAGAGATTTTCTCCAAAATGCATTTTGATTTCTGCAGCAGTGGTTGAGTACAGCAACACATACTTTTTGACTTTGGCTTCCTCTCTTGTGATGCTTTGAATAATAGTGTGTGCCTCTATGATTCTGAAATCAGTTGCTGACACAGTTGAAATATTGTGTCTTCTTGGCTAAAGTTTTTTTATTTGATGCTCAGTGTGTGCCGTTATGTCAGATCTGTAGTGAGGGCAAATGTAAAACAGCATTCTTTAATGCAGCTTCTGCAGGGGCGTTTGTGCAGTTCTTTGCTTGGTGCACACCACTGGCACTGGAGGTTGGATGGCTGGAGAAAAAAAAGCATCAGTTAGTTTTTTAGTTTCTCAGGAAAATGTGCCTGTAGAAATGTGAAGGTTTCTATTTTCCATATGCTGCCGTTGCTGCCGCTGTCCTCACAGTTTCTCAGAGGCCGGCCTCGATGTTCTTCAAACTGAATCAATACTCTGCCAAAGCTGCTTTATCTGGAGTCATTTTGACAGCAGGAAAGAACTCAGCTCAGTTGTAAATTTGTACTTCTGTGGAGTTGTCATGCAAAATAAGCAGTTCAGTATGTATTATGTTTTCATTGTGACTCTGTTGTGGCATTGGTAATAAGTACCAGTGAGGCCAAAGAGTTGTGTAGAGATGTAAGTTTAACGATTTCAAGTCACTGTCGAAATCTGCTGTTGTAACCAGGGCCGTACACACGGTTTTAGAAAAACCGAGGTCCAAAAACTTTGCTGAGGGAAGTTCGGGGGCATGCTCCCCTGAAAATTTTGGGAATTTCCTGATGTAAATATGTGCATTTTAAGGCAGTTGGAGAGCAAAAACTGGATAACAATATCTTTAAAACCATGTCAATGGGTAGCAGCATAAATAACCTGTTTTTGTGTGATATAGAACAGTGGTGTGAAGTAATTGTGTGAATTTATGTGAAGTACTTTGTTACAGTACTTAAGTATTTTCTTGGAATATCTGTACTGCACTAGGGTATTTTAATTTTTGTAAACTTTCATTTTTCCTCCACTAAATTTCCTATAAATGATGATAATGTTGTACAAGAGAGAGTGTAGAGCGAGTGGTGAGTGATTTCAGTGGAGCAGGGTGAAATCTGAGTTGAGCACTGAGCAATACTGAGCAGACCAGCTGAAATTTTTACTGCTCAACTCCGCTCACATGCCTCATCGGTAGTATCTTGCACTGATTCTGTCTGATGGATTTCCTGACATTCCTCACATCCCGGGAATGTCGACCCATGGAGCACCCCAAAACCACCGCATCTACCGAAAATTGCATGTTACCACAGGAGCAAGACATTCTCTTTGGGTTATAATATCTTCCCAATTGCCACATGAAAGTAAGTTATTTTTAGGTCTACACCTCAGAAAAAATACCCAGTTCCGCATCTCGGTGATGCGTCACGGCTGTAACAGCAAGTTAACACTTAATGTGTATTTACAGCTGTAGTGTCAGTTTAATGCTAGACTGTGGTTTTGTTCTTTGCTCTTTCGAGAACGTCAGTCTAACATTCTTTAAGTATTCCTACAAAAGTTTTTTACAAAGTCACTCTCTGTGTAGAGACTGTTTATGTTACAATCCTACAAAAAGCCATACTCATTTGTGAAAAAGAAAAAGGGAGAGCAGAAAGCGGAGATAAACAAGTATCTGTATCACATTTTCTGCGTTTCCTAACATGACATGCATTTGCAATACATCCGTGATAAGTGGTTTAATGTTTAAACTAAATAGATTAAGTCAGAATGCTACGCCAGTATGAACTACAGCTTCTAGGCTATGTGAGTGTATAGCAGCGTGCTGTTTACCTGAACATACTTTGTGTAAGGTGACAAGGTCACTAATGCATTATGCTGCACTGATGTAGAGGTGTATCTTCACCAGCAAGAACTATCTATTACTGCAGTTTGCCACTGTTTACACACACACACACACACACACACACACACACACACAAGCAGAGCCACAGAGGTTATGCTCTGCCATTTCTCACGTAAAGACAGGGTCGGTATTCCTGAGCTTCATCTTCAAGGATGTGTTTGTGTGGATCACTTCAGGACGAGCAGACTTGACAGAAAACAAAGACACAGGTTACCAGGCAAACCATTTGATAAAAAATGTGCTGACACCGTGATTCTGAAGGAGGTATTTCTTGATCTTGATACCAGCTTTGTCCTGCTGGTCTCAGGTTTGTGTGATGTGCTTTTTGTACTGCATTGTTTGACTAAAACCTGACAGCTGTTTCTGTTCATTCTGATGCTCTTAGTTAGCAGGTGGCTGTGTTCTCTGTTGACTCTGGCACAGACTGCCGATGAGACGATCCCTTCACCCTGTAGTCAACAGTAATGTGGGTCGATGTCCCAACTGTTGGGAGGCTCCTGTTTTCAACAAGTCACATGACAGAACAGAACAGTAGTAGAGTGAATGTAACATTGAGTGGCTGTATTCTGTAGCACCCGTGGCAGAATTCTGTGACAAGGGTCATCACTGCTGCGCCTGTGTCATGTCTGTCCATGTAATGACTAACAAACAGATGGTGCTACCTGCCAGCTTCAAGGTTTTCTTACGCCGCTCTGATGGTTGTGCATACTGTACAGAAATGAATCTATGTGAGGCGTAAGAGATAACGCCACCCTTCCCTCAGCCTGAAGGGGGTCTTGCATCAAGCTGATGACCTCTATCAACCTGTTTGGGGTCATTTTCACAATAATGACCAGCTTGCCAGACATTATCCTGCTTATTACATGGCTACTTCCTAAAAAGGCAATAATATGACATGAAATATGGATTTTAAAATTATTTCATTGATTTAAAAATGATAATTCTTCCCCCCAAAATGTAAAAATTGCAACATAGGCCACAAGCTCTTTTCTCCAAGAATAACTCACACTCACATATTCAAGTTTTTATTTATCAAGAACAGTTTTATAGGATCAGTGGAATGATAACTGTGCATAACAGACATGTAATCAGGAACTATGACCGATAAAACGACTGAAATTGGACAATCAGTGTTTTGCATATTAGGCTAAAAACGGTGAAGCAGCACAATGTCTGTCATTTATAAAACTGAATAAAAATGTTACAAATATGCTGTAAGATCAGTTCCTTAATGATCTCAAAGGGTAATTTGGGAACCAGGCAACACATACTGTTACTATTGTTTCCATCACAGTAGGCTACATTTACTGGAATTCTCCCTGCGAATGGAAATGACAGGGCGTGAACCTCCGGAGCTGGTCCCCAGCAACAGTCTTTCATTCATAGCAACTGTCTGCTGTACACAAAGATAGTCAATATAACACAAGATCCCCCACTGCACGCTACGCCAGTGGTGTGAAATGGCATATACCTTCTGTCTCCCAAGTGGGCGGAGCCACGTCTACCATAGAGACACTTAAGGAACCACCATTCCTCCACCTCGTCTGCTATTAACGTGTGAATGGATCAAAGCAGATGGTTTTTGCATCAAATGATATTTGTTTGATGTGAGTTTTAACTTTTAATTCACGGTTTTGATCTACAAGACCGTTTAAATGTTTGTTTATGTCCATTGCAAAACAAGGCGGGAAGCGAGAATGTGTTGCTGAGATAGTATCTCCTGATTTGCGTGTCTGAAAAATGACATTTTGTGTAAGAATCTTTGGAAGATATGTGTCCTGTTAAATATGGGTCCAATATGTATCTTGGTGACGATAGGGCGAAATAATCGATCATAATCTGTGATTACGTTCATTTTTCCCATAAGAATGAATGGACTCAAGACTGCTTCCTGTCTCCTAAAGGGGCGGGGCCGTGGCAAAACCCATGTGACAATGATACAGGAAATGAACGGTCAATAGGAGGTCTCAGTTCCTGTTAACTGTCTCTGTTTTACAGAAATAACAAACCTCAGAATGGGTTAGGGTTTGGGGTTGACCAATCAGAATTGAGTATTCAACAAAGCCATGTAATAATGTGCAGTAACAAATATGGTTTCATCTGCACTTTGATTTGAAAGGTATCTGGTGCCGTTAGCTGTGTTTATGTTGAAGACTTTGGCGTGTAGCTGCGGTCATGCGTTCGGGTCGTGTGTGGTGTTTAGGCTGTTGGCAGAGAGAAACCTAACCCTGATCTCCCGAGGGTTCACTCACACACAAATGATGACAGATAGATTCACGCACGCAAACACATCCAACACATTCTCACCCACTCTCTTTCTCACCTCCCTCCCCTGCTCTCCCACATACGTGTTCACACAAACAAACATGAACTCAGTGTGCGTTTTTCTAACCCCCTACACACTCGGCAAGCGGCTGTGACATGACAGCAGCAACGCTGATGGGTTTAAAAAGTCCAAGGTTTATTGGCTCGGTTAACAGCCAGAGTCCTCTAAACCACATTGGGTCCTTTTAATTGTGGTAATTATCAAATTGATTGAATTATATTTCTGATGATCTTGATAACCTAATGTGTTTGGCTTTGACAGCAGCCAAAGTCTAGACTGCTACACCTTCAACATGCTCATAAAAATACGATTTTCTGTTCCCTGCAAGACGTGGATAAATCTATCAGCCTTGTTGCTCAATTACATCCCCTTATTTTTTTGAGAAGAGATCATCATCTGAGTGTGTGCGACCTCGTTTTGTCCTCTGTAAGGAGAAAAAAAACTGAGTTATCTAGCAGAACTCTTATCCTGTCTTTGGCTTCACAGTAAATAAATGTTAAGGCATTGTCCTCCCGACAAGGTTACATTTTAAATGTCAGGGGTTTGTCTCAAGGTTTAATTCTTCATTTAGAAATGCTGAAGTCTGGAGCGAGTGCACCTGTTATCAGCACTGTTTGTTCGCTCTGACTCTAAGCCGAATGAGGGATAAAGAAAGAAAGAGAGAGAATTTGGTGTTGAATAAAGCAAGAGGTGTTTTTCTCTCCCTGTATTTTTTTGTTCCTCTTTCAGCCGAGCTCACAGATTGCAGCAACTGTTTTCGATCTCTGGCGCTGACCCAGTGTACTGAACTATGAGATATTGTAAGCTCAAGGGAGGGAAAATACAGAAATGTTTATAAGCGTCTTTGACATACTGCCTCTGAGTGAAAAAAGGAGCCCAGATGGAGTAGGCTTCAGAGGAGATAGATGAGGGTACTTTAGCAAGTAACAATTTATATGACTCCCTAACTATTCTTGTCTTTTATCACATTGAGGAAATTTTTCACAGGGATTTCTTTCTTTATTTAATTGTCAGCGTTAGCATTTTTTTCCCCCAGTATTCTGTTAGGAAAACTGTCACAGTACAAACACCACAATGTCCATAAAATCTGTGTAAAAAGTATTTTTTTTGTGCAATCTGAATATCATAGCAATAGTTTTTGCGCAGTATAGAGGCGGGGTAAAAAAGCAACACAGCGTAATATTGCAATATATCGATTCAGACACCAAGAATCCTTATTTCACAGATAAATTCTTAATAAATGTTGCAAATATAAGCTTGACTTTTAGGCAACAGAATAAAAACTTTTTTACTTTTCAGTCCTCTGGATGATGCTAAGCACTCGCTGTAAAAGATCATAGAAGGGGGATGAATAGACTGAAAAACTTGATCATATTAGATAAAACAGACAAAGTTTTACTTTTGGAAAGTGATCTGCAGTTCAAAAAAGCGAAAAGAATGGAATGAACTTTATCGCAATACCCAACATATGGTAATATCGTGATGACATCCTATCATGACTTAAGCATCATGATAGCGTCAGACGGTGAGGCCTTTGGTGATTCCCACCCATAGTGCAGAAGCTGTCAGGGGTTAATAAAGCTAAGAGGAAACAGTGCCACAAATCTTTGCATGAAAACTGCTAATTAATAATCAATACCGTCTTTTTGAGAATCAGTACGATATTGGGAAACATTATACTGTGTAATCAATATTTGTCAGTATTTTCTTACACCCCTATTGTGAAAAGAAGCTGACATCATACAATGACTTTAAGTAAAGTAAAGTAAAGTAAAGGTAACATAATGTGAGTGTTCTCTCTCTGCTTACTTACGTATGTGTCGGAGCTGTATCTGACAGTTTCTACCTTTTTTACTGTCAGTCCACTTGTCACAGATGTCTTTAGTTTAGAAAAATGATTTCAGACATTTACAGGAAATACTAGAGTTCAGTTACATGCAGGATTATTTGTATTACATATTCATGTGCTTCAGTGTGTCAGGCTGTGGTTTTAAGCTGTTTTCAGGTGCTCAGTTTGAGAGACTTGCACTCGCTTCACAAGTTGAGAAAACATTAATAGCTCCAAAGGTAAATCTTTTAACATTTGACGTCTTGTTTGTTTATTCATGTGCCCCAAGTGATGTCTTGGAGAAGGTTTTGACAAATTTGAAACGTTACATCACCATTTAAATACTACATCAGGGTTGGTGTCGTAACTACAGGTCAAATCCTTATTTCTGCCTGAACTGGATTTAGACTCGCAGAATGCATGTTTCTGACACTGATATTGTGTGCTTGTGTGGTGTGTGTGTGCTTGTGTGGTGTGTGTGGTGTGTGTGTGCAGTGTGGGTGTCGTTCTGGTCTGGTAAGGCTCTGTTCAGCTCACTGATGTTGGATTGGTAGCCTGTGGTGTGTGCTGCTTTGTACAGAAGCTCTGGTGAACAGAGGGACCTGCTGTGAGGCCCATCTGCTCTCGAGCGCTCGAGAAGTGGGGAGACGAGGATTGGGGGACGGGACGAGCAAAGAGGGCTCAGGTTGAACCTCCCCCCTCTGATCCCCTACATCATAGTCCCGCCGTCTGTCTGTCTGTCGTTTTATGTGTTATCCAGACATTTGAGTGCAGTGATTTGTATTGTCTCTCAATGTAATTTGGGGTCTTTTAGTTGAAATACTGACAATTAAATATGGAGCTTTATACATAAACATCATCTGTATGTTATGTTTTTCATGTGAGCGTGTTTCTGAATATCCACAGTGACTTGAAACATGTTTCATGACATAAACAAATTCACAGTTTGCTACTTCAAACACTCCTTCCATTTCTGTTGTCATCACAGGGGCTGTAACTTAATGACTCTGATTCTATGCGGTCCATTTTTTTGTGGCAACAGTTCTGACAATTAAAAAGTTGCTTTATTCTTTTTTAGGTACACACATAAATTTGAGCACAATTGGTATCTTTCACCTAAACACAGAAGATGACATTCACAAGATCCACCAGATTTCTTGAAAGTAATCAGTGTTTGCGGAAGAGTTTAGAGGTTTAAAAAAAATGGTATGAGGCAAGAGCAGAGCAAACACTTAGTGGTGGATTATTTGGTTAATTTGGTTTATAATTAGAAGTTTGATTGTATTTTTTGAACCTTGTGATTTTCAGTTTGGTCTCTCTGTGCGGATATTTTTTAAGTGGTCTCACAAATGTGCATGGCAATACAACGAGCTGCATTTAGTTTCAT
Source organism: Naso thynnoides (assembly GCA_029783665.1). NCBI lineage: Eukaryota > Metazoa > Chordata > Actinopteri > Acanthuriformes > Acanthuridae > Naso > Naso thynnoides. The sequence continues at coordinate 5,239,474 of JAQLOL010000006.1, forward strand.
TTTATTTTTAGTATTTCACATCATGATATCCCCGTGCAAACCTCTCCAGCACTTCAAATGAACCGTGGATCAAGTGTGACCGTGGCACCAGGCTGTCAGCTGCTTGTGTTGTTATATTTGCTCATTATAAGGCAGTCTGGAGTAATGGATAGAAAAGGAGGTCACCCTGCAGACCACCCCGGCATTACTGGTAGTTGTTCGTATGGGCCTGTTCTTTTCTAATGAGGAGGTTTTATACACATCCAGTAGAGCTTCAGAGTCTCACATGGTGGGTTGTTTGTAGTTACAAGTGCATGTAAATACGTGCAGTCAGATGAGCATTATAAGTGTAACTGTGTGTTCACAGCGGGCACAAATAAAATAATTTATGTGCTTTATTTGCAAGATTTTGAACAATAGAATAATTTGTGATTATTTGCATCATTCACTCAAATAACTCACTTTAATTAAGCGTGAATTCCTGTGTATGTGAGCACTAGAAAGAAGTAGACCCAGTTTAACGACCTGTTGCTGAGGATCAGTGCCAGGATATTCCCAAGGATATTAAATACGGGATATATAAACTTCAGTTGCTTCATTCCAGGTGCAGAATTGCTAGTTAATCAATTAATATTCACTGTATAGTCACGTGCTGATTTAATCTGGTGAAATAATACGTTTCTCCTCCAGTTCTCTGCCGTTACGTCCTTAATGTAATACGTTGCTGTCAGGAGGATTTCAATGCTGATTGCTGAATTGGTCGCTAATGTTTAGATTTTTCAACTCTGACAAATAAGTGAAAAACACAAACTCACACTATACGCTTCGTTTGCGCCGCTCAATTTGTGTCATTTGCACCGTGCGATTCACTTTGCCTGACAAAAACTCGCGCCAAATCGCATCTTTACATTGACTTTACATGTGCGAATGATTTTACTCGCCTCCTGTGTTGAACACAACATAAGGATGCAGTGCAGAACTGACATGACTGTATTTTCTACAGGTGGCCCATCTGAGTTCCTTTATTGAAAAAATAAAGTAAAAGGCACAACTTCACAGCTGTCCCCATTTGTCAGTCACACCTAAAAAAAAAATGAAAAAAGGAGTGAAGTCTTTGGTCTTGGTCCCAGTGGTGCGGTGTAATTGCTGTCAGGACTGCTGAGCGGTGTCTAGCCCCGGGGTTTGAAGACTGTTCCTTGAGAGGCTCTAACCAGGTCAGCCAGTCAACCGGAGGGCTCTGGTGTCTGGCCTCTGGTTCCCGAATCATCTCACTGATTCACACTTCACCTGCCCTAATGGGAATGTCCTGCCTAAGGCCTGCCAGAGGCTGTGTTATCATTCAGCATCAGTCTCTTACCTAGACTGATGTCTCATTTCAGCCTGCTGGTGGCCAAATATGTAATGAGATCAAGCCCAAAGCACTAATGGCAGTTGTCCCAGGTTGCTTTTATTGTGTGTGTGTGTGTGTGTGTGTGTGTGTGTGTGTGTAAATATTTGGACTGACGCCCTCATTTTGTCAGGACGGGGGCAAGCTTCCATGCTTTTCAGTCTGCAGTGAAAATGTAATATAATGTTCAGCTCTTCCAGCTCCGTGGGTCACCCTTAATAAGCTTATCCACTAAGCCAATAAGAGATTCGAAGAAAGCAATGTACTGATTGTCAGATAAGATGCTAAATCCATTCTGGTTGGGACCTCTGTTGTGGGGAAGATAATTGTTGCTGTCACAGAGGCAGTTTATAGCGCTGGATCGAATCAAATCCCATCATGACGGCTTGTTTTGTGGTCTTTGTGTCTTTGTCACACACATGACAAACAACTGCTAACGTTTTAATGCATCGGGAGGCTTGACGAGGCTGTGCGTAATTAGTGACATTAGTTTTTTACAGCTCTATATGGTGTGTTCATTCATGTTAATGCAGTAAAACTGTAAAATATAAGATCAAATGTAACTGTAAGCTGTTGCTCATAGGTTTATCACTTGCTTGTGCAACACTGAAGTCTTTTAATTCCTGCGTATTTACTACATGGGCCCCACCTTGATCCTGCTCATCTTGTCTGAGGGTTAAGCTGAGACTGGACAGTCAGCTTCCAAACTAACAACTTTAGGGGACAGCTAAGAGGTCCAAGCAGATACTTGACGGGTGACTCATTAATGAGGAAAGCTCGCTGGAGATAGGACCTTTACCCATGACAAGTAAAAGCCGGTTGTTTGTGGGCGTTAGTCGTTTTTGTCTGGTGGAAAGGGGTATAACAATCCCTCTGACACATCACTCACATGTGGGCCACGCTTTACAGGGTGAGTCATAAAAAGCAGGACATCCCACAGATGGAGAGACATGATAGATGAGAGGGAATAATAGAATAAGAATAACCTCTCTTCTATATCAATCATCCTCATAAACTGAATATTGCACTAGATGTATAGATTATAAATATATTATGACTCAATCCATGTTTGCTGCCTCAGTACTTCTCATATTAGGGGTGCAATGATACATTAATGTATTGATACATCGATTTAAATTTCTACGATCCAACTACATTGATAGGTAAATGGCAAATCATCCTTCCAGGTTAACGAGCATCAATCTAAAATTGGTTTTCAATGCAAAAATTGATTGCGAATCATTGCACCCCTACTTCATATTATATACAAACATTCTGTGAACTAGTACAGAAAATTGCATACTAGCTATTTAATGTGCATTAGACACTGACAGTCCGTGGAACTTTTCCGCCACAGTAAAGCACCCTGAACGAACAGGATCCAGCCTTATACTTGATCTCGTGTCGTTTCTCTGCATCAGCGGGCCCCCTCCTGCTTGAGGCCCCCTGACAACACATTCACAAAACTGTTAACTCCATGCATCCATCCGCCTTGTCTGCATCTCCCACTGACTATTTGTGTATTTACCATGTTCCCACCGCTAGCCGCCTGTCTTCAGCTCAAGCCCCGGATGCTGTTCGACAAGTCTAGGTCAACATGTCTTTGAAAGCGGTTTAGTGTTTTCTTCACTCTCTCCATGCTTGCCCTGCATTGAGGAACCTTTTCTTCTGAAGTGTCACTTTTCTCTAAGGGACATCAGGCAGGAGGAGGGTGGGTTGGACTACCCGCTCGCACTGTTAAACAGAGTAATTCCGTTGCACTTGCACGGTAAAGACACTGTAGCTGCTGTACGGACGCAGAGCAATGAAATGAGGAACAGACAGGGTATGCTGTCACGAGCCGCTGTCCAACCTGACGCTGACTCTCACTCTGAAAACCCTCACAGTCAGTTTGAAAGAAAAGAATTAAGTGGCTGCACTTTAAACCAGAGTGTCCCTCCACTTAATGCTCAGACCTGTCTCAGTGTTGGTCAGTGTGCCGGAGGTGTTTGAAGATGCTTTTATCGTGGCTGTCCCGCGCCTGTCACACACAGACCACTTCAGCACAGCAGCCAAACTTGTGTCTAATTTGATCTGATACAGTTGGTAGCACACAGACCCACAGATAAAAGTCAATAGTTCATGTCCTTCAAATGTTTTTTTCCCCTTTTCGCTTTCACTTTCTCTCACCAAAAGTAACATAACAAGGTTTCCGCTGAATGAATGAAGTTTTTTGTGTGTATGCATCTCTGTCTCAAAGACATACAGACGTACTTTTGCCATGTTAGTGAAGGTACTGAAGGGATGACAATGTCAGCCAGCCAGCCTTAAATTTCCACTTGTACATAAAAATCTGAAAAGTGTATTACTATAATATTCTCTGAACACAGTCATGCTCCATGAAAGACGGCTCCTTTGGATTATATTGACCAAATGCAAACTCTCCTGTCCCAACTGCCCTGACATTTGTCGCATAATATCTCTAATTTGAATGGACAGTAACCATCGTGTTGTTTAAGTGTGCAACCCAGTAAAAATCCTTTGGGTTTTGGTGACCTCGACTGTCCCACTGACACTATACTTAGTTCTTCTTTTCCGCTTTTAACACAAGATAGGGACAGTTTTGAAGGAGAGCTGTTATGCTTTTCCATCTTTCTGACCTGTAAATGTTTTTACAATGTTGAATACTCGTGTTAAGCGATGCCATAGTGTCACACAATGATCTACAGACTTCACGGTTCAGTCTGTTGTGTCCAGCTGCACTACTAGAGTCCAAAATCAAAGACTAGAAAATTAGTAAAATATGTGTTCTTTAAGATTTAAGGGTAGAGTAAAAAAATACTACTATATATATATATATATATATATATATATATATATATATATTTTTTTTTTTTTTTTTTTTTTTTTT
>JAQLOL010000006.1:5263941-5279514 GCA_029783665.1 Naso thynnoides
GCAAAAGTCATCTGTGCTGAGGCCTTCTTGCGCTGTAATCCCAGTATTAGCGGGGGGGCTAACGTGATTTCCTGGCTGTGGCCTACATGGGACTCAGGCCTGTGTTATCTGGCCATCAGAAAGAGTCTGCTTCAACTCTAATATCTGTGTGTGTGGAGAGCAGGAAATAGCCTTTTGTGTAGCTGGCCAATACAGCCTGCGGAGAGGAAGAGAGGAAACATGCACCGTGTCGTGCCATGTCAAGCCAGAGATGGGAGGAAGACGAGCAGACACAATCACATAATTAGTTCTTGTAACCCCCTCTGCCCCTCACTAAGCATTCTGAATCCCGGTAAAGACTAATTAGAAGGTGACAAGCGAAGAAACATTGCTCTTCCTTCTCCTCCCTAGCCTTAACTGTTGTTTTTTCTTTTACCTTACATTTGATTTTGCAAGACCCTCGTGTTGCTGGGTTAGCCCCCAAGAGCTCAAAGATTAAAGCACCTTCTAAGAGCATTTAAGGAAGTGGAGAAGGAGTGTTTTTTAGGGGGGCTCGGTGTTTTTTTCCTTCATACTTGCACTTTTTTCATGCCAGCAGGTTTTGTGGAAAATGGGAGCAAGACTGAGACTTCCTAACTCAGAGGGATTGAACATCTGGGCTGCTGTAGCCAGAAGAGTCAGAGAGAATTTGGTTGCTTGCTAAAACTCAGACAACTAAATACAAATATTTAGGCTACATACGCTCCAGATGCTGTGCGTTTTATTCTTAAAGGCGTCAATGGCTACATTCATGCCTCGTATCCACACTAATCTGATTTTAAATTTTAGATCGACTCAAGACTTTTGCAAACACTGCTGACCTCGTGTCAGTTGGAAATTTCCAGGGATGCATTGTAGTCTGAACATTTGGAAAAGATAATGCTTTGTGATTGATTGTTTCTTTATTTTTTACTTTATTTTTTAAAATCACAACATACATGTCCTTGTGTTATCCCAATCTATTTTTGCGCTGCCCTGATGGTCTTACATGTTCCCTCCAGCACCAGTTCCGCCTTGTTGTTGTTCCAAGGAAAAAAAAAACATCCTTGTTGCTTTTCTCTCTAAGCAACCAACCCTCCACTTCCTGTTTACACTCCTTCCCTGTTTACACCAAAGCTCATGCATGAAAACATAGAAGTGCTGATGTACCCTTACTTTGTTCCACATGCATACATGCGTCATGCACAAGGGCGCACTGTTATGAGCCTTCACGGCCAACAATGCGTGCAAAATTGCCAAATGTGGATAGATTTTTTATTTGACGCGTAAATTTCATGAGCCAGACACGTTGGCAGGTGACTTCTTTGCAGCAAAATATGCACAAAATAGTAAATACAGCAAATGGTAGAGTTTCCATCTAGTGTCTGTTGTAAACATGCCACCACCAAGACCTCTGTGCAAGCTGAGATCAGAGCGACAGACAGAGAGACAGCGCTGCTGAGCAGAAGGAGCAGAAAGGTTAAATGACAAAAACGTCATTTTTGGATTGTTTTATGGTTAAATGTTGAAATGCTACCATACTGTGGAGAAAGACACAGTTTCAGTGCATTTTCCTCCTCTGTATTTTGTCCTCCCCGTGCAGTGTTACCTAATTATCTGATCTAGCAGAACTCGGCTGACCGAGTTGAGCATGTCTTCACCTACGTCTAAAATTGTACATTCAACATGCACCACAGTCTCTCCATAAAGTGTAAACTGTGAACCAGTTCAGGTGTCTGAAGAGACACAAATAACTTTCAGATGCAGACAGTTCACAGTTCACAATTCACGGCAGCTTCCTGTTGTTGTGTGGAGGTGAGGACATGTGTACTTGAAAGTTAAGTGCAAGTTTACTGGCACATTTTGCACTTTGTAGTACTTTGCTGTGTTGCACTGAAACCTACTATACATTTTTTTTTTTTTTTTTGCGTACAATCTGCTTTGACCACTGTCTTGATTCACCACCGCAATGTGTTTGCGTATGTATGACACATGGTAATAAAAGACTGCATCTACACATTTTATTTTTTGGGCTGGTAGAGAAAAATGTTTGGCAGGTGGAATTTTTTATTCCACTCAACATTCGACTGGTGAGCTGAAAGGTGATTTCGGTCCCTGCACTCAGTAGGGCTGTCGAGGAATATTCTAATCATAATATTTATTTGACTATGTAAAATGCAGGAACTTTTGAATATGAAAATTCATATTGATATGAGGAATACAGTTAAGAATCAGATTTGACAAAAGAGAGAGTAAAGCCCCATTTGGATGTACTTTGGATTTTGGCCAGCAAACGGCAAAATAGTGAAACCTTGAGATAAAGTTTTATTCAGGTTATGTCAGCTACAGTTAACCTTCCACAATGACCAACGTGAAGCTAATGCTACATCTAGAAAATGTGCACCCAAATGAGGGTGACCTGGGATATGAAGTTCCAACAAAGACAACCATGTCTGGATATTTTACATCACCGACAACAGGCGCACTATCTGCAGCATGACATATGTAAGGACATGAGGCCGATCAGTGTTGTTGATGGGACGGGCTGTAGGAAGTTTTGTCCTGAATTGGAATCAAGGTTCCGTATTCCTACACAAGTAGTTACATCTCTCGTCGCCTTGCTTTGTCTTTTTGTTGCATTGGTTTGCCCTCCTGTGGACAGAGAGATAAATGAAGGTCTCCAGTGCTTTAATTAAGTTTTTGTTATTTTATAACTATTAATGTGTAATATTTTATATTTGAAAGTTTTTATTCATATTAAAAATAATATTAAAATATAATTTGGGGCCATTTTTGACAGCTCTAGCATACAGCCGTGTCCATGCAAAACACACACACACACAGACGTACACACACACACACAGGTACACACAGGTCTGTCTTCACTCCCAGGAGAAACGGTGCCTCCAGCAGGAAGGTGTCTGTGCAGGCTGGCAGCTCTGGGTCCTCTATGCACTTCTAAAGTGGATTCTCTATTTATCTCTGCGGAAAGCAGCGATTCAGCAAGGAAGAAATCAAAAGGAACGTATCATCAAATCACACGCACCTTTGAGACATAACGCTGAATTCGATAGTTGTCCAAAAACTGGAGCATGAAAACCCATTTCTTCCGTCTTGGCCTCTGCTGGCTGCTGATAAAGCCATGCGGAAACAATGCTCCCTAACCTCGTGTTATTTCACTGCTGCTGCCCTGGAGTTAATTGTTTTGATATGATCTCTTTGCACGCTATGTTTAATTCCTTAACTGGAGATCCAAAAGGATCTCAATCTCGAGATAACCTTATAATCTCCAGCAAGCATGTATTAAAGTCCTAAACACATTATCACAAGAGCAATGACGTCATATTTTCAGGCTTGTTCAAGTGTGTGTGTGTTGTGTGTAACTACACACCAGGCAGTGGAATAATACCCTGAGCTTTTTTCTGTTTTTTGGATTTCGGCCCTCTGAGCTCTTGCAGCTCTGTTATCAGGGCACAGTGATGGCCATGGGGGACATGGCCAGGCGTAGGCATGTGTGTGGGAAGTGAGCAAGCAGGCAGACTGTCACTTACCATTACAGCACTGCAGACTCCCCGTGGGTGACATGAGGAGAGTGGAAAGTGAGAAGACGAGAGAGCGAGAAGAGTAAGAAGGAGAAAAACAGGAGTGGAGCAAACGACATACAGCAGCCCACACACCATAACGCACACACGGCCCTTAGCAACACCAAATCTGGGAAACCTGCTGTTTGTTTTTCTTTTGATCACACCAACCGCTGCAGGTAAGCTTACCTGACAGTGCTTCACTGTCAGCTGCTGAAAAGAGAACCCAAAGTGAAAGGATGCAAAGATGAAAAGAGACTCCTGGGTAGAAAAGACAAAAATAGCCAGTATGTAATGTTTATCTGGTGGGCAGCAGATCAGTAAATTAGGATATTCTCTCTGCTCTTCACCTTAAAGCCTCTGAGCCCAAAATATCTGTTAGTACTTTGTTGGAACTTAAGTTTAAATGTTGGCACTTAATTCAAGGTTTGCAATTTGTGTATATTGTCAGTATTAAAGCGATCTCAGGCCTCACAGCAGTTTTTTTTTTTTTTCACGACTGCCAGCTTCTGTTTTCTGTTGTTCCTAGTGGCTAAAAAGTGTGTGAGGCAGCATGTCTCCACTGAGAAACATCTTTTTTTCAGAGTGCAACACTTTTTTTTGTCCAGCCACTTCAAGTACTTTCAGTAAGCAACCAATCAGTTTTTCCCACAGAACCAGATTTTAAAAGGCTTTGCATTTACCTGAGGTGTGGATTCAAGTCACATGACTTGGACTTGAGTCAGACTGGAGTCACAAATTTGATGACTTTAGACTCGACTTGACAATATCATAAAAAGACTTACAGCTTGACCTGGACTTTAACACCAGTGACTTGTGACTTTACTTAGACTTGAGCCTTTTGACTCAAAAAAACTTGAGATTTAAATGTTTGTTATTTAAAAAGTGTGCCACAAATCAATGTATTCCCCTTCTTTTCCCGAATCAAGTAACGTTAAAGCTTTTCATTCCCAGAAAATCAACACTTTGTTTGAAGCATCCGACAGCATCCAATCAATTTCAAAAATTAAACAATGAAGAAGAGGGTTACGTTGTCTTCTTGTCTTAATGTTATTTTAAGAAGTAAATAAATTTTTTAGAAAGCATTCACGATTTGTGTAAGATTACACGGATTAGAAGAGTGCTAATGATTTGCTACAACTCGAAATTCACTTGAGGACTTCGGACTTGACCTGAAATAAGTCTGACTTGACTTTGTCCCACTTCTCTGTTATTCTGTCAGCACTTAATTGGTTTTGAGTCTCACTGTCTGTACTTTAGCATAATGCTAGTTGTCAGTATGGAAGGTAACATTTTTTTTTACGCTAATTAATAATGAAAAATAAATAAATACACCTAGATCTTGGCGACTCATCACCTTGGTAATCAACAAAATGGACGAGAAGCTTGTACTGACTGTGTCTGTCAATCCTGAACTACACAATATGTGAGACAGACACTGTTATAACAGAGAAAGAGAAGTCTGCTTGTCCGAGTCGACCCAACTCTGGATGTTGCTGAGTGTTGTGCCATTATCACCCTGCATGTTGTGAACTGGTTGTTAGTGTTGTAGTCAACCTTCTGTTAATGTACCGTTACGCTACCTAATTAATGCCAATAAAAACCCACATGCAGCGTGTCTCACCATGCAAGTAGTGACAACATCTGTCTCATGTCTCTGCTCTTGTACAGTGGTGTTGTGTCTTACCATCTAGCATGGTACGACAGCACTTTACCCCAAACGTGATTTTGTACGGATACCAATCAGTCCCTTGGTTAAGCCCTTTTTAAAGCTTGATCGGTGTAAGAAAATCAGCCAGACTAGTCGACGCAAAATTTAAGTTGTCCTAAGAAGGTTCAGCCAGACTTTTTCCTGGACTGACACAAAGGTTTGGACACAAATCTGACCAAGGGAGGCTATGTTTCCATGGCTATTGTCCCCACTGAGTGTGATTACCTTTGTTTATAACCCACTGCTCTGTGATAGAGGGGTTGCCTTAGTTTAACTCAGGAGCTGCCAAATTTGGCTATATCCTGTGGGAGTCAGGAGCCCATTCTAGCTGGCAGACATCTCAAGCCATAGTCAAAGGTGACATGATTATATACACAGTGGCGTTGTGTGTACGGGATCTGGGCCCTGTGCGCCTAGGGGATTGGCAGAATGTAAACATTGACTGGGTGGCCCAGTCTCTGCTCTGGCCGCTGCTTTTTTAGTCTTCAAGCCTTCACACTAGCTAGACTAGACTGGCTTTTTAAGGGTCCATTTCACAATGCCAGTTTGCTGCTGCCTGCTGAAACCCTGCTTCTGTACAGCTTCCTTCGCTTACACCGTGATTTAAGTTATCAGATGTATTTGATCAAACAAACGTCCCATTCTGTAACGAATATGCTCATGACAGAGTGGTCAGACATTGCCAGCAGATGTGGAGCCATGAAAGTGAGCTTTTAAATGCAAAACAAAGGAGAATATATATTTGCTCCTGCAGGCTACAGTTTGGCTCCCATATTTTCAGATCCTGTGGTAAAACTTGAATTACTCCCCATTTTTCTTTTTGCAACTTCACAGCTGAAAACAGAACATGTGGTCGTTCTGCAAACAGTGAAACTCAGCGTGCAAAATACTTACAGGTAGCCCCATGTGGCTTCTACTTCAATACCCGTCTTTTCAACGCAGCCTTACTCAGGAAGTTGACAGGATGGCGTGGTAATGTATGTGATGTATGAATCACTGGCTGTCTGAATCCATGTTCATCAGACTGTCACTGGTGCACTGCAGCAGGTGGAAATTCTCTGATGTGGTATTTATTGTTTATTTTGCACATATGTCTCGCAGTATAAAAATATATGGACATGCTAACAAGGTTTAGAAGACTAACTATGTTTGTTGCTTATTTAATCATGAATATGTGGTTATCAAGAACAGATATGGAGCCAGGGTTTTTTAGGGGCTTTAAAACTGCTCTTATCAATACTTGCATCTGAACAAAAGGCCGTGATGTGTCATCGAAAAAAGAGACAAACCCACAGAAATGTAGCTTTAACAAGTATGTGCTATTTAAAAGTACTAATCTACTTGGAAAAAACTGAAAACTTCTAAAATTGATTTAAAATGATTATTTTAGTGAGTAATTGACCTTTTGCTAAGCCACGCCCCCCTTAGTTACTGTTGCTATGTCCAACAAGCTTTTTCAGCCAGCATGGAGCTCACACTGTCACTAACTACACTGCCTGGAGAAATATTGTCAAATTTTAGGAAAAACAGGAAAGCGACTTCAAACAGAAGCAGACAGAAGGTCTGTAATATGTGTTTTAATGATAAATACAGGCCATGAAATTGACTCAGCACTGAAAACAGGTTAGAGTTATAAATATACAGATACATGCTAAAGCCTACAGATCACAGTGCAGCGACTTCAATTTGAGTTTCACTTGGTTCATAAAACAAGCAAGGACTCTCGTAACGATTTAGGATCTGTGTACAACAAGGGAAGGACACATCTCTTTGTATATTAATGTTAAAAGTAAAGTTGGCCTTTTTGGTCGGGTTTGAGTTCGAGTTAAATGCTGCAAACTGTTGAGAGCTGCTATGTCCAAACTCCAGCCACAGACTTAAGCTGAGATGGCTCAGCTTCCTAGTGCTCTTAAAAGCTGTAAGTAGCTCAAATTAACCAGCTTACAACAACGTGACATGGCCTCAATGTTCGTTTAACCATATCAAAGCAGACATAATGTGAGCTGTGCTTATGACACTGTGAGGGGTTTAATGGCGAATGAGGACGCCCCAACAGTTTTATCCACAGCATAACGTTCCACTTTCAGCGTTGGATTTTGGAAAGGTAAAGAATGTATATCTCCATCAAGCCTTGCACAATAATGAGCATCACTTTTTAAAAATGCCCCAGTCTCGACGTTAAACAACGATAAGCTCGAAATCCACAGATCCAGCCTGAAAATGAAGAAAATCTGGAAAGACCGCATTAGTGTCAATGGAGCACAGCTGAGTAGTTGCCGGTCAGAGCTGGCAAATGCTACACTCTGATTGGCCTGTTTGCGGTAGAGGGCGGAGCTTAGCGAAGGATGAATTGGGTCCAAATGTATAGATATTTTAGTATTTAAATGAATGCAATACACTGTAAGAACCGAATTAGTTCAAATTTGGGATCAGATCTTTAAAAGCTGAAGTGCTGGCATGTAAACCAGTAGTTGGCATTTTAGGAAACAGGCACATCAGCACACTAACTGTAATCCTTTGTGCAAAACGTGTAAATATTTGAAGCTATCATGCAGAGTTGAGCTGTATCCAATCTGATCTGGACGTAACTATATTTGACAGAGCATTTTGGAGGCACATTTGTTCAGCCGTCAGAGTTTATTTGGCTTGTGGGAACGCTGTGCCTTCAGGGTCAGACCAACATCAGGGGCTGCTGTCTGTAGAAATAATAAAGCAGACAGTGTTACTTTACAGAGGGCAGAGAAACACAAGATTGAAATAGATACAGAAGGAGGTTAAACGAGGTCAGACTGAAAGAGCTTAACGGTGCATAAAGAGAGCAATGAGGGCACTGGGGGGAGACACTGAGTGAGCAAAGGGCCAGAAAAAGGGAACATTAAAAAAGAGGGAGAGAAAGGGAGCATGTAGGGTAGAAAGGAAAGGTAGAAGAAGGAGAGAAGGAGAGGTCTGTTTGGGAGGCTTCAGTCTCTTGAGTTTACCCTCTCCGAAGGGAAACATTCTCCTCTGCTGGCATCTGCCACCACTGCTGAACACATCTGAAGCCCATCTGAGGAGCTCTTCTGTCAGACTTCCAAGCCCGTCACACCACACACACACTCTCTGCACACACACACACACACTGCACACCACAGTACGCCACGAAGAGGGAGCGAAAGAAACGGTAGCAGGCTCCGAGGCTGAAAGTCAGAGGCAGAGAGAGAAGGAACAAGCACAGAGACGAGCAGGATAAAGTCGCAGAGACAGTGTCACCACACTGCACGTTCAACATCGAGCTTTGGAGGAGACGTAGACAACTTTCACTGAGTCAGTCAGGAACAGAGGACAGAAGGATGATCAAGTCCAGCTGGTTTTATGTCAAGTTCAAATACAATGAGAAGGTAAGTTCATACGTTTACGTTTCTTTGCCTTGGCTGTGTTCCTGCTCTCAGAGTCTCCTAGAGAATATCTAAGCATATGATTTTGATTACCCATGAAAATTTAAATTTTAGTAGCTCTGCATGGATGCTCCTCTAAGACTTTCTTTGTCTTCTCTCAGGGCTGCCATAAATTTGTAGTGGAACAGGTTTGTAGTCTGTGGTAAAGAGCATTTCACTGAAAAGCACACTAAGAAAAGGCTTAAAGCTTTTTGTCAGTGTGTTTTTTAAATGCTGTGCTTGTCTAAGTTTGGACATTTTCAGACTAAATTTTTAACCCCCTTCGTAAAGATTGGAGCGTATTCTTGCAGATGAAGTTTACGCTATTAAGCTGCAAAAACATGTGTACAGTGTTTTTTCAATAGATGTGGTAGTTTTGCATCTTTGCTCTAATGTGAGATTCTGCTGACTGAAAAATCAGTCATTTTGTTTTCTTATAAGTACATAGCTTAGACTACCCGAAGAGTCCATTCTACTGTATGTTTGTGTCAGAAGGAATGACAAATATGGAATCTAGCAAATAGCATTCCTTCTTTTTTGCTTCATGCAAATTGGAAGATGTCACATAAGTACAGATACTTGTGTAAAAAAAGACTCTGGTAAAAGTAGATGTGCTGACTCAACTTCTTTGCTCAAGTAATAAAGTAAAGGTTCTGAAATGTCAAACTCTTACTTTCATACTCAATGCTTAAAGTAAAAAGTATTCTCTGAGGGACATTTTTACCAGCGAAGCAAACTGAACCTCATGTCATAAAGACTATTAAACTTAAAGGTAGAATTAGTAGGATTCGTCTGAGTTGTTCCTAAATGCACCAGAAAACTAGTTGACTGTTGAGTCTCATTCCCAGAATGACAAATAGCGACATTTGGGGTTAGTTAAGTGTCCTGAGCACAGCCAAACAAAAAACCATGCAAACTGAAGTAACAAGCCTGTTTTTTTAAATGTAAGAAACTGTAAATACTCAAGTAGAGTGCAGATACCTGAAAAATCTACTTATGTACAGCAACAAAGTATTTGTACTGTATGTGTCCCACCTCTGATAGCAGAGGTTTATACAGAAAACCTGCTTTAAAAAATTCAAGTATGCCGAGAACATGACGTCTTGTGATAAAATGGCCTATTGAAGCTTTAATGCTGTAGTTTTATTGATGTCGTCATCCAAAAATTAAATCTTGTCACTGAAATCTGATAGGACACATGTCCTCAGCGTAACTCGTCTGTGTGTGGATGGCATTACACTGTGAAAGCCAAGCTTTGGACCAGCAGCTATATTTTCCTCAATTTCTGGTTGCTGTGCTAATGAAAACGGCTAGTGTTAGAGTACAGTTGCCTTCAGACTGTTAACAAATCTTTTAGCCTGCAATGCAGTCAGTCAGCCAGACGTCAACCACCAGCAACCATCCATCCAGTCAGCAGGCTCCGCTATGCCAGGCTTCCACTCATGCCATGTCTGTTTCTGTGGCACGACCAACAGTTTTGGGGGTGGCGCCTCACGCTGATCAAGTTCTCTGTTCGGCATCAGGTGTCTGCCCTGAGGATCGATACAGCTATCTCATTACTGTACATAAAACATGGTGAAGCAGAGCTCTGTTTACTGTGGTTTAAGTCTAACTCTTCACAGTTTAATTAGAACATTTGGTGCTATAAAACTATGAAACAGCGATGCCATGTTGGATTGGCTTTTTTTTATAATCAGGCTTATTACTGTGGATGAGTGAGAATATGCCAAGTGGTCCCATGGGAGCATCTGTTGGTGCCCGAGGTGCTCTGTCTCCATCTGGTCGACCATTTTGTACTTGAGCAGTCTTAAGGTGGAAAAGTGAGAAGATGGCCGTTCTTTTTATTTTTCAGAACCGAGCCTGGTTAAGAGGTTCCTTCCTACAGCCTGTCAAAATATATTTTACAACCATATGGGCGAAAGAGCCAAATTATTAACTATGGACTCAGATGTACTGAATATTTAAAATCTGTGAATGTCAACTTCTTAGAAGACAAATTTTTCCTTTAAATTGAAAAACGCTTTTTCAATTTAACAAAAAGAACAAAAGTTCTTTGTGTAGGATTGTTTCATACAGCATCTTCAAAGTTACATTTTTAGAAATATTTGCAACAAGTATTGAAGTTGTCAGCAGAGGAGCCAAAAAAAAAGAAAAGACAAGAAAAGTCATAAAACTCAGCAACAGTGCAAACGAGTTAAAGCAACTGTGATAGTGTGAGTCTTCTCTGGCAGCGTCTGATGTAACAGTGGAGGCAGGAGTTCAGTGCCATGTTGCCTACTCTTCCATCCAATGCTCATCCCATTACATTTGGTCTCGGTTAAGTGAGAACATTTTCACACATCTGAACAAAATTGTAGGAAAAAAGAGAATAGAAGTGGAAGAGGGCAAAATGAGACGGCTGGTTTCTTTTTATAACATTGATCTCGGAAAGTGAAGGACCAAGAAAATAAAGAATATACGGTCAAGCTGATTTGTTACAAGCCTCGTTGAATCTGCAATTTCTTTCATTTGCAGTTTTCAGACAGACTGTAGAATCTCCAGACGGCACTTTTACTGTACAAAATGTGAACGTTTCAACAGTTTGATCAGCTGCTGCTCTGTCCGCGGCCACAATCCTCTCATCTCACTGGCCTGGCTTTGTGTTTCTTTTCTGTTTTCTCTAAGTTTAGATAAGAACAGGATGTGTGTGTTGTTGCTCATGGGGGTCTTGCGCACAAGCCGACTGCGTGTAGGAGGAGGCGAAGGGCCTTCGCAGTGGTCGGCTTGTCCTTCTCCCGGCTGTATGCCAGGAGCAGCCCGCCTCCATCTGACTACATGTGATTGACAGAAGTGCTCTCAGCAGCATGCGAATAGGAAGTGACCTTAAACAAGTGCTGCCACTTTTGACTGAGTGCCTGTCTTCCCTCCCTCACTCTCTGGAGAGAAAGGTTGAGAAGGGCACGAAGCATGGTGGCTTCTGGGTCAAACACCCAGGGTTATCCAAGTCTGGGGAAAGGGTAATTGCCACCCCTGTGTGTGGGCTCATGTCCTGATGTGAGAGGGTATGAGAGGGAGGGAGGGGGACTCTGAAGGGAGGCTGGAGGTGGGTTACATTCCTCCTCCCTCTATCACAACACTGAAGTCCTGCTCTGTGTGTCTGCTTTAAGCTCTTTGTCCTCCAAGACAGGGCCAAGACCCCCCAGTGGGCCAATTCTGGGGCCCCGGACCCGCAGAGGGGGAACAGCAACCTGATTCACTCTGGACTAATTTAATTGAACACACTGACTGCACTGTGATTGGTGTGTCAGCTCTCCCATGGCCTGATGGCTGCCTTTTGGAGAGATACATTATCCTCTGTTTGGCCTTTGACTGATGCCTTCATGAGTGGAAATGTCCCACGCAGATTTATTTATTTATTTATTTATTTTAAAGAGGTGTGACAAAACACTCCTGAGACTTCCTGTTGTGCACAAACAGAGTGCTGCACAGTGACCTACATGTAGCAGGTGCAAGCAATAACATCTGTCAGTTAGGGCCCTAGCGTGAAGCGCAAAGGTTTTCATTTATCCGAGGATCGTCCAAGTCCACCTTTGCCGTCTAGTGCCAGGAGAAGCTGCTCTGCCCCACCCCCTGCGCTCCTGGTGCTCAGTGAATAAGACAGGAGTATTTGCTTCATCGATTCATTGGTGTGTGTTTGGTCGAAGATGTAATAACCAATCACAAAGTCTGGTCTTATTTCTTTAAAAACGGGTGCGTGCGTGGTGCAAACACTGGCATAATTACAAAGAGAAAGATTTTCAAGTCATAAGACGGATCTGCTGGCTGGATTAGTCAAAATGCGATAATGTGTGATGAGACGGCGGGGCACCTCCAAACAAACAGATGTTTAAAAAAAAGGGAAAAAAAGGTCTAAAATAGCGGCAATTGTCACCTCGTCTTCAGGCATCACCAGGACAGTTGCACAGTGCATTCACAGTAACATTTGTTGGAGGAAAAGATGTGAGAAAGTCTCTTTAAAGTTGAGTAAGCTGAGCGCAGAAGTATTCACAGTTATCCATCAGCTCTGACAGAAATGGAAACAGTTTTTCTTCCCGTGTCGGGACGGCTCCTGGTCAGATTACGTCTTGTTCATCATAATTGTTTAATCCTTGTTTTTCTGGATCCAATAAAGGCACGAGTTGATCCAGCTGTCAGCAACTGATCTGACAGCTGTGATCCCATTCTATATATATTGAGATTAATTAGGCATTATGATTGTAATTTATTCCTAATTTGTAATTAGTGTGAGTAATTCTGGAGACACATCGTACACATGGTATTTGTTTCCATGTGCCATGAGTACACTTTACTTCTGATGATGTGATTTTATTTACTCACACTCGGAAAGAGAGACAGAGAACGTTAGAGAAAGAGAGGTAGGGAGAAAGGAAAAAGAAAAAAAATCCTGTCCCTCTCCCCTTCTGTCATGTGTGTGTTCTCTGCATGTCTGTGAAATATTCTACAGATATAGACATTAAGACGTAGTGTAACACTTGTGTGGTGCTGATATGACTTCTGCAGGTCATTTTTTCAGGTGCATTTTTGTCAAGAAACCGTACGTGTTGCGGTAAAACATTGGTGAAAAGCCTTTAATGCTTTCATGAAATCAATTTATTTCTGGCTATGCCACTCTTTCTGATCAAAATATGTTCAAAAAACACTCAATTAATATGTTCTCCTGTGTGGGCAACAAACAGAAACCAACAGTGTGTGTGACTGCAGGGACGTGTGTGTACCTCGGCTAGCTGCGCCGTATCTTACACAGGCAAATTGTTTGCGCCTGCATTTGAATCATCTTTTTCTGGTTTAAACTCAAACGTAACAATATGTTACTCGACCGTGACCCGTGGCTTACTTAATGGTACAAATTAATGCATCACACAAAACAGCAATTTTTGTTAAACTGAGTCATATTTTACAGAGAAAATGTCCTCTGGTTTTCCCTCTGATGACATACAGATGCTCTGCTTCAACTCTCTGATTCACGGAGGTTCCTGAAAGCAACATGTGGGCTGCCTGCAGACCGAAGCTGCAGCTGCAGCAGTGGGTCGTTGTTGGGAACAGCTCCGCCAAATGAAAAGGCTGCAGACAGACAGAGCAGTTGGAGAACATCAGAGGGAAAACCAGAGGACATTTTCTCTGTAAAATATGACCTGATTTCACTAAAATTGCAGTTTTGTTATCTATTATTGTGCATTGTTAAGTTTCATATTTTGAGGCAGTGGGTTGCGGTCAAAGTTACATATCATTGCTTTAATTGTGCCGGGTAGAAGATAGCATATGCACCAAGACACTTTTTCATTCTCTCTTAACTTTCACCTCCTGCCCATAAGGGCACAAACGCAGTGCAGGAGCATTTGCTATCTTACACACATGGCAAAAAGGATAGCTGCGTCGGGTGTAAGATTGCAATGATACCTGCATCCCCAGCACACAGCAGGTGTAAGAAAGGGCCCCTAGTGTTTGACCTTACATTGCCTTATCATTATCAGCACCAGAGTTACTTGTAAATTTGTGAGCAGTGGTACGTGGACATTTGTGATTTCCTGACTCCTGAGCAAATGCTGCACCGTGTCAGAGTTTGCGAGGCTCTCTTTATGGCTGAACTTCATGTTGTTGAGAGCCTGCTGGTGGTTTTCTGACACACTCCTGGGGTTGAGCAGTGTGAATTAGTCTCCCAGGGTCAGACTGGTAATTCTTATTATTACTTTGACAATCTGAGGTGTCTGAGAAAGAACATAAGCGCAAACTAAACTGTGGATGATGGCAACTGGGCTCTCCAACATGGTACACTTCAAATAAAAGTACCAGCCCTGCAATAAATGGTCTCTTTGACTGAAATTTTATGTAATTGTTTTGCTAATATTGACTCATCAGTGTAAGTACTTCTTGTAGCTGCTCAAGCTGAAGCTAGCGTATGCTCCTTTTTTGGCTGAGCTTACATTTGGCAGTGGGTGACAGTTTCTGTGGCTGACTTGTTTGTTTATTGTCTTGAGTATGTGTGCAGTATTGTTGGAAATCTTTTTATAGTGTAGACACACAGTAGATTGATGTGTGTAGTAGATTCTTGGGGTTTATACATACAGTTTTCCCGCACACAGCACAATATTTATCTTCAAGCTGTATTTTTTTTGGATCAAACTTCATCATTCAGACCACGTTTTCAACAAAATGACACACTCGAGGCTCCTGTTATTACATTCAAGCTTTCAAACAAATTGTGGCTTTTTAAACATTGGCAGATTTATATGCCTACTGGTTCACTAAACACAAGCGTAGTTACAACGTGCCTTTATTTCTCCACAGCATGGTTCTCTCTCTTTTGCTTGGTTTGCAAAATCACAGCTGGTGGTTTTGCCTGCTTTGCACTGAGTGTCACAGCCACAGTTTTTTGATGTAATAAGGAAAACGACCAAAGAACCTCAGAATCATTAAATTCACATTGGAAGGCTAACATGCTAAAGTGGAGGTGAAATATAGAGCAATATGAATGCTGTTTGATTTTTACCTAAGGCAAGATATGGCACCAAATTTCAAACTTTATATTCATCTAGTATCGCTAGAAAACCAGATAGTAATTTAGTCTTTCACCAGTAGGGAGCAGCCATCTTCAAACAAGCTAAGCAGAGACGTCGCATTACATTACGAAGTTAGTGAGAATTAAATGTGGTAAAAATTTATTTTTTCTCACGCAAGACTAACATCATCATCTAGCCTTTAAGCCAGCTCTCTTTATGAGAAAGGGAGCTTTGTTTACAAAATACAAAAATTTGCCGTAGAAGCAGAAAGATCTTGGTGGTGTCTTTATGTTCAGGACAAAAAGATTGTTTATTCACTTAATGATGTGATGATG
>JAQLOL010000006.1:5279614-5312221 GCA_029783665.1 Naso thynnoides
GTGATGATGATTTGTGGTTCATGGGCGTGACAGTTTGGGTAGGCTAACGTTACCTGCATTAGCTGCTGATGATCATGTTGACATTAGTGTTTTGCTGGCTAACGCTCTGGTTTAATCATTCAAATCAATGTTGTAAACCTACACCTCGATAGAGACAGCATGCGAGTGTGTTTCCGTCCGCAGCATTGTTTTAATGATTTATGTTATACTATAACATTGGCCAGCATTACACTAATGTCAACATGATCAGCAGCTAATGTTGCTAACATTAGCTTTTTATTCTTAACGTAAAAACACTGTCAAGATCTTACTGCTTCCAAAGTAACGTTCATAATGGTTTTTCGTTTTTGTTTTTTGAAAACAAACTGCTGTCTCTTCTTAAATAGATTTGCTCTATCAACTAGGCAATAAAGTTTGTCTTGCCTTGGGAAAAAAAAAAGTTTACCTCTCACTTCCTTAGAA
The DNA here is from genome assembly GCA_029783665.1 of Naso thynnoides. Classification (NCBI taxonomy): domain Eukaryota; kingdom Metazoa; phylum Chordata; class Actinopteri; order Acanthuriformes; family Acanthuridae; genus Naso; species Naso thynnoides. The sequence continues at coordinate 5,280,077 of JAQLOL010000006.1, forward strand.
ATGCTTCCTCTCTCATGTTTTTGTCCGTATGAATAGTTACTGCCTAGTTTTTTAGTATACTAGATGCGGTGGGGAAGGTCTGGCTCTACAAATACACATTCTGGTATAGAGGAAGAACACTCTGTCTGGTTTGTTTTTCTCTAAACCAATCACAATCGTCTTGGGCGACACAAAGCCTGCAAAGCATTCTGCGACTCTGTAAAATAGTGTCGGTGGGAACCTCGAATCGGTGAAAGATTTAGAGGCATGGAAAAGAGCTCTGATGTTAAAATGTCTAAATCCCTGTCATCAAAACTTGCCATTTTCAGTGTGTAGGCTGCTAGCTCGGAGGTTATTGTTGTTGTTGTCATTATTGTTGTTTCCTGTAGCAGTGGGGACTTTGAAATGGTAACACGCAGAAAGCAGAAGGAGTGGGGAATGCCGGGCTGCTCTCCCAGCAACAGCTCAGCCAATGGTGATCTTACACTCACAGTGCACATCCGGTAGGTCAGACTAGGGTAACTTTGATTTGCGCAGCATTGTTAATTACTGTAATAGCTGTGTTTTATGTCCTAGGCATATGATGACTGGTTAAATCACAGGTCCCAGATATGATTGACCAAACTGTTCTGCGTAAGGTGTGGCTCCTCGGTCCATGTTTCTATTTGTAAAGAGAAGGCTGTAGATTGTAGATTGATTCTGTATTTACTGAGCTTGTGAACCGGGTTGGTTTGTTGAGTAGCTGAATAGTAGGGGGTGACTATAATGACTATAATGACTGTGAGAACCAGAGAGTGGAGTGTGGGTTATCATTTAGGGAGGCTTATTGCTGTCTCTGATGATGCCAGTTATATGAAAGGCACATGGTGTGGAAACCTCTTCTGGGTGGTATCGCTGCTTTCAAACAAACTCTGAGAGAAGCTTGAGATGGTCGGTTCTGCTCAGGGAAATTCAGGGAGAATTACACGTATATCAGGAGGACTGGGAGACTATTGTCTGCTGGTTTGCCTCTAGTTTGTAGCTTGTTTGTAATTTTGTTTCCTGCCTCAAATAATTTCTCTAGTGTAACCATCCCAATGGAAAAAGCAGTTACTTTTTAGTCAGATAATAAATGAGATGATCTGCATGAAAGTTTGATCTCTCTGCCCATGCATCCACGCTTGGAAGACTGTAATAGGTGTTTATTGGAGCCGTTTTAGTCGAGCCACTTTAATTTGTTTATGCTTAAAAGCTGCAGTGGTAAGAAGCTTACAAAACTGTTGACCCCGGTGAAGCTTGTCGCAGAGCAAGCCCTGTCTTTTTTTTCCTTTTTTTTCTTTTTAGATAGACTTGCTTACTTTTACAGACACATTGAAATTCAAGGAGAGCACTCCGCAGCTTGCTGAAGGGATTACTGGTAAATCCCTGCAAACTCCAGATGTTTTCCCAGGCAGCACGCAGCGAGGAAACATCGCCCATCCCCTGTAAACATCTGTCAGACAAAAGCCTCCACCACAGAGGAGACAACAGAAGCTTAGAGGGAGTAAAGCAGCTTGACTAGTCAGATTTTCACTCCGTTAGATCTGTTTGTTCATGAAGAGCTAAGTGGTTTTGCAGGCGTCTTGTGTGCCTGCGTATGCTGAGCTGGACAAGTGTGCAGAAGAACTAAATTATTTGGTGGTTAAATAGATGATGAGGCTGTCAGGGCAGGAAAATAATGTTTCCTATCATATATGCCAAGTATCTCCTAACAACTCTCCACAGCTTCTTTTGCCTACAACATCCTTGGAAATTTATGTGTTACTTGTAGTTTGTTTTTGTATGTGCAACATCATTAAAGACCACATTTAAAATTACTGCAGAAATTGAATGATTGTAGATCTCCTGTGTTAGCCTGGTAAACCAGAACCATAATTCACTTCACAAATAGAGTCACTTCATGAAGAGGGTCTGGCAACACTCTATTGGGGATTCACTGCAAAATCTGAACCCTAGTAGGTGTGGTATCTGGTTAAGTGTTGTACTATTGGAGCACTCTTAAACCAGTCAGCATTGACACTGACTGGATGACGTATGCTGCTGAAACAGACAGACGAGTGGGAAGGTTAACGTCCGATCTGTTCAATAATCACATAAATGCTGTTATATTGTGTTGTGAATGACATTCTGACCTGCCATGCATCAGGGAAAGAGACAATTGGACATTTTTGTTTGAAATGAAACCACATAATCACCGAGGAGATGCAGCTGCAGGCCACAGCTAACCGCTAACAGCGGACGCCCCGACCTCTGGCTCGACGGAGAAAGCAGCTTAAACATCAGTAGCCTGCAGGCTACAAACCACACGAGTTGCAGCTGATGTTAGTTTTCAACAAGTTGTATAATAATCGCAGAGATATTGTTATATCGTGTTGTGTGTGTACTTTTTACTGTGTTAGTGTTTAACTCGTTGGGTTGTACCTGAGGCTGCGTGAGTCTCATGTCTGCACAAGCACACAGATCGGTAGGATGACTCCTGTTCTTCCCTACATGTAGTAATCACAAACAAGCAGTGCATTTCGTGTCCACATGGTCTCCCTCCGTTGGGTCGGAACGTTCCTTGTATCTAATATTCTGTAGTTTTTTATGACGAGGGGTTTCTGGTTGGCTGGTAAACCGAAGCTGTAGGCCTCCGCCATGATTGAACTACTGCGAACAAGCGTTTGACTTCTGTGTCATCGAACTGAACCACTCCGGCTATTTGCTGATTGGTCGAGCCAAAAATTTGTCTCTGCAATTCGAAAGACGGGCCTCGTTACCAGACCGATTCTCAGCGAAAACTGAGCTGAGCGGAAGGAGGGCGGAGCCAGGCTACTCCTGAGTAATAGGTGTGGCGAAAAGCTCTGCTGCATTTTTCACTCTGTCTGAAAGGCAGAACCATGACAGAGCCATTGAGCTCTGAAGCCACAGGAGCGTTTTGCTTTGCTTTTTTTCTCCTTGTGTGTGTGATGTAAGTGGCAGTTGCTGCTAGGTTCAGGCCCCAGGCAGGATCTCTTATCCCCCTGCCATGTTTGTGTTAATTTGCTGGATGTAAACACAGTGAGTGGGCTGTAACAAGGCAATGCCTGCCTCTGTGTCCCCAGTCTCCAGTCTCCTCAGTGGAAGACAGAACGGAGAGAGGGAGCGGCTGACCGGTGTCTGGATCACTGAACAATTGCGGGCGAGAGAGAGAGCGAGAGAGAGAGTGAGCCCTCAGTGTAGCCACTAGGGACGGGCCTGACAGATGGATGGAGTGAATGACTGAATGCTTAGCCAACTGGAAAGACAACTTTCACCCACACAGGCTGTATGCTTTTGCCTTTCGCTTTTTATCTGTCTCTTATACACAACCTAAAGGAAAGAAAACAGGATCTTTGTACATCCATGGACTGAACATAATAAATATATGTGGAGCAGGCCTAATTTCTGCATCATAGTTTCCAAACTGAAGTTAAATAAAGGGGATATATTGAAGTAGAAATGATGCAAACATTTTTAAAATCACCACTTTTCTCCACGAGTTTCAATTCAAGCTTTCATTAAAGATTTTATTGCTTAAGATTTTCATTAAATTATGCCCATTATCAAGCTCTCTAGGATTTATTTGCAATAGTAACTCAGCATGCTTTGACACAGTGTCTCTCTGTCTAACAGTTTTGCACAAGATTAAATTTGCATACCCCCTGTTATTGGTAGGTGTTTGTTGTTACCACCTGTTACTGCATCTGTCACTCAGTAAGCCTGGATTAAAATCTTACAGCAAGTAACTTTAAAGGAACAGTCACATTTATAGCAATCAGCAGGCCACATACAAGCTCAGTCTCCTTTCTCCAGCTTGTCTTTTTACAGTTAGTTTTTTTTACAGTAGTCCAGCATGTTTCCTCCTTTAAAATGCCAAACTGGTCGATATCCGTGCTGATTAAGAGGAAGTGTTACACCGACATAAAACTACAACATACTTTTGTCTGTTAAAATGTTTACAGTGTCAGCTTAGTTGATTAAGAGTCATAAATTCTTGCCGTGTCTTGGCTGAGTGACATGACAGTTAACACTTTGCTTTCCAATCAATCATCATTTGCAGTTCACTGTGTGTATGATGTCATCGGCAAAGAAGCGCTCGTCGCTGACTGCTACTAATACTGACAAGCCGTCGTGGGAGGTAAAAAAAAAAATCACACATGCTAGTCTTTTTGTCGTGAGGTCGTGGGGCATCTTAGATGCGGTGTCGGTTGTCGTCCATTATGACGCACTATGTGAGATGAAAGGATCGATTGTCGCACCTGATGCTCGTTGACTGTTTTCCAGCCTATCCGATGCCCTACGTCTTCCTGGTTAGGCTATTACTGGGCTATTATTGTGTAGTCTGACCTCGGCATCAGTAAGTTTAAAGGTGCTGTTCAGATTTCCTTACCTTCAGACGGAGCCAGGCTTGCTGCTTCCCCCGTTTCCAGTCTTCATAGTAAGTAAATCTAATAAGCTGTGTAATGGATAGGTTGGAGAGGAGTCATATTGTCTCCTAAACCTCCCAAATTGTCATATTATCATTTCAGGTTCCCAAAATCACATTATTAAACTTGTAGCATGCTGTGCATGTATTTTTGTATGTGCATGAAGATCGAATATTTAAAAAAACTTTTGCTATGCTTGATAACAGAGATTTGCAAACTCTTCAATCTGAGCAAAGGTGTTTGTATAGCTGCGCAGTGAATGCGTGCCTCATTTTCTCCTCCGAGGAGTCCTTCCAGAGCTCATTAGCCCCAGTTAAATTCCCACTGGAATGCCGGGTCCAGCTTGCCTTCTGCTGCCTGCTCCGAGCAGCTCTAGTTTCAGCCTGCTGGATGACTGGGCACAGGGATGGTTCCCATAGTTGAGCTGCCTGAGCCGCATGGGCAGACCCTGGTACCCTGGCTCAAAGAGCCCTCTGTTGTCCCATCTCACGCTCACATGCAGCGTAGCATCGCTTTGTGCACACACACACACACACGCAGAGGCAGCCTGGCAGTGTGAGCTGTGGGAATGTCAGATTTATGGAAGGATGGATCACATGCTCGCAGACTGCTGGAGAGCAAAGCCCAACAATTGCTTTTTGTCTGAATGTAAACTTGTATAACAGTCTGGCAATACCAACCTCGGCTGGCGTGCTCCAAAGAAACAATCCTATGCTTTTTTTCAGCAGCATCCCTCTGTGTAAGGCTTGGCATAGAATCTGTCTAACTTGGATGGCTCTGCAGAACAGATCTACACACACACACACAGCATGCGGATTCGCTCCAGCATTCAAATTCATAATGTCTAGATCATTATTTTCCATCAGGACGTTGGGGAAAAGTCTGTTTACTACACACCACTGGGCTCTACAAATGGCCAACAGTTTCTCAGTGTGACCAACTAGCTCTCTCTGCATTCAGCAATATCCAGTAGTCCACAACCAAGTTGGCTTTCTCCCTAAAAGTTTTACTCAGCGAGGGGGGAGTGCGAGGGAGAGCGGGCCAGGGGAGAGTGCATATCAAAGAGAAGCAGCCATCTGTCAGCACAGGCAGCAAACAGCTGGTGGAGGAGATGCAAGATGTCTGAACAAAGACTGACAAGATGGAAGATGACAGGAAACAGATTTCCCTCCTTTTTACCCCTCCTGCAAGCGAAGAGGTTGACCATCAAAGTTCTGTGATGTCTCTCAGTCTCCAGATGCTGGCTCTCCTCCCCCCCTCCCCCCCCATCACCTCTCCTCTCACCTTCTTCTCTTCTCTTCTCTTCTCTTTAGAGTTCGACTTGCTTTGCTTTCTTTCCTTTTTCATGACCGTTACTGAGAGATCTCTTCAGTCCTTCGCTGCCTAATTTGTTCATTTGCATTTCTGTTGCTCTCAACAAGAACAGAGATCGTCTCATCTCTCACATAGAACTCAACCATCTCTACTGCAATCACCATGTAATAATTTATTACACGATATGTTTTAATTTGACTAATTATGATAGCATTTGCTGAGCAAAGAAGTGTTTTTAGAATAGGATTCTTGTAGGACCTAAATATTACATTCTGTGAATTATTTAGCTTTAGTAATTGACCCGCTGCGGCTTAAGTAGATACACATCTCTCTGCTAATTTGCTTAGATAAATGAAGCGGTGTGAGTCGTGTTGAGTAGATTTTTAGGGAATAAGCACAGGGCCTTGTGTTAATTAGTGATGCAGCATAATCCTCGTTACATCAGGTCTTCTCTCTCTACTTAGCACAGTCCATTCCCCTTTGTGCCTTTTCCCCCTGCACTGTTAATTTGAACAGAAAATGCAGTCTACTTCTAAATAGGGCTGTAGTGCACACAAGCTGCAATCATTAAGCTCATTTTCTGCTGGCTTAGAGCTGTGAAAATGACTGCAACCGAGGGAAAGCATCAGAGTTTTTGTCTACTCTCTCAATCCACGCTGTAATGTGTGATGTGTGACATTGGAGAGTGTATTACTATAATGGCCCTAATTGTCTAATCACTCTAATATGTGGCTGCTGCTCTTGGACATGACAAGGGCAAAGTGGGCTAATAAACAGTGATTACTGTCACTTGAAATCAGCACATGGAAGATGGGGGAAACATTAGCTGCAGGGGGAAGTCCTTTTCCCTCTTCCCCTCCTCTCGCCTGTTTTTTGCTTGATAGACAGGGGAAGCATGGTGGTGGTGAAAGGTCAGCCTTTGGTTGCACACAAGAGATGGAACGGCGCAGATAGAGAGAGAGGTATCACAGACAAAGAGGAGGAGAAAGAGCGGCCATCACCAGATCTCGTCCCTTCGGTCGCTCAGATTGACAAGCTGTCAGCCTGGACAGCTCATACTCTGCGGAACAAAGAATAGATGAGGCAGAGCTTTCCCTTTCCCCTGCCATCTGCCTCTCCAGCTCTCTCTCTCTGGTCCCTTCAGTTTGCTCACTTAAAAATCAAGTTTTTAAAATAAGCAAATGCTGTTGAAAATAATGCTACAGCACTAGGAGATGAAGTTAGATAAATCTGAGCCAAAAACATGAGGTTTGTGGCCGCTTTAGAAGTTTACAGGTCGGATAAAGTGATTAAAGTTGCAGTAGGTAACTTCTGCAAACAAGCTAGCAAGCTAATGTTAGCTGTAGCATGAGACTCTTTGAGAGGCAAATCTGCTGCAGCCTTTGCTCTTTATTTCGTTTGCTGTCGCTCTCTCTTTCCAGTCCAGTTTGACCTGAGATAACAGTTGCAGGGAAAGTTGCAGCAGAGTAAACCGGTCTGTCTCAGCTCGAGCCGACTGACGGCGTGGCTTGCAGACACTCTGCTGTTGGCAGAGGCGAGTCAGAGTGCAGTGCCAACACATACCAAAGTCACCTGTTGCTAAGAAGCGCAGCGTAGACCGGCAAATTAGGACAGAGAGTACAGAGAGTGTCCCTAATTTTTTATTTTTCCATAAAACCCTCATCTTGCTACAAACAGGGCTTATTGGAGACCAATCAAGCAGCGAATGCTGTCATTTTTCAACCTCTATTACACTGTTTTTAATCAGGTTTACTTCATAATGACAAAGTTGAGCCAAAAAACATATAAACAGAAGAGAAGATAGTTTGATCAGAAGGATAACACTCTCTGAAAAACAGTGTATGACAACCGCTTTGATGTTCTTCTGGATCCAGTGACCTCTGCCTCTCAGGATTTTTGTCATCCATCTGCCATGTTCAAAACACAGCCCAATAAAAACCAATAAATCACAAAAAAACTGTCAGACGTGAGAAATGTTACACTATCAAATGACACATTTTGGTGTAATCTGTATTTAATCTGTCATTACTTCAACCCAAAAGTTTAATATTTGCTGTTTTCTGTTCTGGGCTGAACTTGAGTTCCTTTATTCTTTCTCCTTGAAATGTGCTGAACACAGGCACAGCTGCTCAAACCTGCTGTTTCTGTCATACTCTTGAAGGAGTCAATGAACGTAGCTGTAAAAACAGGCCTGTATGCATGATTATTGTGTCTTATCAGTAAGGTGGATAACAGTTTTGTATTGAAATTACCTGCAGTTTCATTTAAATTGACAAAAACCTGCAGGTACCATTTTGCTATAATGTTAATGGGACATTTTGACTGCAGCTTTAACTCTACAGTGTGTAGACATCCGTGTTTATTACAGATCAGCGGTGCGTTCAGTGAGCTGTTTTAGATAGTGCGTTTCCCTCCAAGTTGCCTGGAAGTTATTTATCTTGGTGTCACAAATGGTTCATCAACCCAACATGGACTAACACAATTGCAGCATTTTGCACAATTCCACATAGAAGCTAAAGATGTGACATTTGGAGTACGGCCTGGAAGATATGGGATTTTTGGGGCCGATGCCGATACCAACAATGGGACTTAGAAAATTCCATTCTCTGATATATGTCAGCTGATAATGTACATATATATAATATTGGCTGAATGTGGTTATCAGGTGCTTGTGACAAAGGTATGAAATGGAGACAGGATATATTACATTTTACCAAACTTCATTCCAAATTTAAGTGCACTGAACAGGAAACACTTCAGTAGTTATTAAATTAGGAGCCACAAACTACATAATTACACCATTTACATCACTAGTCCAAGCACTTTTCCATGCTTAAATACCATTTTATACTTGCACATATAAGCTGATACTGATATATCTGCAACAGCCCAAATGGATATATCGGTCCGGCCCTAATTTTGCAGGGCAGCCCACTGGAGTTTATTTATTGCGTGTGTACATATTGCAAATGACAAGACACCAGTTTCCGGTCTCTATCCCATCAGCTGAAAACTTCACTGTAGCTAACTAACATGAGGACTGAAGCAGAAAAGTCTCTGCTTTCACTGAAACGATATGAATGTGTTTGTATCTGCATGTTTGGAGTAGATATTTTATGCACTATCTCCAGGCTATGAAGCCCTCATTTCACATCTCCACAGAGACCAGTTAACCCCTCATATCCTCCCCAGAGCATCCAGTAAGGACCACAGAAGCTGTGTGTGTGTGTGTGTGTGTGTGTGTGCGTGTGAGTGTGTGTTTTTGAAATCCGTGCTGTATCTTGTGAGAGGCAGACTTTCTCTCCAGTAGTCGGGCACTCTGATAGCCTCCATTCATTATTCAGCTCTACTCCAGCTGCACCACACCCCCGAGCAGCACAGAAATAAAACAAGGTTAAGAATTGGCATGAAATGTGTCTCAGTGGATCAAGTTGTGGGGGAGGGTGGGTGGAGGTTTAGGAAGCGGGGGAGGTATGGGCCTTTATCTGCGCGCCATCTTTTATTAATTGCCCTGGTGCTTAGACTGCGAGTTTCTCCGTGATCATTAATGCATGCGTGGTATAACGTATTTACATGTTCTTCATGCATTATGCATGGGCAGGGAGAAGGCTACAGTGTTGTGGAGGACCCTCTGCCCACAGGTCCTGTGTTTTCTTTGCGTGTGTGTGTGCTTGTCTGTGGTTGAGCTGATTTTCATTCAGCCACACTGCGAAATCCACTCGCTGCCAGGCCCCTCTGCAGGAAGAACAGGAAAGAGACGGAGCATCGGACAACAAACAGCTTCCTCTGCCCTGTCGCACAGACTGCTGCGGGCTCTGACAGAGGTCGAAAGTGTCACTGAGAAGCTGTAAGCAAATGTTTCATGAAGGATCCAGGGTGTAAGTGCAGTAAAACATTTATTTTCATAATTCTGCCATTGTCACCTGTGATGTTTACTCCTGTGAAAATGCAGAGTAACCAGAAATTCAGAGTGAAAAAAGGAAAATGCTAAAAGCCATTACTATTACTGACAGGATGGTGACAGTGTGAAAGACTTGTGAAAGTCTAAATAAAGCTCTGTCTTTTTTTTTTTTTTACATCAAATGGTAAACATCTGCCGCAGTTTGGCCTTTCTTTTACATAACAACGGCCTGCTGGCGCCCCTGAAACAGCAAACTTTTGAAACCCGATTCAAGAGTTTAATCTTTTGAAACCGTGACCTTCTTTCTGTCAGCATAAACTGGCAAATGGCAAGCAAGGTGACCACACCAATGCTAAAGCTAATGCTAGCGTAATCAGTGCATTCTGCAATAGCAACCAAACACTGATTAAACACTCAACAGTTCACCCGAAGCAGGTCAGATATGACAACAATCTATTTAAGCAAATTTAAGTGTCTGAGGAATACTTTTAGAAGTCGAACTATGGTTGAATTTCATTAATTTGTGGCTGCTTAGCTGCAACAGGAAGTAAACAGGTTTGGCTGCTCTGATGGTACGTCATAAATTTACACTGCCAACAACTGGCCTGGCATACAGCACCATTGGCTGTTCATGTAAATGTTTTGGGGGGGTTTTAATGTAAAGCAAAGACATCTCTGTTTTTCGTAGAGCTGCTCTCGTCTCAACGTGGCCTTAAACAGACATTTTCTTGCTCTTTTGCTGGTAAGAGGAGCTGATTATTCAAGTCAAAATGCAGCTCCCCACTGATCAATTCACCTCTCAGATTGATCAACCCCTGACACATTCACACCTGTAGTCTTGTATTACCACTAACTGCAGCTCATTAAGCTGACTCTCTGCACCAGAGCTGCCCTCTTTTTTGTTTTATTTATGTATTTCCTGGTTCCTTGACTCCTGCCTCTGTTATCACAGGTCCAAACTCAGCAAATAGCTCTGATATTGATCCCCAGCAGGCCCCAGCCGCTCCTGTTTAACTTGTTCTAAGTGAGCACTGTGTTTTTCATTATTTTTTGTGCTGATTGCTGTGTGTTGTAATTTGTGTGTTGTAATTGTATCAGATGAGTGCGATTGTTGGTCATTGTGCTGCCTGCTGCCTTGCATCAGAACCGACCCTGCTGGATAATTAGAATTGATTTAGTTACAGTTTAATTAATCACACTGTTAAATCTCTGGTAATACTGTGGACCCACACTGTGAGCTTTGTGTGAGCACAAGTGCGTGTGTGTGTGTGTTTATGCATGTGTGTCTGCTTGCATATGTCCTCAGGATCATTATTGGGCAGAAAAAAAGACACCAGTGAGGAAAATAAACAGAGATGCATAAAGTAAAGAAATTGAATTTAGTTTCTGTTCAAATTTAATGACACTGGGCTTGAAATACTGTATTCATAACAAAACTCAACCTCATCCATTTAGTAAAAGTCTTAGAGCCCTAATTCTAAAAATATTAGGACACAGTGTTAAACAAAACATGGTAATGTACTAATCCTTTTTGACGTATACTCAACTAAAATACAACAACACATACTAATGTTTAACCTCATTAACTTAATTGATTTTTGTCAGTGTATGCACATGATCAGTGGTGTAGTGCAGACTATACGCAGGTACATAGAGTGTACCCACTTATTTATCAGTCTGCAGTGAGTATACACTTCTGAATCCCCTCTGATCCCATCTGCTGCAAATCAGCGGATCCAAGAGACTGTTTACAAAAGAGACTATTGGCCCACAGACTACTTTCAAGGTTTTTTTGTGTGTAGATGGACCAAGGAATAAGGACTAATTCATTTAACATGCCTCATTATGTGATTGTCTCACCCTGTAGTCTGACTGTGGACCAGTACTGATGCAAAATCTGCACCTCTATTGGTGCTAATGTTAATTCTATGAAGGTATTTCCTGGTGCCTGAAGTCAAACAGCGGAAGTTAAGTGACCTCGTACTGTACCATTTGTTGATGAATTAAATATGCAAGAGTAGTCTAAATGCTTCTGCTTTCAGAGCGTCACTGTTTAAAAAGAGCGCTGATCCTTTGCTGGACTGGAGACTCTAAAAAAAAATGGAGGCATCAATTAAGAGTATACCCACTTCTCCAAGCACCAGATGCCAGCCTCACGTTTCAACCAAGTCGGGACACCAGCAACAAAAGAAGAGTAAAGTTGTGGAATGCTCTAAAAAACGCCTGTTTGGAACCTTTCACAGGTGAACAGGTTCTTTGGTAACAGGTGATGGAACGTGATTGAGCATGAAAGCAGCATCCTCGAAAGGGTCAGGACCAGGTTCACCACTTTGCAGAACACAGGATGGTAGATGTTGCTATATGGGCTACATGGAACACATCGGAAGAATGTTGTCAGTAAACAGTTTGCTTGCAAATGATTGCGTTCTGTTTTTATTTAAACCAGGTGTTTTTAAAGTCTGAGACTGTGGGCCTCTTTACTTTTACTTTTTAATTTTATGATGTAAATAACACAAATCTGGTTGACATTTTAAGCATGTTATTCTATAAACATTTTTGGAAAATCTTAACATGTTCATCTTTTAAAAGTATTTTACATTTTAACATGTTTTTCTTTTTAAAAACATGGTTTGAACACACTTTTGGACACAGTTTCTCTTTCCATATGCTGTCAGCAATTTTTGCGTACACTTACTTCAGTGGGAAGAATGAGTTTGTGTCTTTAAAGCGCAAAGCGACAGAAGCAGGAGCGCACTGCAGACAGAAGCAAACATAAATGTTCCTCTGCCTGTAGCCCTGAGCGGTAGGCCAACTTGCTTTTACTCATGGTCAGTGCAGAAAATCTGCGCTCCCACAGGTAGATGGAGTTGAAGGGAATGAGCTCTTTTTTAGCCTTTTTTTGGAGAGGTCGTTGTCATACTTCCTCTGTTTTCTTGCACCAGATTCTTTGTTTTCTCTCAGTGTGTGTGTTACAAATCGATCCATTCCCCTCATGTGAGTTAGCTAGCTAAGATGTAAGTTATTTACAGGTTGTTGTTTTTCGTGCTTTCTTCTCGCCTCACGCCTCCCCTGATGTGCTCTGACTCCCTCCAGGTGAGGCCCGCCTCACACTTTGAAAACCAGCTTTGGAAAAGGAGCTGTACTATAACATTAAGATTCCCAATATTTTCTGATCTCCAAATGTTTATGGAAAGGTGGGGTTGGCTCGCACTATGTATCTTTGACTTTAACTGTAAAACAGAGTGATGATGTTGGGAAGAAATGCAGAAATAATGTTTCCAGCCAGAGGTGAAGGTGATTTTTGAGATTTAGCAGATGGTTCTAAACGTCCTGTCTTGTTTACGTTGCCGTTTCCATTTGAAAATACTGTAGACCAGAGGCAGAATCAGTGCATTCTGTGTTTTTCTCACTGTACTTCCACTATCAGGACACTTTGTGTTTGACCTTTTGAACTTTTGCATTATGTTGCTGCAAGTGTTGGCCGTACAGGAATTTAAACTTCCTCTTCCACACTTAATAAAGCCTCTTGACGCAGAGGACAGATCTAAAATGTAAATAAAACATTGTGTATTTGTGAATTGCTGTTCTTGTTTTGTGTTACGTGATGGCTCAGGTGCTGCTCAGGCGTGTGCACTGCAGGGAAAAGCACTGACAAGGAGAGAGCCGCTTTAGCTGTTGTTGTTGTTGTTTTTGTTGTTCTCTTTGGGTTTATTCATGCTGAAGAGTGTTGGTGTGTGTTGTGTGTGCGCCCGTCTCTTTTCCTGCTTCGCAGCGTCGGAGAAAACAAAAGGCGCCCCTCGCTCTTGAAGGCCCTGATTGCCGTCATTAGGATGCACAGGCGCTCCCGGTGTGACGGGGCCTCTCCTTGAGGGGATTCAGCTCGAAAAGCACCGCCGCTCGCCTGTTTTTAATAACAATCATCTAAAATCGCTGCAATTAGCCCGCAGCTACAAGAGGATGGAGAGCAGAGAGATGTGGAGTGGGAGGAGGGAGGGAGGAAGGGCCACAAGCTCAGATTCAGTGAACCTTTCGAATGTCAGCTCCTCTTTCACATGGAAAATTCAAGAGGGCCTTTGTGTTCATCAATTATTAGTCTTGAAAGTTAAAAAGATCCATTGTGTATTTTTAATCAGAGTTATATGGGGAATCTTTGAACTGATTCCCAGTCCTGCCCGGGGCTACAAGCAGAGGTTACCTCTTCCACCCCACACATCCCCTCCAACCACTCCTCCTCTGCTCTCTGTGTGCAGCTCAATACCGTATTTTTTCCTGTTGAGCCAAAGCAAACTCTTCACGGGCAGAAACCTGCGCGGCAGTGTGAAGCCACAGAGGCTGCTGGTGCGGTATATACACAAGCACAAGTCTGTTTTAAGAGGAGAGGTTGAGTCAAAGCTGACTCCCCTCAAAAATGTAGGTGTCATCCTCATTAAAGCACAAAAGCACACAGGAGAAGAGAGAGGGAGAGAGAGTTTGTAGAGTCATGGGGCGATGATTTACTGAGCTGAACTGAATGTTCTCCTCCAGTCTGCAAACAGGATGTGGAGCATTTAAGATTCAATTTGGAGTGTGTGCGCTCAGTGATGTCCTTGATGCATTACGTCTTTGCCAGAAGCTAAACTGGCCGCGCCATGTGGCGGAAGATGGTTCACTCCATCGCCCAAAGACAGCTCCAGTTAGAATTTAAAGGGTGAAACACATCTTAAGAAGTCATTTAGTAGCTTTTTAAATAGAAGTTCAGGTCACACAGCAGCATAACAAGAGCAGCAGCACAATGGTGGAAATCTTACTAAAAGGAAAAAGAGTAGGATAAAATCCTTTTTTTCATACATTTCTGTTAACACACATGGAATCCCTGGGATTTTCTAGCCTTCAGAAGACCTCTTTCCTAAAATGTCCTGCATTGAAAACAAGCCTTAGGCTGCAGCCTCGGCACATTCATTCTCTTACTGAGTCTGAGTCGCAGATACAAAAATTACTTTATTGACTCCTTTGCATTTTTACCACAGATTTACAGTGAACAGTTCAAAAATAGTATCAAATCAGTGCAGCAGAACCATTTTTTCTCATGTGTTGTTACTTAATACCTGTGCCTACATTACCCACAATGCAACGCAGTTCGATTAACTGTGGTAAACTCACCTCTTCTCTGTAAACTTGACATCCACAGATATTTTTTCTTTTTTTTCTTTTTTTTTTAACTCTTGAACCCAAACACACAGACTCAAGTGATGTCGCTTAAAGACATTTAGCCGACTTCACACAGCTGGAGCCAGGAAAGGCTTGATACAGATATTTTAAAACACATTCGGTTGTACTCTCCAAGGTCTGTAAACACACTTTGATGTACAAAACAGTTGATGTTTCCCTTTAACAAAGAAAATATCTCTCGCTTTTTTTTTTTCTTTGTTTGTTTTTTTACCATGAGTTTTTGTCAGTGGGGTGAAAAAAATTATCTGTGATTTTAAGAATATTTATAATTTATCTTGAAATGGTTCTTAAACACTCCTGTAATGATATGCATTTTGAAATAAAACAAGATAAAACAGTTTTTTTCTTTGAAATTTCTGGCCATCAAAACAAGCGTGGAGCATCCTTGCACTTCCTGCATCCTTGGCTCAGTTATTTAGTCACTGAGTCTGCATCAGCTTCAGTAAGAGACACGAAATACATGTCTTTGGTTTTTAAGAATATTTAAAAAAGAAATCTGTATCTTTCAATACAGCCATTATTAAAGCACACACTGTGGCAAACAATCATTCCCTTTGGGGCGCAGGCTGTCCTCCTGGACGCACGCCCAAGGCTGAGCTTGCAAACCAAAAGGAGGTGAAGCATTAAAATTAAAATGGTGCTTAATGGGAGAAAAGGTTGGCCGAAAGAAAGGAGGATGATGTTTATGTTAAATATCTGTTGCGTTTAATGACTTCCGTATTTATTGGTGTAGGGTAGCCTAGAGCAGGTCTGTGTGTGCGTATGTGTGTGTGTGTGTGTAGTTGTGTAATGTGATACAGATTTTTTTAATTGCTTTAAAACAACATTCTCCCTCCACAGACTTTATACAGCACACACACATTATCTAATACTTCAACATTGTGCTGATTCCATTGATTTCTGCTGTCCTCCTCCTTGCGGTTCTCTTCTCCATGTCTTGTCATGTAGCACCACCCACAGGTCATCAGGAGGGTGACAGGCTGCTGCGGCTCTCTGTCAGGGAAGAAAAACTCGAGGGTCTGACTGAAGCGGCTGCAGTATCACCGGCTGCCGGCAGAAAACCGGCTCTGAAAGCTCGAAATAAAGCAGAGGAATTCACAGTCACCGTCACAGAGAGAAGTGCCCACATCCTTGTTCCTTCTTGTGGGACGAGGAAAGAAAGTGCAGTACACACACAAGAGAGAACGCAGCACTCTCTCTCAGATTCAGTCTTTGTTCATGCTTGGTTAAATTATTTACCCGTGTTTTTAAAAGCCGCTCAGGGGAATTTCAACATTAGCTCTTTGCAGCCTGCACTCAAGTCTCTCTGGCCTATAAAAGCTTGGCGTCCTTTCATGAAGTGTAGTTTATACACACACAGTAAATGAGGAGTTATCAGGAAAGAATTGAGGAGAAAGTTTTGATAAAAAGCATTGTTCAAAGTGTGCTTTTTTTAATACAGTGGGTGCTTGTTTTAGCCTTGTTCTTTGGCTCGCGTCGTGCTCTCCTGTGAGACTGCAGAGAAGTAAAAGCATTTCTTACCCAAAGCCCCAACGCTTCCTGATACTTTTAAGATTGTACCCAGCTTTGCATGTCTTCTCTGCTTCACTTCTCATCTTTGTATTTGGATTGAAAATAAGCCTCGTATAGCTCTCATTTGCATTCACTGAGCTTCTCCATAATTTATAAAACAAGTACCTTTACCCTGCCTGACACTATGATGCTGTGTGAGCGTGTTTCCACGTTGTTAAGGTGCAGCTGTTGTTTGTAGACACAAGCCAAGGCAGTGATTTTGTTAACTGCATAGATGCTGCTGAAAATGTAGTTTTGGGAACAAGATGACTGCATACGACTGTAAAAAAGGAATAATTTACTACGGTACAGCACGTCACAGCCTTGACCGAGTTTTATGTCGTGCTCAGCAGAAAGTCGATTACCTGTGTGATCGTGTGGGGAGCTCACTGATGTTCCAACTCTCACAGATTTCACAAAGTTTTGTTTTGGGTCATTGCTGCGTGTTTTGGCTCTGTCAGAGTGTGATAGAAGCTTATCTGAGAGAAGGTGGATTAGCATACAAGGTTATATCAGTGTTGTCATGGAGACAGGCCAGCCTACATGTACAGCAAAGCAGGGCGGGTCATAGGTCAGCCTGAAAAACACGAGCTGACCCAAACGAAATTCCACATTCTTATCAGTGAAACACAGCAAGTAACTTTGCTCTGAAGTCATCCTTAATCTTATCAGCCGACATGATGGACAGGGTCTTGTAATGGAGGTTATCCCCGTTTTTATTGCTCATTAGCCACAATTATGTGAGAGCTGCCTCTATGGCCTGTTTTTTGGCAGGAAAATTGATTGTGGCTGAGGAAAACGTGTGCCGCAGCCAACGCTAGCAAATCTGCACTGATGAGTCTATGATCCATGGTTCCTGGACTGTCGATGCTGCGCTCATGCCATCCACAGCCGATGGAGTTCAAAGCCACATTTGACATAAAAGCTGTCACAGTAGAAAGCCGCATAAATGCAAAGTATACCTCCCACATTACTTCCTTCAGCATTTCTTTGATTAGACCTCAGTGGATTCTTCCAGTGCTTATTAAGTCTTAATCTCACAGTGGCCTGTTTGAAATGATTACACCAGTTTAGTTCTAGAAAATGCCTCAAGTTTTAAGTGATAAACCTCAGCCTGAGAACCCAATTTTCCCCAGCAAACTTAGAAAGCCACAGGCAGACTTTCACTCCTGCAGAGCCTGCCTTTTAAATTGTGTTTTATTCATTTTTTTGTGCGCTATTCACTAAAATTGTCGCACTGAGGGAAACAGAAATAATTTTCAGTGTTTCCTCAGGGGGGAAAAAAAGCTATACTACCAATTTTTCCCTTTTTCTTCTCTTTTTTTCTCACCGCGACGCAACCAGGGGTGAGTACAAAAGGGAGACAAACGGCTCAGTATCAGCCGTGATTTCCTGAATAGCCCAGTGGGAGCGCGGGAAGTCGGGGTGCATGCAGCAGATCGGCGTTGCCCTGAAACAGCAGCCACGCTGTGAGGGAGATGGCTTTTCTCTGCGACAGTCCGACTGTGAGCCACGGGTCTGCAAATGAAACAGGGGGAGGAGGGATGCAGCCTTTACAGATTCAAGGCCCCCATTGCCTTACTGGGCATGTCTGCTGCTGTGGTGAGGCAGAGTGAAAAAAAAAAAAGCACGGATAAACAGACAAAGAGCTGCAGATAATTCTGTTGAAAATACAGTGGCGCTATTTCCTGCTGTTTGTGAATTCATCAGGCCTCATGCTGTGCCACTAGTGATTTCTAAATATATGCAGCTCATCTGATGTAGATGTATAAACTCTGTGTAGGGTTATGGATGGCTGTGCCGGCAGATTGTTTGCTCACAGTTCTCTACGGTCCTGGTGGGTGGGATCTGCCAGCATCATCTTACATTGTTTTCCACGTGAGCTTTATTGAGTTCCAATTACAATGCTGGTCCTCTTGTCTTGAGCTCACTGCTGCTGCCGAGTTGACCTTGCATTTTTACAAGGGAGTGCTGTTGTGTTTTCAAGCCAGCAGGCCTATTAAGCAGGCAGACAGTGAAGCAGACTGACTCCTTCTCTCAGGCCCTGCTCCTGCAAGACCCTTCTTAACAGGCATCAGGCTTACACACTTAATACTTGGGAGGGGAGAGGGAGCTTAGCTCGTAGCTCTCATCACAGCTGACATTGTATCAGGCAGCCAGACAAGGCCGGACTACTGCAGCCTTATTAGCCATATCTGGATTGGCTTTTCCTCAGTCTGACACTAATGTTCAATGAGAAAGGTCACTTTGGAATTCAATAGAATGGGTAAAAAAAAAAAAAAAAGCCGCACGCTGTACACGGACAGCTGTCTCCTGCTGGTGTTTTCCCAGAGCTCGCTGTCGGAACAACAGAGGAAGGGGCGCAGAAGAGCCGCTTGCAGTAGGTGGAGCTCTTGTGTTGGAATTTGATGTCGGAGCTTGACTTACCTGCTCGTGAAGGACACGACAGCTGCCACTGTGTGCGTGTGTCTGCTCAAGAGTGCACACATTGCTTTCAGATGGTATTTATGCAAAATGCATAGATAGCACATAACAAGAGATTTACAAGCTCTCTGCGCACACACACATGCCCCGTCATATAAACACATAAAACACATTTTCAGTGTAGAGCTAATTGACAGCTCTTGATGGGTGAGACAACACTGCCAACTGTTCATGTTTACATTGGACCTTATTAGAAATTATAATGGGACTCTTATGTTTTCAGCTAGTAATACTTTGTGTGTGTGTGTACATGAGTGTACACATGCTTTGTTGTTTATTTACTGCCTGCAACCACACACCACCTTTCCCTCACTGATTCCTGACACCTCTGTGCACTGGACAAACGTAAACGTCTCTCCCACAGTTCTCTCTCCTCTGCCTGTTTTTCCCTCCCTCCCTCTCTACCTCCCCCTCCTCCCCTCCCACCTCCATCTCTCTCTCTCTCTCTCTCTCTCTCTCTCTATCTTTCCTTTCCTCTGCAATCTACCGCAGGCCCTCCATCTCTCCGGCCTGTCAGCGTGCTTTTTCATTTGGCTTGTTGCTACAGGGGGCTCGACGCTGGCAGATTACAACTCGGCAGCCAGTCATTTTCGATTTATCACAGCCCCCCCACCCTCCCTCTGTGCCCCCCCTCCTCAGCCGGCCACACTGACTACCCTCGCCAGCATCAATCCAGACACACAGCAATTCCTCATCCCCCTACCACCCAGCACACCTCCACCCTCCTCTACTCCCTCCCACCTTCCATATCTTCCTTTTTCGATCAGCGCAGAAAATTTAACGTGCAAGCCCCGAGACAAAAAAAAAAGAAAAGAAATATTGTGGCAGTGGAAGCATTCAAGTTAGAGAGGCAGCTACTGCTGTATTATTACTTAGGCCTCTGTCACTGGTGATGACCCAGGAGAGTGGAGAATATCGATCGCGTGTCACTCAAGGCATTCAGCAGATTGCATTGACAAAGCTTGTCGGGGCCTTTAATAGCAAGGTTAGCAGCCTCGGCTGGGACCCAAGAGAAAACTCTAACTGTGCCCTATTTCATGGTGGCTTTTAACCATTCCCTAGGTCCAGAGAGTGGATTGATAACGGTAAGGAAGTAATTTTACTCTCATAATTGCCTTCCTGTGGTTGACATTTGTGGCCCTCAGCGCCTGTAAAAGTGCCATTCCAAGAACACAAGAAAGAGGGCCTGCATTGTCTGCCTGCTTTCTCTGCCAGAAAATAGCTTCACATGAACAAAGATGTGGTCCACTTAAGAAAACATGTTGGAGGAAAAGAGGAAAAAAAGGAAGGAAAAAAATCAAAAGAGGTGTACAAGTGTGATTTATGAGTTGAAGGAAGTCCATTACTCGCTAGAGGAAGCCCAGACCAAAACACAAACAGAGTGAGGGTATGGTTTGCAAAGAGGTCATGGAGTAATTCTTTTGCCCTGCCAAGATCGCTGATAGCTGCTGAAAACACGACTTGTCACAGGAGGAAAACGCTTACAAGATTTTGATCTCTCTGTGATTCTCAACATAAATAAGAGCATTAAACCACCTAAATAGTCTCCTTAAGCCAAGTGATGTGGAACTGGACTGAAATGTAACAGGTCCCCTGTGTGTTGTAATATGCCTTACACACATGTGGGGAAGCTATTTCTACAAGCAGCACAGTCATTGCTGGATGCTGTCAGGTCCTGCGTGGCAGGTAGCTATTCTCAGTGCTGCGTAGCTCTAAATCATAACGCTGGAACAGACTTGACTCCTTTTATTTCCACAGTAAAGCTCTGAAATTGGATAAAGTAATCAGTGTTTATTTTCCATAGTTGGAGCTCTGACAAGTTTAGAGAAAGTTGTATGACAGTGTTCCATCTTGTGTAAAACCATCTTTCATTGAACTACTTCAGTACGTGCCCTAGTTACTGCTGCTTTACAGATGCTTTTCAAGTAGGAACTACTTTCCAAAGTTGTTCAAACTTTTAAAGTGGTGTTGCTGAAATAGTCCTTCAGCTGAAAACTAATGTACATGTACATAATTGTGGAATGTCCTTAAAAAAATTTTAGGCTTAGTGTATGTATTTGCTAGTTTGCTAAGAGAGAACCTGATACCTCAAATTAGGCAGTTTGTTAGCTGACCTGTAACATTAGCCTGCAGCCGTTCATCTAGCGTTATGTTAGCAGCACCGTTCTTGTTCCAGTACTTTCACAGATGGTGAGAAAATATTCCCAGACAGATTTAAAACTGATCCATCATGACAAATGCTGAAAATGACTGCTGTTTCGCCCCACGAAACACGATGGCTACTAAAAACACGTAAGCCAATGAACGCATCGTATTTCCTGTGACTTGCAATCTTCAAAATAAAAGTCAACTTGAGTTTCATTAAATGCTTTTAATGTGGAGCCACAGCTGTAGGAAATTTTCAGTTTACATTAACAGTTACTTAACGCAAAGCTTTTTCAGATTTAAATTACATTTTCACAGATTTTAGCTTTTAAATTGTTGTTGCACAGCTGTATATAGTGTTCTGTTTTAAATACTTTTATTTCACTAAATTATGATTGAACCTTAAGTTTTAAAGGAAATGTCATTTATTCCTCAGTTTATTTTTGTTCTTTTCCTCAAAATAAAAGAAAGTTCAATGGCATTCACATTCTCTGTATGTGCACACTGTTAAGTTTAGATCTTAAGCTGCTGCTGCACAGCGCTGTGGAACGTTATCAGGACACACGGCCTAAGCTTAGCTATTAGCATCAGAGGGAAGGGGGTTTTCTATCATTAAGTACGGTTCATTTAATCATTATTTCTGCACTGTGTGAGTTGTGAAAGTTCCAGAAACGTTGGAAAGCTTAACAGCAACATGTCTGTAATGATAAAATAAACTGGAGGTCTGTTAATGTGTCGCACAGCCACAGTTGAGATGTTAGCTTAGCTAGTAGCATCATATAATCATCATTTCTGCACTGTATCAGCTGGTTATGTCCTGGAAATGTTGAAAAACTAAACAACGTTGTGTCTGTGTTCATTACATAATTCTGTGTTGTAAGCGACATTAAAAAGTTTGTTGTATGGCTCCAAAGTATTCCTACCCAGCAACAGCTGATTGAGTCTCATGTCCGGTCATCAGTGACTCATTTTGTGTCTCAGTTCAGTTGGCTAAGATGTGCGACACCTAGTGGTTAAAGTCTGGTATACCGATCCGGTCTGAAATTTGGCTTCAAGTCAAACCAGTTTACAAATTTTTACACCAGCCCAACCCTAATGCCAGTACTATTAAGGTGTATTTTGTCAGGAATATATATATCACAGTATAAATCTGAGACGTATCGGGCAAGGAGTATGTTGACTCAAAATGTCATTTATGAATAATGTTTATTATCCTTGCAGCTGGTTAAAAAGATCCTGTAACAACAGATGCTCTCTGATTAGTTTTTTTCTGTTTTTGTTTTTCGTTTTATTTTTTCTTTAATCAACCTAAAGTTTGATGTATCACTGCTGCTTTTTAAAAATACTTATTCAGAATTATTTACTCAAATTGAAAGCTGAAATTTGAGTTGTAAACAATGACATAATGTTATGTTGTCCAACACTTTTACCATCAATTGTTTCTGAAAGGGTTAGATGTCAGAATTTTACCTCTTTCCTGGATGTATTATGATCCTTCACATGTGTTCGACTCATGATTATTTTATTTCCTACAGCTCATATACAGCAAACAGCACTGAAACATGGCAGGGAAAGCTTTCAGTGATATCTCCAGCCTGTCTGCTGTCTACCAGTCCATTATGGGTGCATTCCAGCCTCATTTTTATGACCTGTCGAATGACAGGGAGTCAGGTATGCCGTCAATGTGGTTCCACTATAATGTTAATGGACGATATTCTTTCATCATTATGGCGTTACGTCCAATCTTGCACCAACAAGAATAATATGTTGTTGCATTACATGCAAGTTATTTACTCTCTCTGAAGTCCTGATTATTTCAATTACAATCATATTGTTTGGCTGTATTTTTGTTGCTCTTGGCTTTCTTGCTGTCTCCCATTACCAGTCTGTTAAAGCAGCTAGAGCAGCTGTTTTCAGATTTACTCCTCACGAAGCAGGCAAACTCAGGCTGCTGTTAGTAAGTTGGGATCGGAACACTGACTCGTTTAATGACTTGATAACGACAGATGTGATTTCGAGCAGGTGACGAAATGATGACATTTACAGCAGGGTTTAGTGGCAAGAGTGTTGGCCATGGACAAACTCTCTGGGTCAGCCAAATAGGAAATGTATATCCTGCCATCACATTTTACAGCCTGCTCTAATCCCCTGAAAAGCAGTGCAGATGGAGCCAAATGCAGGTAAGGTGAGATGCTATCATTCATGTTGGTTTACACCGGCGCACAAGCTACAGCGTGGTGTTTAATAGGCAGGAGCATCTGTTCACTAAATGGCAATATCCATGTGCTGACCAGAGATCAGCTTATGACCTCGTGACCCTACAGTCATTGGATTATTAGATACTGTAATAGGATGAAAAATCACTGCCGATGTGCAATCAATTGCTCACAGGGAGCTTGTAGTAATGTGCACTGGTATTCACAGGAAATCTGATTAATCTGAGTAAATCATGTAATTAGAGAAGTCACTAGTAAGTTAATTATTAGAGAGGATTCAGCTCATGTTGCTTGTAAAAATTAATGTATTTGATTTTAGTAACATGTATGTAATTAATCTCAATTTCTGTACACGTGTTTAGCGTCATTTACTGCAAAACTTTCCCTCCACTACTTCTGCGCTGCCTCAGGGTTTAGCATAAAGACAGAGCTTTGGCCTATATAGCTTGTCACTTCTAAAAAGCCTCAGCCAGCCTGCAGTGCTATGCCGTCCCTCCAATGTTTGTATCCTCTCCCTCTTTTGAAAGGCTCTGGTTATGTTTTTTAGCAATGTGTGTCACAGCAAGCACTCTGCGGCTATTCCTGTAACATGAAAAAGCTGTCTTTTCCTAAACTAGAAGCGTTTGTCTATCAGATTACCACCACACATGAGCCGCACACAAGGCTTGACCCAGTGTTAAGTGTCTGCGCTAAATTTCATTGCCTCCATCTACTGGAAGGCCTGCCAATATACTGGCAGTGAATTCCTGGAGGAAAATAAATGGCAATAAAAGAGAGAAATGATAGCCCCTGCAAGCCGATAGGAGGGGGCTTTTTTTTCCCCTCTGCTGTCTTTTTTTTCCATACCGCCCTTTATTGAGGCTGCCCAGCTCGGGGAGCTGTGATTTGGCACATTGGCAGTGGGTTTAGTTGGATGAGTCCCTGAAAGCCGGTATTGAAGTAACGACTCACTAGCCCAGATTGAAGAGCTGGGGAATCACGTAATTAATTGTACGCAAATTTCTTTGATGAGTAGTTATATGGTGATGAGCACTCAACTGGGCAGCCAGAAGACTCTTTTTGACCAGCCTTGGCCTAGCACTCCTCCTGCACTTTCCCTGTGCTTTCTGGGAAGAAATCTAGTAATGTTTCCTCCTGATCTGCTTTCTGTCTGCTGCACATGGGGAATGTAAGAGCTCGTGGAATTGGAGGTGCGTAAAGTGGGCAGGAAAGTTATTTTACTGCCACGCTGGGCTACTATAACAAGATGTTCAGATATGATCTGAGAGAGTAGAGGTCTCCCGCTGCTCTTATATTATCTCCCACCCCACCACACACTTTTTTTTCCACCTGCTCAGTTCATTATTAAATCTGGGAATTGTCCCCATAACTCAATCCAGCAGCCTACAGCATTATATGACCATTTGCGAGAGGGGAGAAGGGTGATTGCGTCGCAGGGCAGAGGATTGATGTTAAAAGCATATTGATTTGTCTGTAATGTCGTCATAGATCAGAGATTTATGGCAATATATAAGTGCAGCCGCAAGCTCTAGTAGCCTGCAGCCCGCGGTGGAGGAAATGGAGTCCTTAGGATGACTGATGAGATCAGGACAGAGCTCTCAACCACGTTTACCCCCCTCCTCTCATCCACCCCCTCGAGCCTCCATTTCCCACTCCTCCTCTTCCTCTCAGGATGCTTTCACCCTGCGGCTGCTGCGATTAGTCCGTAGCAACTCCATATCTTTGCTTTGGCTTCACATTCCAGCACAGGGGCTAGAAAACCCTCCTCTGTGGCCTGAGATTGGTCCGAGTGGCCTCACTGATCTCTCCCCAGCTAGAAAAATGATGCTTGACGAGGTCTGCCAGAGATCACTGCCGTTCAGTGATGCTAGTGGATTGAAAGGAAATGGAGTTTTTCCATGGTTACATACCCAAGGGGACTAATAAAAACTGCTGCTCTGGCTGACTGTGAGTGACATCTTAACCAAAGGCAAACATCAAGCTTTAGGATAAACATGCCAAGTATTTTTAATAAGTCATTTAGTCACAGTGATGAATATCCAGGCTTCAACAACAGAGATAAAAAGAGGCATTAAGGGGTTCTTCACGCTGTATGTCTGTGATTTCTTCGCCACACACGGAGCTAACAGTAAACGAATCTGGGGCAATGAAAGCCAAGCGCTGATGCTCGGTGACAGGAACTGAGCGAGGGTGGCAGAGGGGGTTATGGGTGAAGAGAGGGTCAGGCGAGACTCCTGTCTCTGGCTGTTAAAGCAGCTGGGCCTCAGAGTCAGTCCACGCTGGTGGGCTCGCCCACACAGCCACTGTCAGACAGATGACGTAGGGCCCGTTGTCACCCCCTCACAGGTCCTGACAAACCTCCAGCTCCTCTTTTTATGTAACAGTCTCGTCTGATACAGCCGGCTGCGAGTTAAACAGGCCCAGCAGTTTCAAACTGCTGTTGTCGACTAGCCCAAGGTGGTTTTACTAGACGGGCTCACCGTGAGGTTGATGTGATTCAAAGCCGGTAGGGACATAATTAGCGGTACTTAATGTGGTCTAATGTTTGGCAGTGACGTCTCCTAAGGCTATATGAGAGCGCCTGCACAAAGTCGAGAGAAATTCTTCAAGTTGTTCATTTTAACTGCTGAGTCGTGAAGCTCTCCAGCACTTTAATAGCCCTGGTATATAGACCTGTGAAGATAGCATAAAGGAGATATTCAAAGTGTAGTCTGTGGAAACCAAGGGGATTTGACAGTGCCGCAGGAAATAGACAATTTATTATCAGCAACACAGCCTAGGTAGTGGATTATCTATAAAACTTTCATGGCCCTCCCTCAGTGGCAAGCAGCCATAAAACTTCCCAAATGAGGGACTTGTTAATTTACTTGTTAAAGCAAATTAAAAATTTATAAGCGCTTTTAGGTAAATGAGATCCTCTTTCATTGCTGCCCTAGTGGGATTCTCTCTGCCAGATCCTGAGAGGACAGGTTAGTTGTTCTGAAAGCCGCAGAAGAACAATAAAAGCCGTTAAATTGTTCCAGGTTTTATTACCGCCGAGCTCTGCAGCTGCTGTTGTGCGTAACTAAGGGAGACCAGGAGCTGATGACTATCCCACCGAGGCCAGTACAGAAAACTGAGCCCAGTTCTCTGGATGTCTTCTTTTTTCCTTTTGTGGGATGTGGGATGGGGGGTTGGGGGTCGAGCTGCCGGGGCAGGCCGGTTGTGTATGGCCCCGTTTGAAAAGGCCTTTGTGGTTAGAAATGTTAGCAGGCGTACTTTTGTGCTTGATTGCGTTGAGTCTGTAGTGAAGCCCTCGAGAATAGGTCAATACACTTGTAAAATTCCACTACGGCAACTGTGAGCACTTTTCTGTAAGTGAGAAATAATTGACTCCACATGTTCAAGACTCTGTTGTAATAGCAGTTTTAGCGTACTTTGAAGGAGCGCTGTGTTAATTGAGATATTTTGTCATTTTTCTGCTCTCTGACTCTGGAACGCACTGCTCTGTAGTGGCTCTATATGCTGCGAACCACGTTTGAGCGCCTGGATAAATTTATTACCTCTTGGCTGCCACTATCAGCCAGTGTCCGGTCCTCTCCTCAAAAATGTGTTATATTACTGATTACTAGTTACTTTTTTCAAACGTAATATGATTACTTACTTATTACTTTCTACCAAAGTAATGTATTACTTTAATCATTATATTACTTTTCCATTACATCCCAAAAATTGTGTCATTACTCCTAAAAATTCAGATATTGGATGTGCACCTCTGTGTAAACGTAAATGCAGTCGCTGTTGACTGCAGCTCTCACTTCAAACTAGCAGTTGTTTTTTTACAGCCTTTGAATCCATATAAGTTACAGGCAGATGAAAAGAACCAAGATGAAAAGCGAGCATGTAAAGTTTGAATGACAGATAAACATTATTTTTTTGATTGTTTCGCAGCGGATTAAAAGCCTGTGCTTGTATACTGTGTAAACAGACACTCTTAGTTTAGATTTCATTTTTCTCCTCTGCATTTCTTCCTCTCATTGAACATTATTTAATTATCAACATTAATCTAAGTGGTGGATGCATTGCTGAGGAGCTTCAGGGCAGGATATTTGTCTCTTACCACAACTCGGGGTAAATTTCCACGAGCTTCACGGTGTTGTGCTGTCGTTATAGGTTGTATTTTTGTTGGTGGAACGAGTCTTAGTGCCTCTTGGACATAATATACATTTAACATTTATATTTTTATCATCTTTGCTCCTGATCAGCTTGAAATAGTGGGCATATTTCCAGCCGTTAAAAGTCCAAGTTTCCATCTCCAGCTCCATTTTCCTCTGTAACATTGTAATGTTGCAAGCTGCAGCTGGCGGTTGATTGTTTAGTCACGTTAACACTTTGCGACATGTCGCAACTAATACAAAATGATTTAACTTAATCAATAAAAACCAGAAGCAAGTGACCAAACTGTAATGATTTGTTTTATTTTGGAGTCACAGTAATAATATTACTGGAGTTTTATTAGTAATCTATTACACTACTTGTTCTTGGAAAAAGTAATGTTATTACAGTTGCGCCGTTACAGTAATGCATTACAATCAAACGCTGCTATCAACAGTAGTGAAGTGAAAAGATTCAATATTGATTTTGCCTTTTTAATGACTCTTTTTCACTCTGAGGACAGGCATCGCGTGAAGAATTTATAAAGCATACATGACGTTCAGCAGCACTTTATGTATCTTCATGATCTGGCAGCTCCAGCAATGTTTCTGTGTGGTTCTCTTTAATTTTAATTTCAATCTAAATTTCAGTAGACACGTTGAAAAAGCAAGGCACTTCAGTTATTCTTCATTTACGTCAGGACTAATGTAATGCAAGAATACTGAGTGTGTGAGTGACCTCACAGCCAGTATCTAAGATAAAAAAGCAAAAAAGCAATCTTCTGACACATTATTGGAAATCTGTACCAAACTATACATTTAAAGAGGAAGTCATTGACTGCTCTCGTGCTTCTGTATGAACTATTTAGACAGGGTTAACTATCTTCTCTGTCAGATGGCTTTTTTCTTTTCAAATAGTGCGGTTGCTTTCTTTAACTGTATCAGACAGTCAAGGGATGGACCTCTCATACCCAATAATGATACGATCACTTGTGGAACACATGTGGAATATTCCAGACACGTGTTTTTGAAGCACTCCTGAACTTTTTTTTGGTCTTGGTGGATACTTGTCTAGTGATTCGGGATAAGCTTTGAAGAAATTTCCCTGATGGGTCATCGGGAAAACTAACAATCAGTTATCAATTAATCTTTTTTTTTTTTAATTAAAAATGCCTGTGGCAGAAAATACAAAATACAGCATATTTTTCCTCAATTCAATCTTTTCTTTCCAAGAAGAACTTATAGTCCGCAACGATCCTCTGAGACAAGGCAGTAAACGTTCAGCTATTTAGCTTAAACCAAAAAGATAACGTCGTGCGGTGATTGTAATGTAAAAGCGGCTGAGCCTGAAGCACAATCACGTCAAGTGATTTTTACCTAGTCAAAAAAAATCCATAATATTACTCAGGGCTGACAGTTTCATGCATGGCTGCTCCTTCGTGCTAAGATTGAGGTGATTGTTGGTTGAGAGGAAGATGCAGTGACGTTAAACAGGGTCAGCTGTGACATTAACTTTCTCAAGTTATGCATCATTGGGATTGTTAAGCTGTATTTATACACAGCTTCACAGTGTTTGCAAGGTACTTCGTCATTTTTTTGTTAAAAATGGTTCCACACTGAACTTCCCCTTGACCTCTTTGTGTTTACTTTTGATATCTATGGCAGCCATGACAGCAGCTTGAGGCAACTGAGCATTTCCTTTTTCTCTGTCTCCTAATACTAGTTAGAGGAGAATTTCAATTTTTTGCACATTAAGCCTTATAATAAGGATATTTACGATGATACACAATGTTCTACAGCATTATTATGATGAACAATGCAGTCCTAAGAGCTTGAGCTCATTGCTGGCGTCACGTTTGGCAGAAAATGGCTTCTTGTTTTTTTTTCGTGAAGCAGCTGAAAGAGCCACTTTTGGGTTATATATCTGTGTTTAGCTTCGTGTTTTAGAGTCGGCACATGAGACGACACCAGTAAACATTCAGTGAGTTTCACGTCTTTTAAAATGAGCGTTTATTTGACTTTTCGACGGATTGTTTGAGTGCACATGCTCCTCTGTTGTGTTCAGCTAGCAGTGATGTCAGCAACGAGCTCCAGCTCTCAGGACTGCACCGGTTTTTATAATAACGCTGTAGAACATCTTATATGATGGTAAATATCCTCATTATAAAGCTTAATGTGCAAAATCGAACTTCTCTTATGAATATCGCCCCTGCTGGAAAGATGTGTCATTGCTGTCATTGATGTGTCCGTTGCTTCAAGACTCACACAAACCAACTCAATGTCTATTTTATACTTAACATTGGATAGATAAAATTTCAAGATCGACAAAATTCTTAATGATCAAGTAACGATCATCGATGAATCGTGCCCATTCCTACTGGCAACAGTACAACTTCAATTACGTTCTAAGTTCTACTAGTGACAGTGGTAACAGTATGACATGTAGTAATCAAGTGAGAAGCACATTTGTAGTGTTTCTCCACAGAAAAAAATAACGTCATTACACTTATTTTCACTCAGTTATGAGTATTGCTTGAACATCAGTGCCCTGACATTACTAACCCACTGTTTTAGTCTGAGGGAATGTTGTTCCACTGAACTGTTCAAACAAAGTGTGGCAGTTGTTGTTTTTTAAAAAGATTGTTTGAAAAAAAGATTTATGAGAAATGTTAAATGACGGCATAATACTTGAGGCTTGAACTGTTTCCTGCTGAGGTTTAGGCTGCTCTCCTCCAAAGCATCACGCTGACTGCTGATTGAAAACAGTTGTTGATTCTCTACTTCAGTAAATTCAGACTGGTAAGAGAGATGAGGGAAAAAACGACTTGATCCCCTAAAACACAGAACAGATTGCAGGAAAACAAGACCTCACTGTGCGGAAATTAATGGCAGATGCACTTACTAGTAGTTTAAATGTTTCATTAGATGCTAATGTCTCGCTGTGTCTTTAATTGTTGTGAAATTAGCCTCTGGAATATTAAAACCATCTGTTTGTTATCTTCCTGCAGGGTGAGTTCTTACCCAGGCTGCACACATACCGTAAGGTCATTAAACAAATGTAACCGTACGCCTCGACCTGCGTCTTAATTAATGTCTTTATGCTGCTTCATCAGTGCAGCACATCAGTCTGAAGTATTTGCACACATGTCTCTCTCCATATTAGATCTATGTTGAATGCAGTGAAGTGCACTGATGTTCATTTAAAGAGGTAAAGCCAAAGCTAAGTTTATAAGGCTGTAAAAGTAAAGAGAACGATGTGCGCGCTGTAATAAGTGGGAGTGATTAGATGAGCGTTGTTATAGCAGAGGTCACAGAGACCCCCCCCACACACACACACGCACACATGCACGCACACACACACACACAGGCTTCTCATTTAGATTTATCATCAGACAGCAGGCCATTAAATTTCAACCTCACTCTTTGATGGCACTGACCACCACTATTACCTCCATTTGCTTAAGACATCCATTAATCACGCCATAAAAAGAAATGAATCCATCATCTGAACCTCAGAAAGGGGAGAGTGGAAAAAAAAACAATTCTCTGAAGTAATTTAAGGGAGCTCAGGGGGAAATTAAAGGGAACAAGCTGAGGGATACGTTTTCAAATAGCTGTGTAATCAGGTCCCAAGCTATGTAATAGCCCTGGAAGATGAGCGGCTCTTTATTGGAATGTCTTTATTAGACATGTTCTTCAGACATTACACAGAGTTAAATTTGTGCGAGATTTCTGATTTCATGGAGCACTTTCCCACTGATAAGCCGGGATAGAGACGATGTGATAATGTGGTTTCACTGCTGCAGATTCAGTTTGATCGCATCGATTAATAAAAGACACATTTCTTTATCTCTCCTCTGAATTTGCCTGATTATATTCCTCATAAGCTTAACAATGTGAGTTTGGTTTTGGGCTGCGAATCTGTGATGCAGGAGTCAGCAGCAGCTTTCAGTACGGTCTGCATATTTTCTTTTGTCTGTGTGCACATTCATAAATGCATGAGAATGCTGCCGTGCGCCGCCTGCTGTTGTCAGCGGGGACACAGGCTGGTTAATAAATATTATAGGTCAACATGTTTTGATGAAGGAGCCACAGACTGGGGCGTAAACAGCGTCCCTCGCCCTTTCTTCAAGGATCAGTTCACGGGCCGTGGTGGATGAGATATTATTCCCCTTTTCTCTCAAAAAAATATGTAAACTCCCCTCAGACAAACTGGCATTTACAAGAAACAGAGAGAAAATGTGTCCTGTGTTTTGTGGGAATGAAATGTGTCGGAGGTAATTAGTGCTATCACAGCGCAGGGCGTGTGTGTGCATGTGTCTGTGCGCGTGCAACACTAGGTTCAGGTCTGCTCCTCCCAGCCTTGTCTCAGCACCGTCCGGCCGCATACACTCCCACTCGTGCACGCATACACACATGTAATCAGACACGCAGAGTCAGACAGGCCCATCAGGTATTCCCAGAGCTCAGACTCTCTTATCACATTCAGCACTCTGGCAAATCCACCTACCTTCCACCCATCGTGCAATTCTCCCAAGGAATAGGACTCCTTTCACACCGCTAATGGCTACAGAAAGAGAGCATTTTCATTTTAATTATCCACTCAACTCGAGGGTTCATTTGGTATTCCCCCACCTAGCGCCCTTTCATTGCACTAAATGACAGCCAATACTAGAAAAGAGAATACTGAAGGAGACTTAAAATATATATATACATATATATATATATATATATATATATATATATATATATATGTGTGTGTGTGTGTG
>JAQLOL010000006.1:5320587-5337432 GCA_029783665.1 Naso thynnoides
CATGAAGAACTTATAGTCCGACAACAATCCTTTTAGACAAGGCAGTTTAAGTTCAGCTGGTTAACATAAACCAAAAAAATAACGGTATGCAGCAAATGTAATGTAAAAGCAGCCGAGCCTCCAACATATCACTGTCAACCCTACGATGTTCTTGAACACAACTGAGCCACAATTAAAAAAAAACAATTATATATAATTAAACACAGCTTCGTGTGTTTACAATGAATTTCGTCATTTTTTTGTTTAAAATGGCCCTATGCATAATTTCGCCGTGACCTCCTCATGTTTACATTTTATACTAATGGCAGCCATGACAGCAGCTTGTAGGCAGCTGAGTAGTTATTTCCGTTTTCTGTCTTCTAAGACTAGTTAAATATCGCCTCCTGTTGGAAAGATGTTTACTCGCTGCAACATAGTAAAATTCATCGCATTGCTCTAAAGGTTTGTAAACACCAAAAGCAAAAATACTTTGTGTGATTGCGTGGTTATCATCGTGCGATCAAATTCCTGAAGGTGAATATCTTGAACGTGCGTGAATACACGATGGACGCAAAAATCGTGTCCCTTGCACATCAATTCACAGCTATCATGTCACGCTGTGGGACCGTCACCCAACGCGATTTCGCATCATGCCATCGACTTTGTATGTAATTTCATCACGCCACAAATTAAATTTGCTTTTGATAAGTACACACCATTACACTCAAACTACGCTACACAACCTCTATTTGATGCTTGATCAAAAAAAAAAAAAAAAAAGTGTGATCAGCAAAATTCTTACCATTGAATTGTTGATCACCGATTAATTATGCCCATCCCTAGATCCTATCCTGTTGTCCAAAAGGACAATAAAGGGACAGAATGATATTTGTCATTCAGCTGGTTAACCTCACAAAAAATACACATGGAGGCTTTGAAAAAAAAGAAAAGATTTAAGCCGTATTTTAAAAGAACTAAGTATAAAAGCAGAAAGCAGCTTTAGCAGCTTTTGATGTACTACTTTAAATAATGGAGAGGCCAACTTAGCAAATCATTGGAGATTAAACTGACTGATATCTTGTCGGACAAGTTAAAGCATTTTACCACTGAAATCTCAAGATCATCCACCCCTGTGATCAAATATGAAATAATTTAAAGCATATGGTCGTAACAGGACGATTCACTATTTAATTCATGCTGTCTGGGGTTCCTATTAATTCAGAAGGAAAGCCTGGAAAAGATTCTACAACATTCTTTTGTGTGTCTCGGGTTCTGTGTGCTTGTAAAGAGATTATGTCTACAGTAAGAGCTTTCCACCTTATTTTTCTCATTTCTTATGCCAGGTTTCTCTCATTCCCAGCAGTGTCATCCCTCCATAGGATCCTTTGGACACCTTTGACTCTAAATCAACCTGATGAATAAGCTGCCTCCAAGGAAGTGGCCAGACATGCTTATTAACACCTCTGGCACTCAAAATCAAGACCCCTTTTCTCTTGTCTCTCTCTCTCTCTTTTATTTTTCTTTCTTGTTTTCTCTCTCATTGCCTGCAGTTGTGTTGTCAGGGACAGATTTTGACACTTTGTGACACAGCAGTCAGGCAAAATTATGCTGCGCCTCCGTCGTCCTGCCAGTACCCCAACAGCCAAATGTCCATCAGGGCCTGTGAGAGGTCCCATTTGAAGGCTTGTCTCTTTAAATGCTCGGGGCACGTCTGTTTCCCTGCCTACGTTCACAAGTGTTTAACTCACTCAGCTGCATCTACTCTCCAAAATATAATTAGAATGAGAGAACCACAGTGTGCTTGTGTGCAGTGACCTCTGAGCAGCCCTCAGGTTGAGAATGCATGGCACTAGTTTATCTGTAATAATTATTTACCACACCTAGAGGCCTTCAACACAAAATAAAAAACATGGATCAGAGGAAAATTTTGACCTTTACTGTAGCAGCATTACTGTATAGTCAGCAAAAGAAGGCTCTTTAATTGGTGAAACTGATACAGAGCGAGGTCGGTTCGGTAAATACTGTTCAGGCTGATGCTGACTGAATGCAATCCCTCAGTGCTGTGGATGATAAATCTATTCTCATGGAAGATTAATGGACTGGAGAAGTGGTGTTGAATGTCATTGTTGAAGGTTGAAAGTATTGAGCGCCTGAATCCTATCCATATGTTTTCAGGAATGACATAAATAGGCTCAGCCGGAATCCATTTTGACTTATCAAGCTTAAACCAGTGCCAAAGCAATGCGATACTTGCCAAGTATTCAGGCTCTGAGGCTTCCAATAACAAATCCTATTCCACATAATTTCCACTGAAATTGGCCATGGCCATGTGCTGCCACCCCGTTTTTGCTTTTGCCGTGCGTCTTGCAGCTCTTGGCTACGTATTACTTCCGCATTCCCTGTAACCCGACCCTGTAGCCCCAATTTTTGATGTCATACCAGGCAGCGGTGAGGGAGTCTCTCCTCTCTTTGTTCCAGCCTTTTCAGCGTGGAGGCTGTTCCGGTGGGGTAAGTTGAATAAGTGGAGCCCGGAGGAATCTCTACAAAGGTCTCTCTCTGATTGGATGCATGCAGAGCCCAAGGAGAGAGCGCCAGTTGCCATAGCAATGAGAGCAATGTGGGAACTGGCTGCATGAAGGAAAAAGGGGAAGCGGCGCTTTCTTTTGTGATGGGAGGTCTTCATCGACTGACATTCCTCTTTATGAATACACATCGGCCAACATGCACGTACACACAAATACGTAAAAGCACACAAACGGTATTGCATGCACCTTTTTACCCCCCAAGGGGAAGCCGAGCTAGAGTGCATACTTCAATCACAATGGCCTAGTAGGGGTGTACTGGGGCCCAAGCTGGGAGCCAAAGAAAACACAATCAGACACGCCGGGAGTCCAGAACCATCTCCCCCTCATAGACATGATTACTGGCCATTCACTGGTACATATCACTTACCTCTCCTGAGCCAACAAATCATCCTTACCCTTTCCCCCACCTCATCACAGCCACTATAAACAAAGAAATGATGGAAACATCTTTTTATCTTTCTCTGTCTCTCTTTTGTGCTAGCATCCCTGTCTGACTTGGAACTGATTGTCTAATTATTTAACCTATCATATTCTGTCATGACTATCCAAGATGTGATGCAGAACTCTCCAAGGACCGAGTGCTTGTGATCATATGTGTATTTTATATATATGAATCCCTGGTGTGTATGTATGTTTGTAGCAGAGAGTTTGGCTGCGGGGTGTAGAAGCTGTGAGGGAAGGTTCAGTTGTGTGTGTATGTGTGTGTGTGCACGTGTGATGTGCCAAGTCTTGTCGAGTTTGTTTGAACGGCACAAGGGGCTAACAATGTTGCATGGGGATTACACGGGAAGGCCTGCTGGTTCATGAACCCAGTCTGATCTGTCATGTCTATACGCCAAACACAGCAGTTGAGTTTTGATCTCTCTGCCAATAATGTGAAAGTACAGCCTAAAGTCTCTGATTGCCAGGTTTGAATATTCTCCGTGACACTTCACCTCTCTATGACACTGGAGTTTGAAAAAACAATGTTTTGAATGCATACTGTTGACAAAACCACAGTGGTGAGGCGACATCAGACAGAAGGGAAGATATGTGAAGGTGTTTAAAAAAAGTAAACTCAGTGGTCACTTTATCAAGTTCTCCTGTGAAATCTAAACATCAAACAGCTACGCCATCAATTCTGCTTTTGCAGAGTGTGTGATGTTTCGGTTTTTGGCGACATAGTCAGAAAATGAATGGAAAAAAGGAGAAATTTGTTTTTTGCACATTAAAGCCTTATAATGAGGTTATTTACGATCATATACAATGTTCTGCAGCATTATTACGATGAATGGTGCAGTCACAAGAGCTTGTTGCTGACGTCACCGGTAGCTGAAAACAACTGAGGTGAAGGAGCATTTTTAGTGCTCTGACAATTTGCCGAAAAATACAATAAATGCTCATTTTAAAAGATGAGAATTTCGCCCAATTTTTAGTGGTGTCCTCTCACGTTCCAACTCTAAAACACAAAGTTGAGTCAACGGCTTATAAACCTGAAACAGCTTTCAGCTGCGCCAGGGAACAAACGGCCGTTTCCTGGCTATGAGCCGCTGCTTAACTTTGTGTTTTAGTGCCGGTACACGAGATGACACCACCAAACAGTATGTGAAATTCTTGTCTTTTCAAACAACCGTTTTTCGACAGATTGTGGAAGCACTTGAACTGCCCCTGCTCCTCTGTTGTTTTCAACCATTTTCAACTCGTGGTGACATCAGCAGTGAGCTCCAGCTCTCGTGACCGCGCCGTTCATCATTATAATGCTGAAGAACATCGTATATGATCAGAAATATCCTTATAAGACTTCTTGTGGAATTTTAATGGCATAGCTGTTACAGTGAATTTCATTAGGTGAACAGTTGTACCTCATAAATTGACCTCTTAGTGTAAGTTTCAGGGTAAAATGCATGTAAGCTTTAAAGTGCAAACAAACACCAGATTAAGTTTTACGCTTAGTAAAGTACGCTTAGGGGGCGATACGAGCTGGGGGGCTGGATCGTGGAACATGGAGGGGAGGGGGGCGGCAGGATGGGCAGGATGCGTTTTTCAAACCGGTCTCAACAGCCAAACTGGTTTTCAGATCGTAGACCATAGCTTTAATGTAAAATCACTGCTTTCACTTTTGTGTTGTGCTGAGTAAAACACTAAAAAATTCTACCAAGAGAACAATCAGACACGCTAATAATTATCATGAAAAAGGTTAATTGTGTTGCAGAGAATTACTCAGAGAACAGCAGTGTGATGCTAATCTCATGATCTGAGGACATTTAGCTAATTTTTTGTCTGGCACATTTAATTGAGTCTGTGTTTTTCAACAGACAACACTATGAGCGGAGCCATTCTTCTTCTCTTGTGTTGAAGAAGGGCATGTTCTGTCTTATTTAAGGCCCATGCGTCTGACAGGATTACTGTGAGGCATTGGATGTCACATCACTTCTTTTCAGAAAGCCAGTGCAATTTCCTTTAAACCACAAGGCAACAGCACCAACAATAAATAAATAAATAGATGCTGCAGATGTACAGACATACACACCGATATAACAGGAAAGACAGAGAGATGGTGCCCCTGGAATTACAGTTGCAGTAGATTATTCCAGAGACATTATTTCCCTCAAGTCGTGGGCTTAAGTCAAATTTGGAAGAGAAATGAAATTGCCAGCAGTGAAAACCAGACTAGGTAGGAGTTCATGAGTAGAGAAATAACATTTTCATTTGTTTCTGCCCCAGTGGGAGACGAGCAGCCTTTCAGTAAATAGAGACAGCTATGAGAAATGATTTTTTTGGTCGGCGGGATATTGTTTTAACGTGCACTTATCCATCTGCAATCTATATGTCAGGCCCCGGGAATCCACAGGATGGCCATTCTGCTGTTGTCTTTATGACCCATAACTGTTGGCCTCATCTTGCCTCCAATTGTCTCTGTTAGTGTCCCATTTCCACTGCAGATTCTGTGCGATATATTTTTTTAAACTACTTTTGTTAAGAGCAACCAGCTGATGCTACAGTACACTTTAGAATTCAGGCTTGTTATATTGAGCTTCACTGTGACTTGAAATGAAAAGTTAAATCCTGGCCTCTGAGATCATCGCCTCCCTGTGAGCAACCTAGTGATAGAGTGGAGGTGACTGTGCAATATTTTGCTATAATTAAAAAATTAATAAGCATAGCGCTTTTTAGCATTGATTGGCATATGGTATTAGTTTATGATTTTTTTATTTATTTATTTATTTTTCAGCACTGTTCCATTGTGTTTCTCTTTGTTTTCCTCCTGTGCGTCAGAGCCCAGTTTGCCTGAGGTAATGGCGTGTCACAATCCACTCCTTCTGTCTGTCTTTGTGCTGTCACGTCCTTCTTAAATTGTCACATGCATTGCACGCCTTGCCTTAACTTGACCATCGTTTTAAATCTTCGTCTTTGCAATGGGGTTGCACAATGTGGTCGAAAAATCAAATTGCGATTATTTTAAAAGACAATGCATTGCAATACGATTCACATTGAATAGGAATGGCCATTTTTACATCACAGTTTTCTTTTTCACACACACAAATAAAAAAATTAAAATCGTGATGTTGTGACATTTGTTTGAGTCTGTAACACGTTTTCTTCCATCTGAAGCACAAGATTTGAACTCCAGGGCATCTCTGCGGCACCACAGTACTTCATTATTATGCTGTTTTTCGCAAATTTTATTTTAAAAAAAATAACTGCAGCTTTTTGCAATTATGATATTGCACTTAGCCATATTGCGATTTCATTTATATTTCAATTAATTACCCCTACTTTGCACATGAGGGGTACTATACTGTTGTGCATTTCTGACATCAGTTTACATGCACACAGATAAATGGCCATGCTGTATCAGCTCAGTTTTTATCTGGTGTTATCTGGTTTCAAAGAGATCTTCAAGGGATTATTGGGATTATTTCCACTTTGGTAAACTGAAGTCATTGACTTCTGGGATACATCTAATCAATGAATGTGTTTCTATGTGTGTTAGCTCTCCATTGAAGTTATTTTTATGGTGTATCACAATTCATGATTAATCTGCAGCAGCAAAGCTTTGATCCAGAGCTGTCAGCAGTGATGTACTCCCAGGTGATTACGTCTACTTCCTGTCATCCACTATCAGCCAACACATAAAGCACTTGTCACATGGCCCATTCTGATTATGGCTGATATTGACACTGGAATTGAATAAATGTGCGCAATAAGAAGATTAGTGTTTCCCAAGAGGCGTTCGTCCCCCTGCTGCATTCATTCTTGATGAGCACGCTGAGCCTTTTGAGGGACTCGTTTCATACAGGCAAATCCCATCTCTGGCTACATATTGTGTAAATAGAAAAGAGCAATTGGCGATTAATCTGCTGGCCATCCTAAATGGAACAGTGTTCTCGCAGTGAAGCGGGGGTGAAATTGCACATGGCCTTTTTGTTGAAAAATGTTCTGCATAATCACGAATTTGCTCCAGTATGCATTGTATCGGCACATCAGTCAGCCCTGCCGTGACATATTCAGGTCCATGCCCCGATAAACAGGATTTCTCTTGTACTATAGTGACATGTCGCATAATAGATCCATCCCCATCTTCTCTTTCACTTGATCTGCTGTAATTACTGCCGTTTTTTTTTTTATGAGAAATCTGGTAAAGTTATTTTATAGTCAGGAGACATGGCTCATTTTTGTAATTTTTTTTTGTGATCAGTTGATTTTAATTTTACTGGTAGAAATCACAAAGACGGGTGGTCAAGATATCGACTCAGAAAAACAGAAAGAAATAGAGAGTGAAACAACCCCATCCCACCATGCATCCCAGAACCATAATTTGTATGGAAAAAAACAATACCGAATATTCTTATAGAAACGTATACATGTACATGTAAACAGATACACACACATACTTATATACACATACAAATATTTACATATTCCTTAAGCTTATCCACAGTCTGAGACCACAGGCAAATCTAAAATAATAATAATAATAATAATAATAATAATAAATTACTACTACTGCTACTAGTTATAATAATAATTTTGTAGTATTTTTATAATTTGAGTAAGGTCATAATGCAAAAAAGGTTCATTGCTCATCATGTGTTAGTTTGTGTGCAGAAACCTGGAACTGTGCGGGATGATGTGAGCAGGTTTTCTCATGCATGCACACGTCCTCACACAGCTTTACATTTGACAGTATAGTTTGTTGTGGTGTACAGGTGTGAAATCTGAGGTAAACTAATTAGACCATCGGCTCTGACCTGTTTAAAGGGAGTCACATCAGCTGTGTTGGGGTAGCGGGGAGGGGTCAGAGGGCAGCGGTGGGGCCACATAGAACAGGGGATTGGATGGGATTAACCTTGGCCTGCCCCTTTGGCCTCAGGCCCAGGCGGCCCAGGAAGAGTGGAATTAGCCAAGCCAGGCAGGGCCATCTGATTCCAAGCCCTCATCCAATTACTGCCTTATCTCCTGGCCAAATGAGATCAATGCATGGAGGGCAGGGAGACCTGGCAGGCTGGTGAAGGTGCGATAATCAGCAGTAGGGAGCACGGCACTTAACTCCCCTGTGTCCCTGAAAGAGCCAGAGCATGTGTTAGGAGCACCACTCACTGCCATTAGCTCTCTGCGCCTGCTGGAGCCTGACCTGCACTTTGCATGAGGACAACCTGCTGTAGTGCATTTAGGCATCTTAACTTTTTGTGTTCAAGTGCTGCACTTAGGAAGGTGAATAATGTGCATAATTACAGTTTTACCTCTTATCCTCTCAGCAGATTACACCGGCTAAAAGGTAGCAAAAAGAAAAAAAACCTGCATAATTGCTTTTTATATGTATTGCATATGAAAGGCACTTTAAAGCATTTTACAGAACAATCCTGCACAGCTAATATAGTCCACTGTTAATTCTCTTGTCAATTAGGGGGGAAAACAAATGTTTGACGTTTTGCAGGTGTAATTATGAAAATAATTAACTTCTGTGCGGGCCATAAAAGCAGACAATTTTGCTCTCTACCTGCACTTCTTGAAATGGACTCACTTCGGTTGAATCAGATTCTGGTTTTAAAAGGAGGACCTCAGTCAAATAGAACAGTTTTTCCTCATGTAAGATTATGGTTTTTCCCTCTTTCTTTACCTTAACCCATTGAATAAATCTTTACTTAATGAATGGTAAACATAAATGACTTACCAAATTAATGAAAAACTAGTTAAAAAAGTCTTTTTTTTAACATAAACCCATATAATTACCTCATTTATGATCATATACGATGTTCTACAGCATTATTATGACAGCCGGCGCAGTCCTGAGAGCTGGAGCTCATTGCCAACGTCACTGCCAATTGAAAACAACATAGGAGCATGTGCACTAAGAGAAAATGGAATAAACGCTTCTTGTAAAAGATGTTTGTGTTTGGTGGTGTCCTCTCATGCACCAAACATGAAGCTAAACACGGATGTATAACCCAAAAGCGGCTCTTTCAGCTGCTTCTCGAAACAAACAACGGAGATTTTATATTATTATTTAGAGGTTATATAGTTTTCCAGGTTATATATCCGTGTTTAGCTTCTTGTTGTAGTGTTGGTACACGAGAGGTCGCCACTAAACATTTGGCAATTGTCATGTCTTTTAAAATGAGCATTTATTGTATTCTTGACGGATTGTTAGAGTGCACGTGGTCCGGTCGTCATAATAATATTGTAGAACATCATATATGATCGTAAATATCCTTATTATTAGGCTTAATGTGCAAAAAACCCAACTTCTCCCTTAAACTGAAGTTACAGCTAATAATGTCTACCTTTTTACATCTTGTTTACTCTCAAAAAGCACTTTAGAATAAAGTAACTGTTCATGATTTTACTTGTTTCTCTAAACTTAAGTACTTTGCAGCCCCCAGCCATTAACTTAAACTTTAGACATTCAGAGGCAGTTCTACCTGCATTCATTTTAAAATGGAAGTTTTTGACAGAAAAAACTCTTCCTGGCTGAGCCTTTATTTGATATAAAGCTCTCTCACACATTTATGCCTGATACTTCTGCCGTGCCAGTGATTGTATTGCACCACTGGTGTGTCCCTTAGCCATCTGGAGGACCGTTCTGTGCCCACAATATGGCCGGAGAGGGACCCATTCTGGTAAATTTATGTTTGGCTATTTCTTCTCATGCTTGTGTTCTGGGCGCAAGTATCCATTAGAGAGCAATAGGTAGCCCTGAAAGAGTGTCTGTCCTCAGCTGTGGCCCTGCGATAGTACATCCACGACTACCCCACAGTCCTCCTCCTCCCACCTGTCCCTGGCTGCTCCTCCTCTCCTTAGCCCAGTTAGATTAAATTCCTCTTAAAATCACCACAGCAGGCCGGCCGCACAGGGAGAGCTGGCATCA
This sequence comes from Naso thynnoides, assembly GCA_029783665.1. Classification (NCBI taxonomy): domain Eukaryota; kingdom Metazoa; phylum Chordata; class Actinopteri; order Acanthuriformes; family Acanthuridae; genus Naso; species Naso thynnoides. The sequence continues at coordinate 5,330,500 of JAQLOL010000006.1, forward strand.
CAGGGGCCCTCTGACAATCAGCACCCGGCTAGAAAGCACTAATGAGCACTGGGAGGGGAGAAGAGGGCGTTCGCACAGACAGCAACAGTGGTAGGTAGGATTGGAGGGGGTTGTTAAGATGGGAGGCAGTGGGCTGGCATGTTGCTGGGCTGGGTCGGGCACAGCACTGTCTAGATTCCAGGGGGCAGAGCTGCAGACCGTTTGGGAAAATATCACAGCCCATTAGTTAGGAGCAATGAAATGAAGTCAACTTCTGGGACTCCATTAGGCACGCTGCGCTTAGGCAGACAGCGTCCCTTGGTGTGATGTTGCTATTCTGGAAGGATTGAGCACAGAGATATAATTGGACTGGGGAAATCAAGTAAGTTTCAGTGGTCCTGGTGGGGCTCTCAGACTGAAAATGAGAACACAGGCCTTTGTATTTTCTCTCTCTCTGCCTGTTAGCTTTACAGCTTTTAGAAAAGCACGAGTGGAAAGGCAGCCAGTGTGTTGGGTTTTTCTTTACATTTTTATTTCTTCTCTCTCTCTCTTTCTGTCTCTCTCCTATTTGGATTTGGTAGCTGTCTCTTTGTCTCCCCCCTCCTCCTGTTTTTTATTGCATTTTACCATCTGCTTAAAATTCTTCTTTTTTTATTTTTTTCATTTGGGGCTCCAGCTCTGGCTAACCCTAAGCTAAACAATATGCATTTATTCATCCGTGCCTCTCTCTAAGCATTGATGAGACTGAGGATTGTGCTTGATAATAAACATGGCTTAGTCTAACACAGGCTGCTTGCTAAGCCTCACAAGGCTGTTTACTGTAGATCAGTGCCAGCTAACTCCATTAGTTTGGAATATACAACTACAGTTTATCCTTGAATGCAGCGCTGAAGTATAGTAGCCTATACCATCTTGTTTTGTCCTCATCTTAAATGTCCTTTTTTTCAACAATGATGTCTGGTTAGCTGGCTGACATTTTGGCTCCTCATAGGCACAGCTCAGATGTAGATAGAGAGGACAGGCCTCAGTGCTTCAGGTAATTGATGTGCAGTTTTTAGCACCATCGTGGGACGTCTCCATCCCTCCAATTTCTAGCGGGCATGCCTCACTTGGTTTGCCCAAAACGCTTGATGTACTCCGTCCTAAATAAAGGACGTTTTGCCAATTCTCCAAGTTAATATACTTCACAGTAGCAGTCCATCATATTCTTCCCATGCTTTCAGTTTAGTGGCTGAGAGTAATTGGATTGAGTCTCTGATGGTGTATGTCTTCAGCACTGCTTTATCAAGCAGATGTTCACTGCTGTTTATGCTCTGTGTCAGTGACATGTTTGGAAAGATGCTGTTGTTTTAAGGGTAAAGAGACTGTGTGTGTGTGTGTGTGTGTGTGTGTGTGTGTTTGTGAGTGTGTGTTTTTGTACTTGCCCATCAGTGAGGACCAGCATGAGTTTTTAACCATAGAAAAAGGTCATTTTGGGGGGTTAAGACTTGGTTTTAAGGTTGGGGTTATTATTAATTTAGGTTGGGTTTAGGTTAAGGTTAGGGTTAGGCATTTATTTGTGATGGTTAGGGTTAGTGTCCTCATAAGTATGGAATTACAGATGTGTGTGTGTCTGTGCGTAAATACATAATGTAATTCTTAAGTGAGCCATTTATCAGGTACTTAGTTACTGTAGCTTTTTTAGGGGATTGGTAAGAGATCAATCAGGATCTATCCATTTAGTCTAATTGGTTTTACGGGGGATTGATGGGTATAGTCAGATTAGAAGGTCAGGAGAGAATGTATCCACTAAGACAAGAAGACAAACAGTCTGTTCTGTTCAAATATATGTTTTTTTTTCTGCAGGCTAAAGAGAAAACATAGCTTAATGTATCGAGAAGCTGAAAAATGAAAATATATGTTTTACTAAGACAGTGCTTGACGAAAGAAGTGTGCTGCATCTCTGTGGCTCTGGCTCTTAGTCCTTTCTATCCACAGAATTATTTGCCCATAGCAGGAGAGTGTTGACATTTGTGCACCTCCTGGGAACACATCACCGTGAATGTTATCAGCACCTTAAAGACAGCCCTCAGCCTCCATACATCCCTGGTAGGCGCTCTCAGCCCCTGCCTCAAAGGGCACACCCCACCTCAACCTTCCACCCCTGACCTGTCTGCCAGTCTGAAGAAAGAGCCACTGACAGCTCCTTTGATGGCAGGAGGAGCAGGGTGGCTTCTAAAGAATAGGTGAAATGGAGGGTAAAAAGGGGGCTAGCCATTTGAAATGTCTGCAGTGAGATCTAATCAGGTTGCAGTGGCGGTGCCCCTTTTTAAAGTAGCGCCACGACATTACAGCGAGCAGCCTCTCCCGGGTCCAGGCCTCACAGGGCGTCTCTTGTCAGCTCCCCCTCCCCCTCTCTGAGTAACCCTCTGGAACACATCATCCACCTCAGTCCCCGCTCTGGATTTATTCCCCACCTAAAGCCGCCTTGACAGGTTTGTTATCTGTTCACCCGGTCGGCGAGCCCTGGAGAGTCGCAGCACTGGCAGTTAGGAAGGGGAATGCTACAGGAGAAGCAGGGCAAGTAAATGTCAAGTGAACCGCCAAGGATGGATATTATAGCTTCTGGGGCCACAGACAGAGGGAGAGAGAGGGTGGGTGAAAGAGACGGTCTGTCTTCTCTGTCTGCTGTACAGCCCACTGCTCATGATGGTAGTCTTTACTGAATTCTCTCCTATCGATTTGCAGCAAGACTCTTCATTTATGCGCAAGTTACAATTATAAATCTTCCAAAGAGCACCACCGCACTCTCAACATGACAACAGAAAAAGATGTTAATATCTAATGACTTTTACTAACCATCTTAAGGAGTAGAGGGGTATTAAATGTGATTATAAAGATTTAGCATAATCTCAGCTTTTCACCATCAAGACACCTGTGATTATTTACCAGCAGCGAAATGATGTAAAATCAGTTTTGTTGCTTAATTTGAGCAATTTTTTCAGACTGACTGCTAGGGCTGCACAATTATCGTAATTTAATTGAAATCGCAATAGGGACAACTGCAGTTTTCAAATGGCAGGGGGTGCAATGTTTGTTCAAGGAGAAATGTGTATTTCAAAATACAACATATTTCAAATATTGTGGGATTGCTGAGTTGTCCTGGCCTGCACATCATATTTCTACAGACTTGCAAAATTAATGAAAATGAGAAAAAATATGTAAAAATTCTAATTCTAATCGCAATTAGATATTTTTTCTGAATTGTACAGCCTTACTGACAACATTTAGGGTGCAGCTTACTCTTTAACCATACTTGCCCACACTGCTGATATAGGTGATTCTCCCTTTTTTTAACCTTTTCATGTGCTGTACTCCCGATCAGTAAATTCTCATGCTAGTCTCTCAATTTTATAGTGATACAATTCAAATAGTTATTTCACCAGTTCCGTGAGTTTGTAGGATATGTGTCTTGGCACCTGGCAACTCAACTCCAAAGCAAACAACCCTGATGTGCTGCTCGTCACTCGTCTCCACTCTCACTCAGGCTCTTTGTTGAGGCGCTCAATGATACATTTGGTGGGCTCCACTCGCTTTACCACTGACAGTGGATGAAAAATGCCCTAAGAAGAGGAAATACGCTTCCAAATTTTGCTCCACTTGGTGTGAGACATTCCCATTTCTACTGCTACACCATCAGCAAACACCTTGTGTTTTGCAAGCTATGTCGGCCGACTTTATCGACTTTATTACTGTTTAAAATTTGCCTCCTGCATCACTTGCCTTCAGACTGTAGTCCTCATTTTACCCCTTCTGTTCTTGTTTTGAATGTATTTCTGACAATCATTGCTCCTCCACACACTCAGTCACTCACTGACAATCTAAAAGTGATGTGCTTGATGTTTTTATTATGTAAATTTCAGTACTTTTTTTTTTTAGTGCGCCTACATTTTGTACATTTTGTTGTAGGCCTACGTTTTGCATTTTTATTTTATCATGTATTCCACAGTGAGCTATCAGTTTAAAACTAGTAATTTGTGGTGTGGGCTTACATTGGTTTTGGGACATTGAGCGTATTCCCTTTCCAGTTGATCCTAGAAAATCTCCCTCTTTTTAACAACCCAATGTTGGCAGGTATGCTTTAACTTGATGCTAAACTTATGCCTGATATACAAATTAAGAAAAGGGAATCATTTCCATTTGTCATGAATTGCACAATTATGCAAAGGGTAACAAGGCTGTTTTTATAACAAGGCACCTGAAATAAATATAGATGTTTACTTTTGCTTCAGTGGCATCTAATTTGATCTGGAGTCTGTGAGCAAGTGTGCACCACATGTGAGGTTCCCCTCCTGGCCCCTCCACATTCAGTGCATAGCTTTAGCAGTATGTGTGTATGCGTGAACATTAATTCAAGCACAGATGATGTTACACTGAAAGAGTTTTATATGAGGTTATTATTAAAACAAGAAATACAGTTTATATGACTCATATCCCCTTCAAATACCCAAACTTTATTTCATAATAAAAAACAGAACTGTGTTTCTGTAACGTGAATCTTCCTGAAACTCGTTTCACATAGTGCAAAATTATATCTAAAACAGGTTTAACTCCAAACATCTGACGCGCACATAGCAGTTGTATTTCATGAGGTTTTGTGTGGGTAAAGTGCAGCTCTGAGAGACTCAGCATCAGAGATCTGATATATTACCTCTGAAACTGTCATTTATTTTTTACTCCTCAAAATAATCCAACTCCAAGCCCAAATACAAAAACATTTAGGGATCCAGCAAAAGTTCAATAAAAAGAAGTTAGATGCTTCCTTACAATTCTGATCTCACAATTTATCAGTGAGATTATTACTTGCAGAAACTCTTTTTGATTTAAATTTCTGTCTGGCTTCTGTTAAAGTGAAGAGCACATGAGTGAGTTGTCAGACAGCATCGTCTTGCAAGGGGAATTTAAGAAATTTGGAATTTCTTTTTGCAAAAATGAAACCATCTTAGTTTTGATTACAGCACATCAATGTTTTTTTTCTGTCATAGTAGAATTACATGTGTTAAAGTTTCAGTATTTCTGTATTTTCACACATTTCCATACTATCAAGTAATAATTGCTAAAGACGAGTTGAACTGCTTGTTTCTGGAGCATCAACTGCCGTGTTGTGACGTATTCGCTATTCAAACAATTAAACAGCCAATGAACGGGCTGTAGGGGTGGGACATAAGTTGGAGGAATCTGATTGGAGTGTTTTCGGCAAGTGTTGTTACTCCTTGGCAACCATTACTAGGGCTTTGCTAAATTTTAACACCAAGCTAACTTTAGTTTAGTTAATATTTATGGTTTTATGTAACAAGTAATAGCAGCTGCATATCCACGTGACCACCTGGTCCTTTAGCTGAATTGTATTCATTCCGGCCTCCTTTACCAGAGGTCCTGGGTTCGTGTCCTAACCCAGGTGAGTGGTGCTGTGTTAACTGCGTTCAGATGTTACATTTTTATTGACAGGTGGATTGCCATGATATAATTGGTTGAATTTAAAAATGATTCAAACAATAATGGCGTGAGTCAACGCCGACATCATGGACACAGGAGTTTTGTTTCAAATGAAAGATGGAAGTGGCAGACTTGAATTTAAAAATAAGAAATAACTCATTTTTTATGATTTTCTTGTCATACATCTTTAAATTTGACTTAAAAAAGGAGCAGGCATATGGTCCAAAAGATTTGAAGATGCATTTTTGAGTTCAGCTCGTCTTTAAAGGGTAACTAAACCACTAGAGGTGTGGCTGCAGTATCTCCTTTCTAAAATCCCCAAAAATGCATGTAGGAAGTAAAATCTTTTTTATCTAGTGTTTTAATCTGTGTTTTGTGTCATTATTCATATTCAAAAGCCTGGCCAGGGACACAGACTGCAAATTAGCGGAAGCTAGACATCTTATATGCATACATTTCCCCAATTATTTGTGGCAGTGTTGTATGTATTGTCCCTGTTAAATAACGAATAAAATAAAATAAAAAATGTATCAATTCAGGCAGTGCTAGAAGGCGGGGCTTTACTGAGAGTAGGACCACCACCCCACCCCCCCTTCCCTCCTTCACAGCCATGCAGATGCTAAAGAGAAAGTGAAATTAAACTCTGGTAGGTTGTTCCTTCATTTCTGTAACACTACACTTAAATTTGGGACAACGGTTCATACATGTGATCTTCTTCACTACAGCTCAAAAATCCGTCAATCCGTGTCTGTCTTGTTGAGTTGCCGTGGTAACAGTAACATTATATGTCCTGGATCCTCCTCACTTATTTGAGTGCGTGAGCAGCAGTGCTTAGACGTGCAGCAGGCGGGTGCAGTAACGGACAGTAGTTTTGGTTTCAGGGAAGTCAGATTGAGCTCAGATTGAGTTTTTATCTTGCTAATCTACGGCGGTGCGTGTGTGTTTGTTGGTTGTGTGTGCGTGTGTGTTTCTCGGTGATTTGTGGGTAAGAGTAATGTTAGAAAGACTGGACGTGTCTCCTCTCGCCACAGTCTTCTGAATCATGAGTTGTTGGTTGTTTTAGAGAGGGCGGGGTGCAGGGCTTGGTTGAAGACTAAAGTGACCACAGACACGTCACAAGTCCCCTGATCAACCGATAGGAAAATTTGTTTGCAATAGCTGGGTGTTAACCAGTAGAGGGCAGCCACTATGCACATTTCATGTTATGTTAGTTATGAATCTTGGCTGTTTTTTGCCGTTAAATCTTAAATTACCTTAAGTGCAAATGATAACTGACATATTTTAATGACACTGATGTTGAATTATCTCCAGAGTGGAAAGATGTGGAAAGCAAAAAACATGTAGTGACTGTGTGACAATATTTGTTCAAGTGTTTAGTATTAAAAATAACATTTTTTTCTTCCCTGTTCTGATTCTGCCATTTTATTGTAGTTTGAGTGTGCTGACTTTTTTTTTTTTTTTTTTTTTTTTTTAAACCCA
>JAQLOL010000006.1:5353222-5393665 GCA_029783665.1 Naso thynnoides
CCCCCCCCCCCCCCCCCCCCCCCCCCCCCCCCCCCCCCCCAAATCACAGACGGGCAGGGCTGGGGGGCGGTAATGGGACGTGAGCACTGCTGAGGTGTGTAATACGATCAGGAGTTACTGTCACACAGCACTGATGTGCATATCTCAGGCTGACATGTTGAGGCCGCAGTGAGGCCATTTGCAGAAGCTTTATGTGGCGTCTAGAGGAGCTTCAGTCAGCTGCCAGTAAGGAATATTGGCCTTTTAGATGAAATGGATGCCTGCCTTCTGTCTTTGTCACAACTCTGAGTCTGCGTGCTTGGATGCTCTCAGAGTCACATGGAAAGCATATATGCACAGCTTAGAGGAACAGAGTCTGTTCTAAATGTAGGGAACAGCTCAAAACAATGGTTACTGTGTCATTACAAGCCTGGAATTAAGTCATTTTTAGAACAAGGTCACTTTATTTTCTTTTAAGTACAAATTGTTGAAGCTTTGTGGTAAAAATAGAGCACAAAGGCCCAAACCAATTTGTGCAATATCATTATGCAGAGAGATGTTAATGTGACGCAAAAAGTTTCACCAGGAGTCATTTACTGCATATTGCTATTAGATAATGAACATAGTTAGCTGATAATTAGCCTGATTGTTCACTGTCAGCAGTCAGTTCAGACACACATTATATGATTGTAAACTATTAATCTAATCAATTACCCTTACCCCAACTGACCACAGTCAGTGAGTGTCTGACAACCTTATATTAGTCCAGCGGTTAGCTTCTGTGGTGGAGATAAAATGAAAACATATGCATGGAGTATTTGAATTAGATGAAAGCTACCTGCTCATGTGCTTATCACAAAATGTTAATTGTTACACAGCAGTTGACACTGTAAATTTGTAATGACATACCATCAGAGCTGCCAAATTCGTTTACTTCCTATTGCTGCTAAGCCCTAAGCAGCCACAAATTAAAGAAATTCAGCCGTAGTTTGCTTTCTGAATTATGATACCAACTCTTCAGTTTGCCTCAATGGACTGTCGTCTTGTTTGACTTGCTTTTGGTGTGCTATGGAGTGTTTGATCGGCGGTTGGTAGTGGCTATTGTGGAATTCATTGACTTGTACCAGCATCAGCATTAGCATTAGCATTAGCATTAGCATAGTCACCGCTCTTACAGGCTTTGCGATATGCCCATTTATACAGCTGAAAAGAAGATTGCAGTTTAGATAGATTACACTCACCTGATTTCATTTCATTTGATTTATTTCAGTTATTTCCTGTTATTTCCAGCTTTCTGTGTTTTTGCATTCAGTGTTCAGGTTCCCTTGTGTTTCCTGTTTTATTTTGGTAACTGTCTGGTCTTACTTTTCTCGTCCTGTCATGTTTCTCCTGTCAAATTTTGCAGAGCAGACATAAAGGAAGAAAAAATACATTTTATGCTGTTTTTTTTTTTAAGTGTGCAACACAATACATGCTTTTTCATCCAGAGGATCCACACATTTAGATGAAAAACAGTTCAGGTATGGGCATCTCATGTGTTGTGCATCAGGTGTATGTTGAATAAAACCACATTTTAAGCTTATTGATGGAATTTAAGAAATGTTTTTATGGTTAAAGTTACTCTAATCACTTTGACTAATGTAATACACAACTAATTAAACACTTTCAGTGTTGTATTAGTCTGCAGTTAAAGTTCATATAAAAAACATCATTTTTGTGCTGAAGTTTGTTTTGCCCTTGTTAATGTCTGCAACACTGTTTACAGAATGTTATCGTTATCAGTGTGGCTACTCACACTGTTATGTTTATCGTTATGGTTACGGTTACAGTGCTTGGTGTGGATGGCCTTTTAGATTATCCTTTAATTTGTGCCATTATTTTGATCGGCTTATAATTATAGCTCACCTTTTGTTGGATTAATTTTCGGTGTTATTATGTCGCATTTAGCTTCTCTTTTTGAGACATGACAGCAAAGGTAGTGAGTGAGCTGTTGATGTTTACAGACTGAAAGAAAGTTTCTATTACTGTTGGTGTTGAGTGTGATAACGGAGACACTGGGAAATATGAGTTTGTTAGCTTCCTGTGTCGCATGCAGTTTTAAATAAAGTCATCTACAAATTCTTCAAGGATACAACGGCTTGTTCAAAACACGGCATGCCAAAGTGGTTGTGTAGCAAACTGGGCCTTACAGCAACATGCCAGGACATCCACGGCTTTGGCAGCTGTGTTGTCTTGAAATGGTTTCACTCATTAGTTGGCTCTATTGTTAGCTAGCATTGAAAGTGTTATATTTATAATATATATTTATAATATTTTTGCCATCCAAATGTTCATAATTGTCTGTATAAACAGTTTATAAACATGTTTGATTTGCACACAGCAGCAGTTCCATTCTAGTATCATTACCAGTATATCCAACGACAGTGAATTATTAAAGCCAAAATCTAAATCCAAAAGCAGATGAGTGTACAACATATTAAACTTCTACATTCTGGTGATGCAGAGAAGATTTGGAATGCACTCCACTTAGAACAGTGGGTGGGGGGTTCATGTTTATGCAAATTTGGGCACTAGAGATATGTATGTAAATTCCTCTTTTGAAAGTAGTGATGTCTGTACACTTCCCTAAATTCTTAAGTTTAAATGTACACTGGGTGAGCTAGATTTAGTACCCGTTAAAAAAGTCAGTTACAGTAAGAAAAAGTCAGAGAATGAGAGTTTGAATCTACAAACACAAACACTTACCGAGTAAAAACATTTGTTACTCGCCAAATTTGGTGCCCAGTTTCCTCATCTGAGTCTCGTATGTTTGACCTTCAGTGTGAGGCTTGTATAACATTTATGGCTGAATCTCTCCATGTTTCCTTTCCCCAGTGTTGCTCTTTCGCCGGTCAGTCTTGCACAAGCAGTAGTGGTGGGCGGGGCCTAATGCATGTGATCCATAGCTCCAGAATTCACAGATTCTCAGTGTGGGAGAAAGGGTAGAGTTGCCTCCACATACAAAAATACTTTTTCTACATTTTATGTAGGAAACCATGTTTAAAAAGTATTTTAGTTTGGATGTGTCTGGAGAGGAACTTTAATACATTTTCATGCTGATCCACTGCATATAATGTTTATATGCAATATGCACATACTATTTAATGTGTGTAACTGTCCATACACACATGTGAAAATAGAAATTAGCTATAAACGCTTCTGATTTATCGGTGCAAAGGCCCCGGCAGCCAGACTGAGCCTCCTGCAAATTTATAGCCAAACGTCACTTTTACATGATGGGTTTGTAACAAATACCTGCTGCATATTGTTAAATTAATCTTCCATTTAAAATTAATGGAGTTAGACTCCCCAGGTTCAATGTAATTTGGTGTTCACGGGCAGCAAGTAACGCAGTGTGAATACAGAATGAGCTGAGGCCAAACGGCCTAATCTTCCATCACCTTGAACCCGGGAGGAGAGGACGCCTCATCCAGCAGCGGCTAATGAGATTGTGCTCACCTCCCGGGAGTAAGAGAGACAGGGAGGGAAGAAGGGTTTGGTAGTGGGGAGAGCGAGTGAGAACGAATGGATGTTGAAGCATGCCGTGGCGGGAAAAGGTGAACAGGATATGAGATGAGAGAATGATGGTCCAAGTGCTAGAAAAGGGACGTAAAAAAGGAAGGAAAGAGATGTATGGAGCTATCGCCTAATAGCAGCTTGTAGTCTTCCACCATGCCTCACCACTCGTCTTATTTTCCCTTAACCCTGAGTCCTGCCGCAGGACGTGTCTGATATATGTATGAGAGAGTCAGGGCATGTTGAGATGAAATGAATTCTATATCATTATTTCACAATCCTCACCCGGCCATGACAAACACAGAGGACATATTTCACCGTTAAGGATGCACCACTCAGCAGGGGTGTCTGTTTCTCCATAATTCATAAAATGAGAAAAGGTTCCCCTGTGCAAGCCAGGCCATATTATTGTCAAAGAAACCACAGGGAATAGCTCTCTGTTTCTATAAACTGCGTTCTCTTCATGTCTGCTGTTCCATACATCTTCCTTCATGCTTCTGTTACAGTGTAATCAGGCAGCTCATGTCTGCACTGCTGATTTTTAAGCAAATGTGAATTTGTTGACAAATGTTATTCTGCAGTATAAAATCAGAAACGTGCACACACAGTGAAGCGCTCTAATTCCTATTTCTGCTGAGGATACTGTGTTGTATTGACTGTCTCTGCCATTCATTGCCCTCCAGCAGACGGTGGCAGCAGTGCCAGCCAGCTCTGGACTGAGCTCTGCCAGCATTTAGGGCTCATATCGTTGGTTTTGGACGGGGATGTAGGTATCCTGGCCAACTGTGTGGATTAGCAGCTCTGTCCTGTACAGCGCAGTGCTCCATCCAAAGATTGTCCCACTGTAAACACCACGACATTCATAACACAGACATCAATTCCATCTGCTGTACATAGGTGGAGAGTAAAATCTGTTTTCTGGACTTCAGGAATTTTGTGTTATCTGTGTATAGAACAAACAAAGCAAGATTAAAAAGACTCATGTAATTTCTGCAAGGTTATACATTATGAAATTAAAATAAAAATAATTTTGCTGTTTCTTCTACAGCTGGGCACTTGAATTTCTGGTAGATTTTATATTTTAGTTTATTTATGTTGTGGGTCATCTTTGATTTTATGCAAAACCCCAACCCTGTAAAAAACAGAAATAAAAGACAATGTAATAGTTTTATGTATAGATTATTAGAAATACATAATTTTTTTCTTCTCATTACTAATTCCAATACCCAAACTTGTGAATCGGCTGATACTGAGTACCAATCTGATACCAGCACATAATTTTTTTTTTTTTTTTCAGTTTTATATTACTAAACCTGTACAGATGTGATATGATAACTATTATTTCATGGCCTGGATCGGCTTAAACTCTTTGTAAAACATGAACAAATACATACAGACAATGTGAATGCCATAGAACTTTCTTTTAGTATGTGGAGAAGAACATAAATGAATTGAGGAATAAATTAATTTTTTTTATAAAACTTTAGGCACAATCAAACACAGTAGAATGTAGGAATTCAAATGGAATGCCATAAAACAGTGGTGCCACAGCGACTTAAAAACTAAAATCTGGGAAAATCTAATTCCTTACACGTCACCTTTTTACTGCTGGGTGGGAATTTCCAGTGTAAAATCTTACCAAATGTAGCATTTTGCCAGCTCAGTCAACTCTCTCTGTTCTTCTTCACCACTTAAAATTATTTTTGACAGTGGCAGCGCAGCACAACTTCCTGTGCACTGTTTTAGAGTGGCAAAGAAGAATTGATTTCAGGTATGTAACGTTGGTCAGAGCTGACTAAACTAACTGGGACGGGTAGCTGGCTACCTTACACAGTTAATTAAACACGTGGTATCAGATTGGTGCACAGGCTGGCGTACTTGCTGCACTGATACCAGCGTTTTTGGTGGCGTTGGAGGCATTTTCTGGTATCGATCTTGGAACAACTCGAGGGATAACTTTTTTCATTAATCATTGTGTAGCTTAAAATGTTGTTTATAAGTTTCAGAGACAAGCTTTTAAAAAATTGAATCGAGTTGGGTGAAATTGATCAGCATTAGTGTATTTGAATACAATTGTTAATATTTTCCACATGCCTCCACACATAGATAGGCATGAGATACTGTACATTGAATTAGTTCCTAATCACTGCCCATGCTGTTTTTAATCATTTGGTGAACGACATACCAATAATATTATTAATCTCTGCTTAGTTCTACATGCCTTGGTTCAGTCATCGTTAATACATTTTCATGAGTTCATTGATTAACTTTTTCTTTTCGTCACCTACTCATGTCACTACACCCTCAGCACTTTGTTTTTTTCCACTCCCTTTTCTTGTTTCTGATTTTTCTTAACTGCTACGCACTAATTTACACACCTACACACTCATTTGTTTGTCCATTCATTCACTGATTCCATTGATCCTGTCCATTGATCCGGTGCTCTCATTCTCCTCTTGCCCACGTTTAATCAATGCACCTCTGTGTTTGCTGGTGTTGTTTAGAAGCTAAGCAGCATGTTAAAGGCCTAAAGATGACTTACCCGATTTCTTTAGTTTGTTTGTTTCATAAACAAGATGGTGGTCTCAGGCCTTCCCATTACATAAGGTTACACAATCCCTTTTTTTAAAATATATTTTAAATTTGTTGGAGATGCAGGTACAAGCACAACATTCAAAAAGTAACAAATTTCTCCATGTTTCATATTTTCAAACAAAACAAAAACAGATTACCCCCCACCCACCCCCTGCTTCAGGAGAATTTGAAACTAAAACAAGACCAACATGTCGCAGCCTCTTCTGTTTACATTATGTTACAGACCGACATTAGTTATGTCTCATAGGGATGACCATTAGCCAAAGACACATGAAAGTAGTAAACAAAAAATAAAATACCATGCCTTGGCCTCATTTGCAGATAGCAATTTTACAGATATTCATATTAAGTCTCGTAGGCCAGAGCATTCAATTAAGGGGGAAACATACAAAATACATATAAAATATGTATATAATATCTAATATGTATATAAAAAGAGGACTTGCTAGCCAAAACAGTGGAGGTACTGTATAACTGAGTAACAACAAATTCTTCATAACATGGGTAAAATTAGGGCATATCTTTCAACACAGTCAAGTCCCTAGTCTAAAGGCAAAACACACAGATTTGCAAAATAAGATAGGAAAGGTTGTCACATTGAGTAAAAACGTTCTTTTAATCCTTTCAATGTATATTTAATTTTGTCTAAAGTTAAGTATGACATTATGTCCTTTAACCACCCAGAATATGATGGTGATGAAGGAGATTTCCAAGCTAAAAGAATCCCGCAAGCCAAAAGAGTTGTGATACACAGTCTCTTTTAATGTCACAGCAGCCAATTAAACCCAAGATGGCTTGTGTTTCACAAAAATCTGCCTCTGAGCAGCCGCTTGGCTCAGGTTCATTCCTGTCCCATTTGAAAGATGGAGTGCCTAACTTTCTTTCCCTTTGTGGTTTACATGTCGATGGCTCAGGTACCCAGCATTTAGCCAGGGAGGAATGATCAGGAAGTAATTTTCTGTTGACCAGCTTTAGACAAAAAATAATTAAAGACTTTGCACTTGTTTGCGTTCATGGACCTGCATGCTTCACTCTGATAATCACAGCCTCTCCGCCCACTTTCGCTCTACCTCCCTGGGCCAAAATGTACCGAGTGGGCTGTGGGGTTATAAAGTTCCAGCTGGCAACATTTGTTTAATTACTTAAATTTATTCAATCAAAGCTTTTGAAAAAATGTCTGTGCTTTCAGGGCCCCGACATGGTGATAAATTCAGCTGGAGTCATGCTCAGCAAACGTTCCCCTTCGTAGGTCAAATGGGGATCAGAAACAAGTAAGCTCAATGTGGGGGCGTTGTATTAAATGGATGAGTAAACCTGCTTTGTGAACACAGACTGTGCAACAGTCCCCAGCATTAAGAGCTGAAAGCAACCTTGAGGTTATTTAGGTTGCAGTGGGGTCAGCACTGAGAACGGAGATAAGTAACATTTACCTTAAAGCTTTTAAAACCATATCCTGCTGTCTCCTACAGGCAGTGACAGATCAGGAAGACAAATACCAACAGGAAGCTGTGGAGTGGTGTCAAAAGTAGTTTCTCTTAGGACTTAAAAATCCACTCCATGTCAGACAAGCTCCATTAGGTTGTGTGTATGTGTACCTCCCAGTAATTGTGATGGGTGAAATGTAGCAACGGGGGTGGTGAAAAAAATCAGTTAACAAAGGGAAGCTAGATTTGCATTTTGTTAAATTCAAAATGGATTCACAAATCCTAAAAATCGATTTTTAAAATGGGCGAGAAGATAAATGTATGAAATATATGATGAATATCTTAGACGATTGGTCAAACAACTTAATACAACTTATTGAATTTACAGAGAATTTAAAAACTGTCAAAGCTTTTTTTTTAAGTTTTTATTTTTGTAAGTTTAGCATAAATTAATGTTACCTTTTGTCTAAGGTTTGTCTTTGCGTGTTTATATTTTAGCAGTGCACAGTTCACAGAACAACATAATTTTTCATACTGAAGTATATTCTGAAATTAAACCCCCTGTATAATGATACAGGAATCGACTTTGAATTGAAAATCAATTTTAAATCGCAACTTGACCACAAGAATAGAAACCGAAATCTACTCAAATCAAATCGTGAGATACTGGTTGGATATCTGAAAGCAAACTGGGAGGCATGAAAATTGTCTTATTTGCTCAAACGTGTCCGTATACATTTGTGTGATGCTGGCTGTGTTGACATGTGCATATGAATAATTGAAAGTGAAATGACTGAAATCAGGAGGGGCACCTGCTTTGTGTTTTTGGGTGGTAACATCAGTGTTCTAGCAGTTGACATAACTCTTATGCATATAACAACATTCAAAATATTGCATTGCTTGTTGTTTCTGAACACTGCTTCCTAGCAAAATTCACTTTAACCAGTTAAGAGTGTTGTTAAAGTAGTGATGACAAAAGAAGATTTGCGGAAAGCCTGACATTTTTCCTCAGTATTTGTAGCTTCTGAACTCACAGCATCTTGTCTTCGCAATATGAGATTAATTAGAAAAAAAAACCTTCAGCTGTTGTGTCAAAACTCTTTGTGCACTGAAGATTATTTTCCATACAGTGAAGGTATTGTGAAACTATGTATTGCTTTTGGGTGGAAAACCTGTCATGAAATCACCTCTAAGATCGGGATTTAGAAATTATGATGAAGGTTTGAGGACCTGACAGCTCATAACACAGCAGCTTGTCTGCGTTTCCCTCCTCCTCTCTGCATTCCCTGCAAAACTGTCCACATTGCACTGCTTTGCAATAACTTTTTAGAGCCATTGTATTTATTTGGAAAGTAAAATTTTATCGCAAAGCATCATGAGGCCACTGTAAACACAGACTGGTAATAAACATAAACAATAGTACAGGGGATGGCAATGTAGCATAGAGAATGAATTTTCAGCTGTTTTTCTAGTGACAGATGTTTGCTATAACTTTTACAGCTGGAAACATCCAAATTGAAGGGGAAAGAAAACAAAATAAAATTGTGATATATATTTCTTTTTTATCTTTTATCCCTTTGGTCCCCATCCAGCTGACAGCCATTCAATAGGCAGCTCTTGTGTTACAATGTATAGTACAGTAATGTGAGGTAAAACCCCATGTAGTCTTCTTTATATCTCCTTCGGGCAGAGGAGATCATGTGTGCGCACGTGTATCTGTACGTTGCCAACCTCGCATACCACTCGACCCATCGGCTTCATGTTCCTTGTGTGCATTTATGACCGTATGCTTAAGGACCTGTCTAGGTTGCGGTGATTCAAGTTTTTTTTTTGCAAAACTATTTCAGGGTTGTCGATGGCAATGTAAAGTTTAGCCAGCTGCCTTGACAACACACACACCCCCTCGCCTCAACTAGCACTGTATAAGTGATGTCAAAATTATAGATTTTACAATACATATTGAGACTGAATATTTTAAAACGGTTCCTAACGATGGCGTCTTCACTCTCTCCTGTTTCTTGAACATAAGCCCCGCCTCCCCTCACTCATGCTGCAGTCTTGTCCTCACTTGTCTTTCACTCCAGTTTGTTTTACTTCCGCTTGTTTACTTTGTTGTAGTTTGAAGATGGCAAGTGCCAAACAGCCTCCGCGATCAGTTTATAAAAGAAAACACCTAGAGGGCTGTTTGAAAGTACTTTGCATCTGAAGCAAAAACATGGAAAGCCAATAGATACAAGTGAGCCCATAAAATCCAATTCATACTTTGAGTCAGCGTGTCCTCAAGGGTCCGCTTTAGTATGTGTGACGTAAAACTTGTCGTTTGCCCATGTCTGCAAAAACTTTGCAGACGTCAACCATTGTTACAATGATGGAAAGTAAGAAGTGGAACAATAAACTTTTGATATTTAGGCACATTAATTCTTGCTCCAGAGACCTTTAAATCAAGCTTTTACCCATTGTCATGAGATATTTTAAAAACGAGGTTAGTTATATAAAGGGAAGACACACGTTAATGTTCTAGAAATTAAAATATATTTCTGTTTATTTTTGTGGTTGTTTTCCAGATGAGGCATAACCAACTTTTTACTAATATCTTAGCCTATTACACCTGAATGGAGTTTGTGAAAGAGCCACATTAGCTTTGATTTGACGTTGTCAGCTGTTTTCACATTAACCAGTGAGAAACGGCGAGACCATGTCAATTCCAGTAACTGTAACTGCGTTATTAAAATTGAAAGGTAAATAGATCCACTGGTAGTTACTACAAAAAATAGCGGAGGTACAGTAACGCATCACTCCCAACACTAATCGTGAGAGAAACTGTTGAAATGGGTTCTTCACTTAAACTTTCAGCACCTTGCCAGATGTCACATTGCAATGCAGCAAAGGCTGAGAAAGGTCAAATTTTTTTGTCAACCTGCACCACTGCTGCTGCACATCAGTGGAGTTTGCTGAAATAAAAGAAGGACTTGAATCTTAAAATCTATAAATAGACCGCTGTTTTTGTATAAAAATGTCTTCCTGGATGAAGTAGAAGTTGTAGTACTGTATAGTTAGATAGGTAGTTAGATAATGCTCCTTGTTAGACTAACAAAACTTTGAAATTTGAGTATATTGGGTTTTCTTTTGATTTGTTTTGATGTGATTATTAAAATATTTAAAGGCAGCCTCCAAGTTCAGACTCAAAGCTGCTTACTGGCTTACAGAAGTTTAGTTCACACGGCACCCTTGATTCTGCTGAGTATAACGTCAACATTAGGTAATTTTTCAAGTTTCTCACAAATACTGTAGACAGGGAAAACACTCTGTTTTTGGATTCTAGCTGCGGGCTTACATAATTTAAAAGCCGTAGAAAGAACTTTTACCTTTTTGTGTTTTTGATCT
Organism: Naso thynnoides; assembly: GCA_029783665.1. NCBI lineage: Eukaryota > Metazoa > Chordata > Actinopteri > Acanthuriformes > Acanthuridae > Naso > Naso thynnoides. The sequence goes on from JAQLOL010000006.1 coordinate 5,364,160, forward strand.
GTAACTTTTTGTCAACCCTTAAACGATATTGGAAACCTTTCTGTCGATTTTATCAGACTCAGACCTTTTTTAATCTATAAGCTTTCAACCTCCCTCCTTCACCTCTTTTCCCTGAACACCACCCTCACTGTTTTGCATCTTTGCAGCCTTAGGCGCTACCCAAGGCTATTTTCAAAGCACAGCACATAGTCCAATTCAAGGCTCAATGAAAACATTGCCTGTAATAACAATGTATTGTTTATGTCCCACAGTAATGTACATATTTGTAGCTATCCACTATTTTCTGAATTTGTTTTAATATTCCAGTCTAATTAATCCTACAGTGAGCAATAACAAAGTATGATTATAACAAAGGAAATGTACTGCAGAGCCACAAGTGGTGTGACTCAGTAGAATTTGACACTGACTGTTAACGATACTTAAAGATTTTCGAAGCACTAAATTTGAATCAGCTTTACCAATGACAGTTAATAGAAAGCGAGACGTCTCACTGACACTGACCATTGACTTTCTGTATCAGTCTCACATGGGTTTCGCTATGGCCCCGCCCCTTTAGGAGACTAGAAGCAGTCTTGAGTTCATTCATTCTTAAAGGAGAAATAAACATGATCACAGATTAGGACCAATTCTTTCGCCCCATCGTCACCAAGACACAAATTGGACCCATTTTCCACAAGACACGTATCTTCTGAACATTCTAACACAAAAATTGCTTTTTTCAGACACAAAGATCAAGAGAAAATTAACTTTATTCGAGACCTGTCTCTGTCTCAGCAACACACTTTCGTGAGATCTGGATACCGGTGCTTCCTGCCTTACTTCATCAGGGACATAAAAAAATGATCTCATTATTGAAACCATGAATCAAAAAGTTAAAACCAACTTGAAAGAAATATCATGAGATGCAAAATCTGTCTGCTTTTATCCATTCATACGACGTTATAACACTTCCAGATGAGGGGGAGGAATGGTGGTTCCTTACTGTCTCCATGGGACATGTGACTCCACCTTAGGAAACAGGAAGTGTATGTGCCATTTCACACCATTGGCACAGTGCACAGTGAAGGATCTTGTGTTAATAATGACTGCCTTTGGCTCTACTGAAAACAGTGTTTACTGTCCAACAGACCTTTCGCCAAGCTATGCACCCCTTAGTTACCGTTTCTAAGTCCAACAAGCTTTCAGAGCTAGCATGAAGCTCACACTGTCACTAACTGCAATCACTGGAGAAAAAATGTCTAATTTTATGAAAACCAAAAAAGGAATTTCAGACAGAAGCAGACAGAGGGGCGGAAGTATGAATTTGAAAGATAAATACAGCACGTCAAACCGACTCGGCAGAGAAAAGAAATTACAGTTATAAATATACAGATACCTGCAAAAGCCTACAGATCACAGTGCTGCGGCTTCAAAGTTTGTTTCACTTCATTCATTAAATAAACAAGGACTCTCGTAACGACTTAGGACCCGTTTAGGATGAGCGGAGTATTATTTATTTATTTTATTTTATTTTTTTAAAGATATTTTGGGGGTTTTTTTTGTGCCTTTATTTCAAGACAGGGCAGCTGAAGAGTGGACAGGAAACAGGAAAGAGAGAGGGGGAATGACATGCAGCAAAGGTCCACAGGTAGAATCAAACCCGGGTCGGCTGCAGCGAGGACGTAGCTTCTGTATATTGGGCGCCTGCTCTACCAACTGAGCCACCGGGCGCCCCATCTCTTCGTATTGTTAAGGTTTTAAGTAAAATTGGGCTCTTCTGTCAGGTTTGAGTTTGGGTTACCAATATTGCGACAGTTACAAGCTGCTATTCCCAGCTTGCAAATGTTCTTGATAGCTATAAGTTACTTAAATTAAATAGCTTATATCAACTAATAACGATGCAACATGGCCTCAGTGTTTATTAAAGGTTATCGAAGCAAACATTAACATTAGTTTTCCACACAGTTTTATCCACAGCAAAATGTTACACTTTATTTTGATTTTTCGAAAGGTAAAGATAACATATCCACATAATCCACAGAACCAGCCTGAAAATGACGAAAATCTGAGAAAAATGAGTTTCTGGTAAGAGCTGGCAGATGCTACACTCTGATTGGCCCATTTGCATTAAAGGGCGGGGCTAAGCAAAAGGTCAATTTATTATGATAACTATGGTAGGTATTTGCAATATTCGACTCCACCAGCAACAGCTGTGGTGTTAATCAGAAGATAGAGTTGATGACCACTTACTATCCTCTGTGGAAACAGATCTGCTCTCAGCTGCCCACCTAGTGCACATGGGGACCGATGAATAATGACATCACCTTGTGTCCAGTGATCATACAAAAGCCTCATCTCCTGTCATATTTTACCTCATTCATTTTTCTCATTCACTTGCCTCATCTCGTCCTTTTCCAGGCTTCCAACTTTTGATTTAATGACCAGTTTAATGATCGGCTCTTGGGGGAGTTTCAAAGACTAAGTGCAGATTCACATTTTAAAATGCATGCTTAGCAGTGGCAATCTCCGCTGCCAAGAATGGATTTTCCCTGGTGCCCTGATGGTGAAGTAGTTAAGCTCCTCGTTGCAAACCATCCAAGTCTTTATGCTCTGCTCTGTATTTCTCTTTCTCATTCTGTCTTTCACTCCGTGCTAAAAATGCCAAGGGAGAAATCACTGAGCTCTGGGTCCTGTCCTGTCATAGCTTAAGTCACGTCTCTCCTAATTATCCAAAGTCTTATCTTCCCTTTTAGTTAATGAGGAAGATTTGAAAATCAGTTATCAGTCAATCCTGGGAATAAAAGATATTGATTTTTTTGCCCTGTTAAAACAAATGGAACTCCTGGAGCAGCGGCAAGAAAATACAAATGAGTGAAGTCTCGACCATATGCTGTATTGAAACTCCCCATAGAGGAAACGGGTATTGCATTGCATGGAGTGAAGAAATTCTCCTCGGCTTACACTGGGATCAAAAGAAACAGGAGGAAAGGGCCTTGAAACATTTATGAGTTGTGACAGATCTGACCAGAGGGAAAACATCCCTGATCTGATTGTAGAACTTGGAGTGGATCTGCTGGGTCCCAAGATGCTTCGAAAGGCTACAATTAGACCAGGAACCTCAGTGGTTTTCTTAATTTATGCCCCTTGCTGCTGACGCACTCTCCTGTCCAGTGGAAAATACTGCAACCTCCCCCAGTGAATAGCTTGCGGGTGACAAATAGCTCCTGCTTTACACTCCATTTGGTCCGAGGCAGCTCACACCCTCCCCCCTGTCTTCCCCACTTGCATCCTCCAGCCTCCATCATACTCGGCCCCTCCTGTTTCCTCTCCAGGCACTGACCTTTCGGATGATGCCTTTCCCGGCCTCCCTGGCCAGTAGCTCCCCTGGGAGCTATAATGGACTCAGTGTTAATTGCCTGTTGAAGGACAGAGGCAGTTCTGCACAGCCTGATTGCAGACTCCCTTGAGAGTGCAGCTGTCTGTTTGTGTGATTGTTGCTCTAATGCAGCACGGCTGTAAAATTCACCCAGCATGCGCCTTCACGTATGTACACAGACTCGGGTGCACATCTCACACACTGAGATTACTTGGAATTTAAAAATGTACAAATTTCTTGTTACTGAAGAGTGAACTTCCTTGAAATTTTTGTCTGTGGAGACACGTTAAATCAGTGTGATGGTGCAACGTTGTGTAAGTTTGGGATGTCTCACCCACAAGGATTTTTCCATTTTTGTACATTTGAGTGGATATTGAGATATTTATTTTTGCTTCATCCTTTTGCCAGTGCTCGCCCCCACAAAGTGGCACTGGACATGGTTGACGTCAACTTGCCCTCCCCTTGTGGCCTTAGTGTCAGCCTAATTCATAGCCACAGACAAGAGCCAAAAAGGAGAGATTTATCACCCATTCCCTGGATTATTTTTTAAACTTTTATTCAGGGGAATTGAGCTGCATATAAGGTTAACTCCTTCAGCCCTCTGAATTCTGAGGGTCATTGAATAATTCTTGTCTGCTGTGCTGCCTTTTCCATGGATACAGCCCCTTGTGTACCACAGCCCATTCACATATTTTAAAGGATAAAAGGCACTGTTAGAAAAATCTGTGGAATTCGCAACTTCAGATACAGCAAGACAGTGAAGTGTATCATTTTCATCATTCTTTTTTTTTTTTTAGCATGCATGCATGTACATAACCTCAGTATGCTGCCTGACCTTCCACTTTTCTGTCAGAATGAAGGAGTACGCAGTTCCAGAGATGAGCTTTTAAGAAAATGTCAGGAGGAGAGACCAGGTGAAAGCTTACCGGTCCTCACCCCCACACCTAAAGAACAGCCTCTGTGTGCATGGCCCATGGCTGGACCTTGATCTCCGTGGTTTGAAGTTGAAAGTAGGTCCCATGGCCCTGACGGCCAGAGAGTGATTCCTGCTCGATAAGGACCTCCTTTCATCCCCTGTTCATCTCAGAGCTGTGCTGTCATGGTGAGGGTGATTCACATGAACAGGCTGCCTCCCGGGCAGACCAGGCCAGGAGATGGGCATGCTGGGGATTTGTTTGGACATGTTGCCGAATTCCCGCCAGCCATCAATGTGGAATTTCTCATGAATCCTGCGAACTGAATATTGACCACGACAGCCATAAATGTTTTGCCATGGCCATGAAGCAAATGGTAGCGTACACTTGTGGTGTGATACACTACATTTCATCATTTTTTTACTGATATCTATGGGGCCAGAACAGTAACAGAAAATGTTGGCATCCAAAATATGATTTGTCACTAAAAAATAAAACCTAGACTAAAAAAAGCAAACGTTGGCATTAAATCATTTGCATTTGAAGAAGTTTTACTGGCACTAAAATAAGGATTTGGCACTGAAGAAATTTACACAGAAAAATGAGACACAGTCATTAAAAAAATTATCTTTCAATCTCATTATCTTGTTTTTTTTATTTTGATATTGGTTTTACAATGTCACCCTTAAGGGTTTTTTCATATCTGCCTTTTTTCAGTGACAGTTTTTGTTTTTTGTTTTGTTTGTGCACAAACAGTACAGGACGAGATGGACAGGTTTTGTGATTTTAAAGCTAACATGTGTTAGCTAACGTTAGCTTCTGTTCCAAAGGACCTTTGCCAAACCAGCTTGCCGTCCATTAAAAGTAACTTAAACCCCGTCCTGTCTTTTGTGAAGAAACAGGGAGAAACATCCTCATGGTTTGAGAGTTCCAGGTGAAACTGTTAAAGCCATGACCAGTCCAGCACTGGTGTGGTCATGGCTTTAATGTTTTATTTTTCTATTCAAGTCTTGCTTTTAATGACAAATCATATTTTCAATGCCAACATTGACTGTCACTGTTCTGGTATCAGAGCTTGGAGAACCAAGTTTTTATGTCTGTATCATACAAAACATTTACAAAACATTGCTGTTTATTAAACATCAAAAATATAATGTAGGACTTCTCACAACGTATCCACTTATCAAATAAGTTAGGGACTGACGAGCAGGAGTAAAATTAATAAGTACTACACATCAAGATGTATTAAGGGTTTTCCCTCCTCCTCATTTCCCAAGCCTTCTCCCTCAGTAGTTGGCTATCTTACGTTTGTGTGTCTCACTTCTCAATTGACTTTACATTTCTCCCTTCAGTTATTCTGTAGTTCCAACTTATTTCGCTTCATGCAGTTTTCATTATGCCCTCCACCCACTGCCATAATTTTCAGCATGTGTATCTTTTTGGGAGAGAGCATTAGTGAGTGCCTAAAAGCAAGCGTGAGTCAACTGGAGATGCTTAATGTTTTCCAAATCCGTTTTGGTTAAGTGGACATGATAAATCATTTCCATTACGCACATGACTAATTTTTTTTAATTTAGCCAGGGATTCAATTAGCTGGTGTCTGATGGGAGGACTGGGGGAGGAAGAAAGGTCCACCATGCTACATCCAGCAGCATAATCACATTAAAAAGCCATGAAGGGGCCCTTGTTAGGACCAAGAATCACCTTGAGTAAGAAAGAGAATAATTTGAGACAACATAGATTCCCCATAAGCTTAAAGACCTGTTTAGACTTAAAGCTTAATGGCTTGTAATATTATATTGTGGATAAATTATTTGCAGTTATACCCTGGTCATGTAGAATATTTCATTATGGTTTGTCCGTGGGTGTGGCTTTTTTGCCTCAGTAAACCGCACAGCCATGTTGCAGCAGTCTCACATCATTGTTTTACTTAGAAATACTCCACTAGCTGTTACTATGCCGGAGAAGTGATCGAACAAGTATTCTAGTGTTAACACAAAGCTTACCTTTAAAGCACATATTGCTAAAACACTTGGTTGCCAAAACCTTCACACTCAAAAAGAAGAAATACTAATTACAGTAAAAAATTACTTACGCCAGTAAACTATGAACAAAGTTAGAACAATAAACAATTTTTGTCTGCACAGCACAACTTCAGTGTTTCTCATTTGAAGCTTTGTAATGCAACACAAACACAATAGCATCAATCCTGTGAGACCACAGAAGTCATTCCATATGTTTAAAGATATATATTTAATTCACAATACTGCTTTTATGAAGCTGTACTTTGCTTCGTTTTAAGTATCAGTTGACCACATATTTTTACTTCTACTACTTTCTTAAAATCTGTGACCCTCAGTTTAAAGTATTTAAAGGTCTAATAGACGAATTCAAACCGTCGCCACAGAGAATCTAGATCATTGAAGACGCAGAGATACCACACGGTATCAACGTTGTTATACTGTTGGCTCAAAGGCCTGTAGCAATCTAAGACATGTAAACAAAATGATCTTATTGGACCTGTCAAAGTTTTGAAAATAATAAAACTCTGTGGATACAGTTTAAAAAAAAAATTGTCTACGTATAAATGTTACAAATATATACTTTGAGTTACTGAAGCAGCAGACTGACTCATGGGTCAGCTGATCCTCAGTGGACGTCCACTTGCTGTACTACACGATAAGACCAAGATCTGGTGTGAAGCATCCAAACAAATGCTTTTCTTTAATAAAGCTATTGATGGTTTAAATTATATAATGCTGATGTTTTAGAGTATTTTAGTTGTGGCGTGTACCAGCTCTTTCTTAGCCTGAAATGCTGGCTGAGCTTCTCTCCATGTTAAGTAGAGTTGGATGAGAAGCCATTGTGCAACATTAAGGAATCCAAGACTTGCATTTTTATTTATCTGCTGGTAAGGAGCAGTAACATTTATGGAGAAAAAATATTTTACATTCAGTGTACTATTTACTTTTTAAAACTTTCTTCTCTATACATGCATATATGTTTTACTTTCGCTCCTCCCGTAGGAATCACCATTGATGTGGTGGTAAAAGGCAGATTTGAAAGGAAATTTTTATTTGTTCCCCAGCGACTGCTTGCTTTGGTCTCTCGTATTTGTCTCCCTCCCACTCACAAGGAAAACTGCTGTAACGGTTGTCTATCAGGAGAAAGCGGAGCAGAGGTCGGAAACGATGACGTGTTTTCGTCTTCAATCAGCATTACCACGCCTGTTTAGTGTTTTGTAAAAGCAATGGAATCCATCAGTAGCCTCTCATAAGAACTGTAAGAAAGCTAATAGCAGGTGGCAGTAGATGTGAATTGGGCCTTTGGACATGGCAGCAATGGGGAGGATAATGCAGCCATTCAGGCTCTCTCTGGCAAGGGGCCCCCTTTGTGCCCAGAGCTGACATGCTACTTCACTGGGGCTCCTGAAAGGCTCCATTTTGTTCAATTTGTGTAAAAGCCGCTGACTTATGTGACAATTTAAAGACTTAGGATGTTAAAGTTTCCTTAACACACCATCTACTTTTTTTTTTGTCCTGCCCTGTGATCTGTCTGTCATTCTCACATGATCATAGGAAAGAGAGCAGAGCTTAAAGCTGCAGAGAGGGCACCCTGACGGGAGCTCCTCTCAGGCAACCATGGCACACTGAAGAAATCTACATGACTTTAATTCTGCGGAACTATGAGCACTAGTGGAGTATTAAAGGTCGGATTAGGTTCCCGGTTATTGCTGGCAAATGTGTTCTTTTCCACGAAAGGTATGCATTATTCAGCAGCACTGACCCACTGGACTGACTCCACAAATGTGTCTTGTAGCTTCTGTGGAATTTTTATAATTTACAAGAAAGCAGGGTCTGTTCCCGGACAAAGCTTACAAATGTCCCAGAGATTGCTAACATGTGCTGAGGAGATGGTAATGGTACAACAAGTAAAATCAAGTCTTGAACAGGTCAGTTCTTCTGTCCTTTCTTGTCCATATCCAGAATGGGACAGTCAGTAACAGTTAATGAGGAGGGTCCCTGTGCATACAAGCCGTTTGACATGGATACAGTGACCTCACACATGAAATGTAGATCATCTCCACAGAGCCTCGTCCCTCTCTTTAGCTTTTGATTAATTATTACTAGCTAACCAAAGAGCTGTCCCTGATGACATGCAGAACAAGAGATGCACAATGAACGTGCATTGAACTGTTAAAAGCTATTATGTCTTTGAAATGAAATGAACACAGAGTCAAGGTACGGCAGTATACCAAGAAATAATGTTGCACGTCACAATTTAAATAATGCCCAGCGCTCAGGGGTGATTTCCATTGAAAGTGTTATGTTACCATGATGGTATTATGTAACAGTTCTGCATTTAAATTTAAAAAAAAAAAGACATTTATATTTTTGAGTTATGTGCTACTAATACCTCTAATGTTTCTATAAATTTTCAAATTCAGAGAAATTATTAATTCCAGTAAAAATCACAAAGCATTCCATATGGTCACCTGTAGTGACATTACTATGCTGAGTGACTGGATTTCCTATGAGCTTAGATGACTGCTGGTTGACTTACTGATGTACTGCGTTAAACGTATTCCAAAATTTCCTGTTGTTGTGTTGCTAACTGCAAATTTTGAAGCTCAAGCTGAGGTCAGTGGGCCCATATTCTGTCAAATTTTTATTTATGTGGCCAGTTACCTGCTCTACATTTAAACCAACATTAGTATTACTTAAGCACTTGCTGCAACCCTTTTAAGAAGCTTTACTGCAAATCACACAGTTGTTTTCACCTTCCTCGTCTTTGCTAGCTAACGCTAGCTTTAGCCATCGTTTCTCTTTCCCCCCTTCACTCTCCTGCTCTAAGCTTTAGAAAAAATACATCATCAATTGTAAAATTATAAACAACTATCCAGTCACAGTTTACGAGCAGGACTACAGCCAAAGCCAATCATTGCTGACACGAGCTGATGGCGCGGTGGGCGCCAATGACAGAGAACCTGTAAAATTAAACAATTTGTGCCAAGTGTCTTAACCGCTTGCTGTAGCACAGCCCCTCTCCTCAAACTGCAGAAAATCAATTACAAATGTTATTTAATACATTTGCAGTCAACAGTATGGGGGTGATTGATAAGTTCATGGCCTAGGGGAGAAGACATCAATTTTAGAAAACCTTTGACATTGGTATCAGTACACGGTTCATTCCCATATTTACACACTTAGTAGAGCAGCCATGGAGCATCTGGATTCCTTGGTTGTAGAAGACAGTCATTACCTCCAAGAAATTAGTCCCCAGCAGTGATGACAACATTATTACTGTCAAAATGGTGACCGGCCAGAGCATTATTCTCCAGTATCTGACCAGAGAGACCAGCATAGACCCCTGTAATAGTGTGACCCTTTTTCAGGTAGTCCTGAAAGTCTGGTTTTCAGTTTTTGATTGTTCTTTCATCTCTGGCTGGAAGTGGTGGACTCAGGGCCTCGTATGTGGTTACATATAACTGGCAAATCTCCTTGGATCTATAGCAAAAATGGCAAAATCATTCCCTGACTTGTGATGCCAGATCCTCTTCTCATCAGTCCTAAGGGCTTTCAGGACAAAGCCAGTATACGTCCTGGTTATTTTAGGCTTATTGTGGATCACTGCATGGACACATTCCTGAGAGATACCCAGCTCTGTAGCTTGTATCGCAGTGTTATTCATCAATCTGTCAAGAACACGTTATCTTGTCAATCGTCTCCTGTATGGAAACATTTCCCAGGCTTCCACGATGAGGGTCATCCTCCAGGTTTTACACCATGCTGTAAGAAGTATCCCTCCAGCTCCTATCATGGCTGCCATTAGCTCTTTCAGATGATGGGCTTTCAGACCATTAATCGTTTCTTATATTGGCTTCAATGAGGCTTTTCCATCTGCATCAAAAAGAAAAAAAAAAAAAAACTTTCACACACACTTCCACATGAACTTTATTGGTAGCGCTTTGTTTTATTTTTTTTTGTACACGTAGAGAAAGAGAGAGAAATGCCACATGTTACATAACACTAACACTCATATGGTATGTCTCTATGTACATACTTTTTTCCATGACGCTGTGTGTGTGTGTTAATGTATGGGTGGAAATGTTAAGTTGGCCCTAGCAGGGTTAACTGGCAGAGACTGTGCTTGTTCTCTGGTTGTCGCTATTCATCTCAAAGGTTGAATTTTTCATGTGGTAATTAAAATTTGTAGGTCACGTCTCCTATGACACCTATTTCTATTGATATAGGGAGAAAGCAGCGGCGCATCTCTTTAATGCCCCTCCTTCAGCCAGCTGAGATTTAAAGGATGAAGGGTGACATTTTCCCCCATTTTGTAAATTAATGCAATTGATCTGCCTAACAAGAACAAAGTTAGGTTTCCAAATACTGCATGATAAAGAGATTAAGCCTTTAAATGGCTTTCCAAAGGCAATCTTTATTGCAAGCCCTAAAGTAAGGGCATTGAACTTTCAATTAGAATTTCTAATAGGCTATCGACTGGAATGTATTAAATGTTGCTACACAGCTATATAGATCCTGAGAGGGGATTTTTCTCGATCCAGGGTACATGACCCCGAAATCCCTCAGAGTGAGATACACAAACATCCGCCACAGTCACCTGATGTGATCCGTGATTGAGTTGAGCATCTGTTTTCTCTCTGTATGTTCACATGGTTCTTATTGTAATTGCTAGATGGTGAAGGTGTTTACTTTAAACCGCATTACGTTGGCCCACCTATGTAATCTATGGTAATTTCAGCAAATCCTTTTGATCCTTGTATCCTTTTATTTGTGGTCAGGATTTTTTTTTTTTGACTCCATGTCAGCTCAGTTCATTCTTTTTCTTGGCTAGGCTTTGATGTCTCTCCAAGACCTTTGTTAGTCTTTATTTCTGAGGCTCTTCTATTCAGGCACATGAGCTGTTTCTCATTTTCTGTGATTGATCTCAGAGTCTAAATCTGTTTTAATTATCTCTAATGCCATATTAACTGTTGTCAAAATATTTTTACTTGTCATTCTAATTCAACTTGCTACTCCTAGAACAGCATGGTCAAGAAACATTCCATCTGTTTCTCATTGTCTCTGCATCCCACTCTTTTATGCCTCTCACTTTTTCCATCTCCCAGCCGTAATTTTCTCTGTCTTTGTTATTTCCAGCCTCTCTCTTTCTTTCTATTGCGCGCACATTGTAGCTGCAGGTGATTATAAGCTTTTAGAAAGCTGCATCAGGATACAATTTGTCAGGGCCTAACAGCCCATTCTGTTCTGAGGGGGTTAACATTCTGTTTGTGTTACAGTGCATTCAAACTCTAATTAAAACAACATTACATTCCCCATCTGCCAATCTCCCATAATCTTCTTTAATTGCTGTAATTAAACTATATTTACATGTGCAAAATACTTGTAATTTAGCAAATTGCACTCTACACTCTGCACATTTAATCAGCAGCGCTGCGGTGGAATGGAGTGATTTCAGTGTTTTGATTTCAGCGGTGAGCTGGTTCTGACGGGATAAGTGGACCTCTGCCTGAGGTCTCGCAGAGGTTAGGAAAACAAGCCATCCGAGAAGTATTGTCATTGGGCTCTGATTGCGGCTCATGTGGCTAATTATAAGCTTGAGCTCCATTGTGAAGCCAGGCAGAGCTTAGGTACATGCATGTGTCTGTGTGAGTTTGTATGTATGTGTGTTGAAACAAGTGTCTGTGGGGTAGTGTACTGAATTCAGAGCTCACTGCTACTTGACTCCTGATTGACATCAAGCATCCCTTTTCATTTATTTGGAAATGCAGAGTGAATTTGCTGAGGTGTGTTTGCCAGCCAAACAGAGAGAGCCGAGATGAGGCAGTAAATACCTGGGAATTAAACCTGCAGCTGGCTAAGCAACTGCTTCTGCGAAGAGAACAGAGAGGACTGGCTCTGGCTGAAGAGGAACAGCATGCTTGCTTTCAGATTAATGGTATTAGATAGGGATTAATCTAGAAGAGGGAATTTGTCAAGCAGTAGCTTTATATTAGCATCGCTAATAAGCTAGCTTTGTAACACCCCACATGATGGCACCATATTTTGAAGACTTCCTTGTGGTTTATTCAGTCATTACCACTAAACACTGAGGGCACAAGCTGTGGTTTGGACAAACTGATGTTTCTCCTAAGTGTCTGTAGTTGGTCCTACAGTGAGTTTTGTCAGTTAGGTCAGTGTTGCAATCATTTCTGGGAGGTGTCCCCGGTTTTTTCTCCTGAATATTGCTGAGCAGCTAGCATTAGCCATGTCCTCTTGGCCTAATTACGTTCTCGTGTGCCTGGATGAGAAAAGCTCCAATCAAGCCAGATGGAACCAGATGGAGCAGCTCGGCAGGTTAAAGTCAGGGGTCCTGCCCTGGACATCCTCTATCTCCCACCTTTAGGCATTGTCAGGTGGAGGCAGGTGGAGGCAGACCCAGCAGGAGGAGCTGCTGCTGAGGTAATTGGCGTGCTTCTGCTAGAGATTTCCTGTCCTGCTTTAGCTGCTTATTAACTTCACACCAGCAGTATGCACATCATTAGGACATACCACAGAGGAAAGTGGGAGAACTGTAGGGATATTTTGCAGAAGGGAACTATCTGTGCCCAAACACAGTGCTTAGATTCAGTGCTGCCTTGATTTAAAGGGAAAACTTTGCTCTCGAAAGTTGTCATAATAGACGTTTTTCCTGTTCTCCTAAGTTTTCTAGGTTTTAATTGCTCATCCTCTTACTACTAGGTTGTGTCTGACACAAAAATGATGGTTTTAGCCGCTTGGATTGAATATAAAAGACATCTGTGGCTCTCTGAGTTAGAAAAGATGTTTTAAAGGAGAGGAAAAGTAGCCAGCGGGTAGAGCAGTGCAAATGATGTTATAAGATGGACACAGCCTCAAATCCTCATTAGCTGACACATAGTTCCTCTTAATTAGTTTCCATTCACTGTAATTAGCATGGATGAGGCTAATCATCTGATGTGAAAGCAATCTAACGCTTGGGATACAGCGTCCTTGGCCTCACTTTCATGTCAGGTTCACAGACATTTTTTTTCTTCAGGTGCTGTTCATGTTTTATAAGCTTTTTTCAAACAAAAGGCAACATTTGTCAGCTTTCTTTCAACAGCATTGTATATTAAGCTACAGTTATACATTAGAGTATAAATGAGGACTTTCTCCCCGACATCACAAGCAAGTTAAAGCAAGAGGTACGCCTAAAAGGAAGAGGGCAGAAATCCAGCCATTCCCAAAATGTTAAATGCTTTGTCGCACTTTGTCACACCTCTTGGTGTCTCATACAAACACAGAAAGTACCCTTTAGCTTCTGTATGAGACGCAACAGTCTTTCAGTAAACTTCAATGTAAATGCATTCATGTCATTATTAGATGTTTATAGCAATTAGTCAACCCAGGTGCATTGCTAGAGATAAAGCTGTGCTGGGGGACAGGCACCCCATCAGCAACATCCCAAAAACATAATCTAATCAAAAAAACCTCAGCAAATTCACATAATCTTTTTTACGGACCTGCGATTAGCCTATGTTATCTGGCTTGTTCATATACATTAGGACATCCTCGGACATCAGAGTCAAATCTCATACGTCAGATGAGAACGCATGACGTCTAAAAAAATACTGCCAAGGAAATATATATCAATCAGTATCAGTATCAATACAGAGGGGTCGTTTCTATGAGTAACTAGCTAGCTAACATGGTGTAAGTTAAAACTTGGGTTTGAAACTCATCAAGTTTACTTGCAACAACTAAAAAAAACAACAACTATATATTGTAATTACAGTCCTTTTTAGTTGCTATGTAATTTGCACATAACAGCCACAGTTACTTACTGCCAGCTGTTTATGGAGTGACCCAAAGTAGCACAAGCAAATCAAATAATTAATTTCATATCAGAAAGATTGATTGATCTGGTGTCAGGTCTTTTTTCCTGATGTTAATGCAATTCCTTAGACTTGACAGAGGTTTTTGAGACCTGATGCTTTCTCATCTGATGTCTGACTGCTGAGAATGTCCTAGTACAAACACCATAAGCTAGTTTGGTTATCAAGACTTTAAAACTTATCTATCCTTTCTCATTTAGTAGAATCAGGTCATATTTTAGGGAGAAAATGTCCTCTGGTTTTCCCTCTGATGTCCTACGACTGCTTTGCCTTAACTCTGTGATTAACGGATGTTCCTGAAAGCAACATATAGGCTACCTGCAGACCAAAGCTGCAGCTGCAGCAGCGGGTAGTTGTTGGGGACAGCTCCACTAAATAAAAGGCTGCGGACAAACGGAGCTATCATAGAGCATCAGAGGGAAAACCAGAAGACGTTTTCTCTGTAAAATATGACCTGCTTTTACTAAAATTGCTTTTTTGTGCGATGTATTAACGTGCATTGTTAATGCTGCATAAACATGGAATTAGGCGGACAGTAGACGGCAAACCGGATGTCATTTAAGTGGATGAGAGCGGGACGGTAAAATTTGATAAGACCAGCAGAGAATGCCAGCAGCTGTAACGGCAGACAGCATTGCCGTCCAAAGTCAATTTTTGCCTTCCACTGCAACGGAATTTACAACCAGATTTCACGTTAATCCCCAAATGCCTCACGCCGTGATAAAATATTTCCGATCTTTATAATGAGAATGTTATTATTTCGTTGCAATAATAGCAGGGGTGATATTTACCACAGCCTAAAAACTTTCAGAAATGTCACATGAAATCTGATACATGGATTGCAGTCAGCACAAAGTTGATTTTCCTACAGTTGATCTTCTATTTTCATTTTGCAATAGAAAATTAAGAGAAAGCTCCATGTTACAGCTATATGCATAACTAAATGCTACATAAAGTCATTAAATATGTTTTATTCTTTTCTTAGTAAGTAATATGACATCACCATAGCAACACATCGTCATGTGTGTTTCATTTTGCCATCCTTTCATTCCTTCAGACTGTTTTTTATCATGCGGTTCACAAGGTGTCTCCTGCTGTCTACTGTCTGCCTGATTCAATGTGAATGCAGCATTAGTTTTGTTTTTCTAAGGCACGAGTCACGGTCAGAGTTCTATATCGTTGCTTTAAGTGGTGGGCTACATGCAAGTGTTGGAGACCTGTGCAACTGAACTTTTCATAAACCTAATTCAACCTTTCTTTGCTAACCCTACACAAGTGCTTTTGTTGCCTAAACCTTACCAAACTGTGATTGCTTTACATTGAAAACCAAGTGTTCAGAAGAATGTAAACCACATGTGAAGAAAGGTTTTGTGGCGGGATGGCTTGTTCTGAATGAGACACCAAAGGGTGATACAAGAGCAGCAATATTTGAGGAGCAGGTACACTATGAGAATGTGTCGCAATAGTTTCCTGTTGTCCTAAACCCATTTAACAACATTAATTCAACCATAATTGAAAGTGTATCTTTATAACAGGATGAATGCTCTCTTTGTGATTGAGCTCACATTTTTGCAATAACATTTTGGAGGCCTCACATGAATAAGAGAAGAAGAATTGGATGTTGTGTTGACAGTGCTGTGATGTTTGAAGCTGCGTCCCAGATCAAAACAAATGTGTGTTGTGTTACAATGCAGTAGGACCACAGCAAGAACAAAAGCAAGTGATTGAGGATTGCATTGTTGGAAGCACCTTCTGTAGCAGAATGATTGATACGCTCACTCTGCCTTTCAAGCCCTTGAGAGAGATATTCCACCCATTCTGTTGAGTCTGCTGCCAATCATCCTTTGTCTTCCAGTGGTTACAGAGCTGCAAGCTCTCAAGTCTTCCATTTTTCCTCAACATGTCTTTGTTGTAAAATTGCACGTGGCTTTCTTATTTATGCAAACTTTGAGACAACAGAATCCAGGATCATACAGTTGACTGTTATACTGGGTGGGGTTACACAGGATATGAGCTTTTTATTTGATTTTCTTCCTCGTGAATTTTAGTCTTCTGTTATCTGTGTCTTTATTGATACCAAATCCCGCGAGTGATCTCCTTAGATCTGAAATGTGTATCCACTCACACAAAAATATCCACGTAATCTTTTGGCCGCAGACTAAAGGATGTGAGTACTGGCCAATCCAGGAAAGTAAAGTCTGATTTTCCCAGAGAGCCGAAGGCGCGTTCTCCCTCACTTGGCCCCTCTGAACTGTAGATTCTACCCTGATCTAAAGCAGAACCTTGTTTATCTCCCTCGCTCCATGTTATTATGACAGTGATTTTTTAAGACTGAGAGAATCTGGATGGGCCCACAGTAAATAAGATGTGTAAAGACCAAACAGTATCATATTCTATCATTTTAACATCTTTCTGTCATTCTCCCACTTCTCTGTCTTTTATTATTTCTTTCCTAATATGCTTTTGCTTTGCTGTAGGCTGGGTCTTTTTGTGAGATGGAGTGTTTGGCATGAACTTTTGCCATATGCCTGTAGATTTGCCAAAAATATTCAGAGCAGCTCTTTTCTTATGCCAAGTATTTGGCAATCTGCTTAAGTCTTTAACCAGCAGCATCCAGGGACTTCATCAAGCTTGAACTGTGGAGTCAAATGGTTTTCTTCAGCTCCCAAATCAAGCTAGGCACTGCTGTGCAGATTTACTGTTCTGGCAATTCCGAGCAATCACACATATATTTTATTATACAGTCGCATTTATGGGATTTGCACTTTATGACAGCCAGGTTTTCCAAGAGCTGTTTTTTATGTGGTTAAATTACATTATACTTCAGGTGAATTAGACAAAGCAGTTTCTTTTGAATCCTTCTAAATCGCTTTTAGAAATAACATTTATGGGCAGGAAATGTGTTTTAGTTTGATGGTAAGTGTTAAGTATCTGTAAATGACGGTGCAGACAAATAGCTGAAACAGCTGCAATACTCATTCCCCAGTGATATCTTTACTAACTCTGACTTTACCCTCTTGAGTTTATGTGAGCCACACTGCCACTTGCAGACTGAGGAGTTAAAAGCAGGAAAAGTGTTCTGCTCGTCAGACCGACAGAGAAGTCGAGATAGCTTTTCTATGGGGGGTGGGGTTCATTATGCAGTGCACAGGACACCATTATTAGCCCCATTACACACACTGACAGCCACACATTCATTCTCCTATACCTGCTTTTTAAAGCCACCCATAAATAATGAGGGCTGCAGCTAGCCGTGTCTTGGAGGAAGGGAAAAAGGTCATTATAGACCGGGCCTCTATTTGTCAAAATTATTTCATAATCTCAGGTCACAAGGAGGGTTTTTGCTTTAGTTAATTGTAGATCGCACCACTGAGCATAAATTTCCTTTAGCAATCAATTTGTTACTTCATAGGCTCTGACCCTATCTGTTCTTTATTGGAAACATCAGCGGCGGATGTTGACAAGTAGAAACGCACTGCAGTAGTGACAGTCAGTACTCTATATGCACAGTTAAGTCAAGCTACAGTTAAAGCTCAATTAGGCCATTCAAATGGACTACTGTCCTTGTCCCAGTATACATGTGCCCACAATCAATATGCCCCGTTCAGCTGGTTGCTATCGAACCTTCTTACAGTTAGCCAAACAAGCTACAAACAAGTTAGCAAGCTACTAGCAGAATTTATGTCGAACAGTGAGACGTGGACACCTTAACAGCACTGCACACTTCATATCTACTCTTCAGTTTTGGCACAAATTCAATGTACATTCCCGCTCGTGCTTACGTTCAATTTCTGGGTCAGAGACGCCACGGGGACTATCGATCATGTGCAGATGGCTTAGGCCCGTCTTGGGTCCGGTTGAGGCGTTTACGTGCAGAGTAATTTGACTTCCAATCACATTATCT
This sequence comes from Naso thynnoides, assembly GCA_029783665.1. Taxonomy (NCBI): domain Eukaryota; kingdom Metazoa; phylum Chordata; class Actinopteri; order Acanthuriformes; family Acanthuridae; genus Naso; species Naso thynnoides. Next base: position 5,382,231 of record JAQLOL010000006.1, read on the forward strand.
GGTTGTGTTAGCTCAACTTTTAGAAATTCGATTTAGTACAATTTCAGTTGAACTAACATGTTTACACGGTTTTTAAAAGTCCAGTTTTAGTGGGACTAACACAATAAATCGACTGTCTTTATCTTTATGTAAACATTCTGAGTGACTGTTGGACACAGAGAAAAACTTGATTTTCTACCTCGCTCTAATCAAATAGAACATTCCAGTTAGACTTTTAGCTCAGTGTGGATTTGCTGCCACTCCATTGTAATGTAGAGGTCACAGTGCCATCCTGGTTAAATGTGCTCTGACTGGTAATCGGTGGTGCTGTGCAGTATAATTACCCCAGCTTTTATCAGAATGACCTCTCTGACAAACTTCCCTGGTGGAAGGAGACACCTGAGAGCTTCCACACTTCCTATCTGCCCTTGTTTTATCGAAAAGGCCCCGCCTGAATGGATAATAGAGCCCCTGTTCTCCCAACAGACGGATAATGGAGGGTGGAGTGGTCCTCTTTGGCAGACTACTGCCTCTTCCATGCACTAGAGAAACCAATACCAGGCCTATCGGCTGATATATGACACTAATACACAGGCTGACTGGGGCCCTAAACAGAAAAGAGGAATTGTTCCAACTTTCAACTGGCTGTAGGATCCATGACTCACAGGTACCGCACTGTCTGGCCCCTGAGACCGCTCTAATTGCTTTACATCTGTACAAAGGTTTCTTGTAATCGGGCCTTCTGCCTCCATTTGTCTTCCTTTCAGTCTTCTAGTGAAGGCCTTAATTGGTCTTGGTGGGGCTTTTTTTCCAGTTAGCTTCAGGCCTGAGCTAGTAGAAGACTTTACCTCGGGGGGCAGTGGGGTTTGCTGGCTGCTAGTGGTTGAGGAGGTTGCAGAAGAGAGGAAGTCAATACTTCTTTTACCTTTAACACGTTAATTAATGCTCTCTCGACAGTTTTTTTCCTGCTGCTTCACATGGTGGGGGGTGGGGGCAGGGATTACAGCTCCTGGGATCCACACATCAAGAATCAAGACTTGTACAGCTTTGTGAAAAAACCTCCCATACAGTCTCTGGTGGCCAATCGACATTTACAGAGAATCCATTTCTTTTTCTGTTCCTGTTGTTGTTAGTGCTCCTTTTTCTGCCTGTGTCTCTGTGACTGAGGACTTGTCTTTTTTCAGTGATCCGTGTTTTGCCTGTTAATTTTTTCTAGATGCTGTCAAGCACATTTCAAACTAGTGACAACTGTAGCCACAAGTACATATATTGTAAAATGATTTATTTTCTGAATATTACTTGTGCTTTGTGCTGGGCTTTGTGTCGTGTTGGCACAGACATGTTATGACTGAGCACACAACTTTGCACTTTTTGAATATTTTTTTCTCCTGCAAAGACTTCCAAAAAATAAATATACTCAAATAAATGTGTATCAGTTGCAAAGATTTGAATGATTGCTACCCTAGAAATTTTTATTGAAAATTACTCTAATTTTAAACTCAAGGGGACTAAAATAGCATGAGGTCCCAAAAATAAAAGTATTGGCATACACTGATTCTGAGTGTGTTATTTTAAAGCATGCTGAATATTTATACCTCTGTATTTGTTTTCATTGAACTACTCAGAAGTGTTTTTTTCAGAGTACAGTGCTGCTGTAAGCACTGAAAGATTCACAAAGTGTAATGTGACCCACCTAACTCACTTTCTGAGACTGGACACCGTCCAAGCGTGTCTTTGCCCAGAGATAAAATCTGATGTACACTGTTCCACAAAAACCACATGTCACATTTTCATTTGAAGACAACGGGACGTTTCCTTGGCTCCCTCCTTCCCTTCTCAGCCTAACACAAGTGTATATTTCGCAATTTCCACAAAGATCCCCTCCGCTCAGAAAGGTGGTTTTCATATGTTTAGGTTTCCAAAAATATCATACCTTGTTTATACTGACATGCATCCACAGAGAATTTGTCAGAGGTTTGTTCACTTTGTCTAATGAGGGGCAAGATTCTGGGCATTTCCCTAAGGTTCGAGATGTAATTCTAACCTAGGCAAGCCAGATTGTGTACATCACTAATTAAAAAGCCAGTCGCTGTCTTTTATGCAAAAAATACTACAGCCAAGGAGAAACTTCCCAGGCAAAATTAGGTGGCAATTAAGGCTGTCACAATAATTGCAAAAATGAATTGCTGCAATATTAACAAGCCACCCAAGAGCATGGTAGGCCACCGTCACAACCGCACTGATACCTAACAGGTATGTAAATTCCATAGATGTACTTCTGCCTAAATCCAACGTTAGTCACTGAGCATTTCAGCCCTTAGCCACCACAGACCCACTTCACCCATGCACATAATATTTTCAGTCAAATAGTAATGCGTGAGTAGGAAGACAACAATAACAACAATGGAGAGAGCTGCTACAGCTACAGAGCTGTGTTTGTGCTGCTGACTGTACTGAGTTCAGTAACACTCCTCCAGCAAAATGTAGATTTGATTTGACAAGACTGATCATCACATGCGGCAATTGTGTATTACGTTAGTTTAACGTTACGTTAAAACGTTAGCTACTTAGCTCACATAGTAACAAGAAAACAGGCACAAAGTGTTCAGTCTTGCCTTGCCTCTTTTAACGTGGCATTGCTCCTCCTATGACCATGTACCTTGGTGTCTTTCTGGGAGCTTTTGCTTGTGATGGTGATGAAGGTGGTGCACTAATACAGCATACCGCCTGAGTCACTGCAGCAGGATTTCCTTCACCACGACAGCCCTTAATTAAGTTAAATAGATATGAGACATAAAATAAGGAAATAAGTCAGACAGAATATGTTTCTGCAAACTTTAATTAGATCTCTTATTTTTACAGTGTCAAAATTTGAACACTTTATTGTATGTTCATCTACCAACGCTGTGTCAGCAACTGCCAGCTACAAGCTGTATAACTTCCATTCTGATAACTTTATTTTATATGTAAAAGAACTATGTACAATATTGAACATAAATGTTGCCATTAGATGCATTGTGCTAGAGTTAGATTGAAGGTAATTTACATCTGCAGTCGGTTGGCAAGTGTGAGCCAACATCTGCTGGGTGATAAATTTGGCTCACAAAAGACTCCTCATCGGAGTCCACATCTGACTGAGGCTCCAACATGAACAGCTAAATCTATCAATGTTTCCTCTACGCTAATGTTAGCCATTTTAATATACACTGCTCACACCGGTCAACCACAGATAGTCAATATAAAACAGGATCCCCCCCTCTGTACGCAGCGCCAATGAGATGAAATGGTATACACTTCCCGTCTCCCAAGTGGGCGGAGTAACATCTCCCATAGAGACATTTGAGGAGCTACCATCCCTCTGCCTCGTCTGAAAGTGTTACTAACGTTGTGTGAATGATTGAAAGCCTCACCTGATATTTGTGTGATGTACGTTTCAATTTTTAATTCAGGGTTTCACCTATTAGACTTTTTAATGTCCGTTTATGTCCTTTGCAAAGCGCGGTGGGAAGCACCAGTTCCCAAATCTCGTGAGTGTGTGTTGCTGAGACAGAGAGAGAGCTCCAACGATGATTTCACTTGACTTGTATATATTAAAAAATGCCATTTTTGTGTCAGATTGTTCTGAACATATGTGTCTTGTGAAAATGGGTCCAATATGTACTTTGGTGATGATGGAGTGAGAGAACTGGTCGAAATCTGTGATCACGTTCATTTTTCTGATAAGAATGAATAGACTCAAAACTAGCTCTAGTCTCCTAAGGGGCCATGGCCGTGGCAAAGCCCATGTGACACTGATACAGTAAATCAAGGTTAAGTGGGAGATCTCACTTCCTAATAATTGTCTCTGGGTCAACCTAGCACAAGCAACATAAGTAGGCGGAGCCTGAAACCTGTGAATTAAAGAGCTAAAATTTCTTGGTGAGGGAGAAAGAGTACATGTGCTCGCAGTCCCTTTAGAGTTTTTTTTTTAATGTAAATAAGCATGTTAAACAAAACATTAATCCTAGAGTATATTCCAAAATGAGTACTGAGGGGAACTTTAAGATATCTAATCTCAAGAATATTGTCTATTACTCATGACACTTTCTTGAACTTACCCAGTTTCCTTCTCTTCGAGTGAAAGTAAAAGTTAATTTTTCAGCTTCATTATTTGGATCTCAGATTTTCACTGATCTTCCCTCCAACACACACACACACACACACACACACACACACACACAAACACACAGACACTTTATAGTGAGTAAAGGACAGGACAAGCTCATGTCAGTAGTGTGGAGCAGGAGCTCTGTCTTGCAAGCTTCGTTCTGCTCTGCTGTGCTCCCTGTATTTCCTGCTGACTGACTGATATGGAGCTCTGCTACCAGGGCTTAAATAGCAGCTGTAAGCGTCCAGCTGCTCCCTGCCACGCTCCACTTCTCCCCAGATGGCTCTGAGACGTTCCAGCAGCCCTCAGGAGGAGCGTTCATGAGGAAAGTGTTATGGAGTGGCTCTCTGAAACACCAGGGAGCATCCCTCACCACACCACTGCCACCCTCCTCCTTCTCCAACCCCCGGGCCGAACGCCCAAATCAGGGGAGGGCTGCTTGTGCAGCCTCGTTTGCCAACTTACCAATGGGGAGGCAGCACAGATGGTGGTGTCCGCGGCGTAGGCCAGCATGCAGCAGGGCCTGCGGGGTGGTCCTGGAGAGAGCACATGCCATGCCTGGCCTGGGATGCCACCGATATCCCCCAGGAGGAGCTCTCACTGGCCCTCAGCAGATGACCAGCAGAAGTCTGGCAAGCTCTGCTCAGCTCAGAGATGGTGTGGTGAAATGTTTTTTCTTCACCCACATGGGCATCTTTGATAAGTGGGTTGATTCAGAGCGCTGTCAACCCAAGAGAGAATGTATTGGGTAAAAACAAGTGCGTTCAAAGTCATTGTAATTTTCCTTGAAGTGTTAATATATTATGCCAGCTGTAGTGCTCCAGGGCAGCGCTCTCTTACCTTGGCTGTGTGTTAGAGTGATAAATGGTCCATCAACTTCACACCACTGAAGCAAACCGCAGGGTTCTTTTCAACCATGACATTGCCCACAGATATAATATCATGTTTAACATATCCTGCACCCACAGTGTTCTGAAAATATACTTTATGAACCCTAAAAACATTTTGACCACGAGTGTGGCTGCAGAGCTGTGATTTAATGAACACAGTTCACAGATGACAGTTACAGTTGGTAAGTAAAAAGTAACAGTGTTCCAGTATTTAAGGAGAGTAAGATTGCAGGCTGCTGTAAATAATGAAGATTATACTTTAAAATGCTGTTTGGAAATGCTTTCAGCATATTTTATATCCTTACGAATGCACATTCTTCATCATCAAAAGTCTATTTAACTCTCAGCCAAAATGTCTTTTACTTGCTTGTAATACAATAGGTGGGTGATAGCAATGACTTATTGTAAAAAGCAGAGTTTACACCCACTTTAATAGATTTCTGGGAATTTGTATTACTGCTACTTTTGTCAGCAGAATATCGAATTTTGACTGCGTGTGAATCACCCACCTCTCTCTCTCTCTCAACTGCTTCCCTCGTTTCCTCTTATTCTACCTTTTTTCTCTTTTCCTCACTATCCTTTAACTCCCCTCAGGGATGAACATGGGGCTGGTATTGCTCCCAGTTGGGGTGGGGGCTTGCTCTGCTGACCTCACTGTTATCCTTGTCGTGACAGGAAGCATACATCATAGTGGGGCCTCTAATGTGAAACACATTCGACCACAACTTGATCAAAGCCAGGCTGCCTCGACAACAAAGTGCCCTGTAATGCCATATTTTGACCATATAATTGGAGAGTAATTACGGCTGACAAAACACTCCAGTGATTTTCTCTCCTCCTCTCCCTCCCTCCCTCTCTGCTTCCCTGTGTCTTTGAGCTGCAAGAAAGCCAAGAGAGGGGTTGTCATAAACTATGTGGGATACTGTGTGTTGAGTTGGCTTGAAAGCTCTTGAGTGGAGCAGAGGTTAGGTCAGTTTTTATTGGAGCACGATCGCTTATTCAGAGACACTAAAACAACACACAAGGGTAGCAGTAGCCAGTGGCCTAGAAAAACACCGGTGCACCACATGACAGCTGACCCTTGCTCACTGACAAGTCACCAAAAAAGCTTATTCAATTTTACATGAATTTCATCTCGTCTTTTATCTTGGACTCTTTCTGTCAAGCTCCACAGCGCCCTAACAAGTAATTTACTGAGCATGATGACACTAAAAATGTTAGCCACAAAACCAAGTTTTCACATGGATGACAGCCTTGGCAAAAATATCTGATTATCATGTATTTTTAGGAGAGTTGACTGTAAAATACAACACAAGTTAACAATCATTTTCACTGAAGAATAGAAAACCCTTTGACAATGTCAGAAATGTGGATTTGATGCAGATGTTGGCATTTTGTTTTTGTTCAGATGGAACTGGTTGTCCCAGAATGCTGGGAGAACATTTTTATCCATGGGTAGTCTTTCATTCTGAGGTCCGCCCTCCTGCTGGGTCAGTCAATTTGAGCATAGTGCCCCGGGGCCAGAGCTCTGTGGTATTCTGCTGTACAGCAATCAAACAGAAACAACATGAAACGCTGCAAAACATTACAGTTTGTCAAAAGTCTGGAACCGTAGCTCGAGCTCAGCTGCATTGTCAAAGTTCCACATCACTACTTACAGACCTAATGTTTGCATGATGTTATTGGTTTCAGGAGCAAAACAAGCCATCGCAAGTTGAAACCCTCAGCATTGCAGAGCTTTTACTGCACTAATCCTTGGCCAACTCAGCTATCAGCCGCAATCCATGTTTAGTTGAGTATTAGTTCAGACACAGTTGTCTGTCACCCTGTGATAATATGGTGTGATCCAGACTGTTGACAGGCTATTTACATCTGAAAAGCGACATCCAAAACCCTGGAATTGTATTTAAAAAGTAGAAATAAAGAGCTTGCAAAAGCATCAACAAGATGTTTTGTAGTTTACATTTTGTGGCATGTTGTGAGCTTGGGCCTCTACTCCAAACAGTTTGCACCAACAAGGTTTAGCTTTTAAATCATGGTTTAAGTTTATATTCAATTGCAGCAAACTCTAAAATTGATTTAAAATGAAGAAAGATTAAATGTAACCCTCTTCTCTAAACTCCAATTAAAACTGTGATCTCAGGCTAACTTTAAACCTGCAGTTGAGGAGGTTTAAGTGCTGTAGTGACTGCATTTTTGAGATGAATTGATCAAATTAATCAAGTTCCTTGAAGAAAATTGAGAGACAGACTCAACCCATTTGAGTTTTATGACGATGATGATTTTTTTTCAAACTACCAGTTAACCAAGGAAACTATTTTGAGGCTGAGCAGGATTGGACAAGCTGTCAAACAGAAGACTGACAGAAACGCTGAAATAAAACAGTCCACCAGCTGCTGCCAAGCAGTCTCTTTTTCTTTTTGCTGCTGTTGTCTTTTTGTCCTCCATTATTTGGGCATATTGCTCCATTTATTTGACCAACAAGTTTTCCTTAAAGGAGGGAAAATTTGAGCTAGTCTGCTGAGCCGTCACAAGTACTGTTGAGCTAACAACATTTCAGCTAGCAACAATATAGCATGCTTCAGAAAAGCACTTAACGACCGCTGTCCACCACTCTTTTACACTTACTAAGACCTGAAAGCAGGCAGATTGTATATATATATAATTTTTTTTTTTGCGTAGTTTATTTTAATTTTGATAAACATGCTTGTCCCTGAATTGTCCCTCAATTTAAACTGAGTAAACTCAGTTTAAATTCAGTTTAAATAAATAAATAATCTTAACTTTACTAAACTGAGATTCATTTTAAATGGTGCAGCAGAGCGCTGCCTTATTTTAAATATGGATTAATGCAAACCTAGTTTCACTTAACTCTGATTAGAGCTAATCTTAGATTAAATTAATCTTGTTGGTGCAATCCAGTCTTTGTGTCCTGATCTCTGGCATGACTCCACACCTGTGTGTTTGTCAGGAGGTTAAATCACACCGGAGGGACAGAAGGGGGCTGGACGAGTTCGAGTTGTGACTGCACTGCTAGTATTGTGGGAGGTGGTGGATGTCATATGTCTGGTCTGTGGCTTTCAGCCTGCCATCGTGCTTCACCACTTAGCATGCTAATTAATCCCAACTAAAGGGCTGCGTCAGTCACCCCACGCTCCACCAGGGACACTCCCACTGGGCTCATCCTGCTTTAATTGAGCACGTTTTTCAGAAGGCTGCTTTCCCTGGGATTACATTAGATCCCTCTAATTCACCCAGCCTGCCACCGGCGTGGGCAAAGTGAGCAAGAGAGAGAGGGAGTGAGATGAGACATAGAGCTGGGAAATGTATAAATAAACCAAACAAACAAACAAAAAAAACAGACGGAGTGTTTATTAACACCCCTGGGATGAAAAAGGAGGTGAGCGCAGGAAATCATTAGCGCAGGAGAGTCAAACTAGGCTCGTTTGATCTCGCTGATGGAGGAGCAAATGTAATTTAGCGCGCTGCGAGTAATTTGTTTTAGCAGTTAGCATGGGTTCCTTTTAATTTCATTTTGCCTGGCATCAGTCTTTCAAATTAAATATTTTTATTTTGTACAAAGCGGATCGTTGTGAGCCTGGAGGCTCAAAGACCAGCCCTCAGCAACAACTAATGTTTATTCATCTTCGCTTGTTTGCATGTGCGGTAGACAGAATCTTGACAGGAGTGTGCAGTGTCGTCTTTTATTTGAGCACTTTCTGTATAATGAGGCAAGTCAGATGTACACTGCGACAGCTAGCAAATCATAGTAGGAGAATGACAAAGTGTTTTTGTCACTGCAGCTCTAATTATTTAGAAGACGGTGCAGAAGCGCCTGCATCTGTTTTGGTGTCTAACCTCATGTCCTCATTCTGCTGAAAGTTGTTGACTGTGCAATCTGTTTATAAAATGAAGACACTGTATTAAAACCCAGATGACTACACAGTCCCCAAACTAATAACATCTGGCATTCACCAAAAATATCATATGTAAACGAAATAACCTCAAAGCACGCTTTATCATAAATGTAAAACTTGACTGTAGGGTGTCGTCTGTCACATATTAGCTCACATAATGGTTGTACAGATAAAATTCTCATGTTTAATTCAGTGAGGAGCACTGAGGGATCGACCTCGCATCTCTGGGCTGTGGCGCACTGTTTGGGCATAAAGGGGAAGTTTATCTCAGCCTGTCAGGGTGTTGCCTCTTAATTGCTGCTCCCACCCAAGACACAGAGCAGGCCTTCCCCTGCATCAGGACCGGCTAGTCTCAGCTTTGATGAGTAGGGAAGAGAGAGGAGTCTTATCAGCAGGAGATGCCTAGGACCTTGTTGCTCTGAAGCACCTTATCAGGCCTGTGTTTCCATCGGTAGAGCCTGAGCACCTGCTCTAACTTGCAGCAGAGATGCAAGATGCCCTCCTCTGGTAGCGGAGAAGAAAGCAGAGGTACCGACAGAGTCGAGCGTTTTGACAGTGAGCTAAAATCTGTGAAACATTGGTAGGCATTCTGGATGCAGCTCGAGAAAAGTTCTGATATCACATGCAGACTTTAATGCCTTTTATATTTAAGATATTTCAGAACTGGCCCTCGAAACATCCCTTCAAAATATTACACACTGGTAAATCATAGTCTGCTCTGTAGAAGATTTAGTATTTATTGGAAGACAACAGAGTATTCTTGTCCAAGTGAAACTACCATCTTCAGATATGTCTGCATCTTGTACAAGATTTCAAACTTTTCCAAAGCAATGCAAAGCTGCCATTACAGACTGATAAACAACATGTGCTCTGATGAGTGGGAACTCTGTGTATCTCAGCTGCGTCCCTGGCAGAGCCTGCAGGGGTTGTTAGCATTGACAGCGCTGGTCTTTATGCATGAGACTTCCAGGCAGATTGTTGGCAGAGCTGGGCATTTTCTCTCAGACGGGTTTCAGCTGGCTGCTAGCCTCACAGCCTCTTCCTCCTCCACCTAGCTTTCCTTCCCATCATGGCAGACCCAGAGAAAGAGCTTTATGGAGGGCTATAATGATATGTGGCGAATGTGCAGCACTGGGGTGATTGTTAACGGCGGCAGCTGCGCAGATAGCCTGGATGATGGAAAATCAGTGGGACCTCATTTTGGTTTGCCAGTATGAATATTAATGGCTCGTTTCCAGGCCATGGCTAATGATGAGGAAAATTCCCTAATAAAAACTTGATGTGATGGGCAACGACCCACGGGGTCACTGGAGACAGTCAAAGTTAATAGTGTGCCATCAGGTGTGAGGAGTTAAGTGATTAGAGGCACAGAACCTAATCCTGATGTTTTTCTCCCCCCTCAGCTATGAGTCAGTGTGGAGGGAGGGAGGGCTGGCAGTGGGAGGTGAGGTGAGCAGATGAGGTTTATATCTCTTGACAACAGTGGGTTGCAGCCTGTTGTTAAGCATACATCCGTGTACATGCAAGCCATGACTATTACAAGTAATACTAGAGGTGGCAGGCAGAGATTATTTTCTATATATGGAGAGCTCCTTTGTGAGTAGTATCACCACATTCCACCAGGGATTGTTGTATTTTATTTAACTGATAGAATATCATCTGAAATATAATATTAAATAAACTTTAAAACAATGCTTTCAGATATTTTACTCTGTGATATACAAACTTTATTCTTTTAACTCCAAAAAAAAGCCTATCCTCTTGATTGTTGGTCATGAAATTAAAAAGACAGCTATAAATCATTTGACAAAAACAACATGAATCTGAGCGAGAATTCAGTGCCAGCTTGCAATACTTGACAGTTTTAGACATGTGGTACCACAGGAACATTGTTGAACACAAGGTTTAATCTTAGGGTAGCACAATTAATGGAAATTTAATCAAAATCAGAATATGACCTACTGCTATGTTTTAATTGCAGGGAGGCGCAAGAGTGTTATGGGTGAAAAGTTTGTCAAAATGCAATTTTAATTCAAATGGTGCTGCAGAGTTTATGGCCTACTCAACATATTCTGCAGACTTAATACAACATCTTTGTTTGGCACAAATCCCTGCAAAAATCACACTGTAATCATTTTAGTAAGTCTCTCAATGAAAATGAGAACAGTGATGTTAAAATGTTAATTCCCTATAACATCATAAATTCTATCAGTCCAAATAATTGTAGTTAAATATTTGCCTAAAATATTGCAGCTCTGTTTGATAGCTAATCATTAATTTCATTGACTCCAGCAGGTGAGCATCTCAGAGGTGAGAAAAGGGCAAATACGCCTGTTACATTTCATCCAGTCATGTACCACAAACTCCCCTATTGTCACAATTGCCCACTATTAGGGCCTACATGAGCATCAGTACAACACAAAAGAACAACAGCTTAACTAGTATTATTTTTAAGTAATTTAAGAATATAACCAGAAATTGTACAATAAATGGTTAAATATG
>JAQLOL010000006.1:5396025-5413290 GCA_029783665.1 Naso thynnoides
ATCTACAGGCTACAGTAAACAATAAGGCAAAAAACATGGAGTCTGTGACGTTCTTGAAACAACATGGCATGTTAGGGCTTTGGGACGCTTGAAGTACTTTGCATGAGCAGTATGGAGGCATTTTACAGTTTTATTATTCATTTTATTTATGTTTGGATTCTGGTCACTATTTGCTTCAGTTGTTTGGGAGATAACTACAAACCTTTTTCCTCTAAAACACCAACTGTGTTCTGTAAACTAAAATACTTCACCCACCCTTCTTTTTGTATGAGTGTGAGGAGATAATGAGTGATTTTTCATTTTTAGGTGAATTGTCCCTTTAAGCTGTAAACTAACTTCATGGTGATTGCATAATTTAAACATCTCCGCTCCAAAGCATCCAACTTCTGATTTGAATTAGTGTGCTTACTTGTTAAAAAACTCTGCTCTTAGTGCTAGTCTTGCATCCCTTTTCAAAGATAATATGTATTATGAACTATGATGACGTCTAATGTCCCTGACAAACACTAGTCTCATTGAGCCACTTGTTAGCTACTACCTTTTTTTAAGATGCACAAAACCTTAAATTTTCAAAAACTGGGTTTGTACTGGCATGTCTTATATCACAGAACAAGACATCTCAATGTCTTTAGCCTGCGTTGAACACAGACCTTATTTTGGGCATTTCACTGAAAACCCATTCAAAAAACACATAGACTTTGAGACGACGGAACCAAAGTGAAAAAATGCTCATTGACCTCCACATTTTAAGACACTACTTCACTACTCTTTATCTGTGAAAACATTGCGATTGACCTTGTGTAATAATAAAAGTATTATTCCTTCCTGATACATAAAAACATTAAGTAGTAAAAAACAAACTCAGTGATCATTTTTTGAACAATTATTTTCTACATTTTGCCTTGTTAAATAAACATAATTAAAGATATTTACAGAAGGAAATACTCATGCTGTTCCTGTATAAAGCAGTTGTTTTTTTACTGCAGTCAAACAGTATCTCCAGGTCAGGCAAGACTGCTTGGGGTTTATTCCAATCAGACTGCAACTTTTTGTGTAAACAGCCTCAGTCAATTAAGGAATATATTTCACCTACCCCGGGTTGGTCCTGCCCACATTAGTTATCCCTTCACTGGTTGTATTTGAGACCTTCTTGACAAATTGATCATTGTTATTAGGTTTAAAAAATATATAAAATGATAAATGATCTTTAAATGTACAATATGTAATTTCTGCTGCCAGGGGGCACTGAAACAAAACAGTAACAAAAGATGGATTTTGATGACGACGTGAAGTGGCAAGGTAGTTTGTGTCTTCATCGCACCATTGCGGATGAAATTGATCAGAAGTGTCTCATTCTGTGTGAAGACACGGAGCATAGTGTGAGCAGCACATTCAGCGCAGATATCGAGTAGATTTGCCGCAGTGACGAAATTTTCCACAAACTAACAAGCTTGTGACACCACCGTAAACCAGCATTACTCAAAAAAACACTTGCTGTCTGTGACAGGCAATGTTAAGTTACTGCTAATGCAACTGAACATTTCCTGCAACTTCACATTAAAGCATTTAACTGGCGAAATGTGAGTTGACTTTTATTTTTAAGTAGGTTAGTCACAGGACAAACATTTTTTTATGGCTCAGCTCTATCTAGTATTGATCATAAAAAATGTGTTTACTGATTGAAACAGCTGTTATTTTCAGCATTTGTTGACAGCTGATTAATTTGAAATATGTTGGGCAGTAGTTTTACATTGTCTGTGAAAGCAATGGAACAAGAAGGGGCTGTTAGATGAAAAGCTGCAGCTTTTTTAAACTTTGTTTCAGCAACACAGAACAATAACTCATACTTCCTGAGCAGTTTAACATTGAAATTATACAACCTTCGTCATTCATAACATAAAATAAAATCTTTGAAATTCAAGTTTGAATAAGTTGGAATAAATAAAATGAGATTAATTTAAAAATTGATAAAATAAATGTAAAACTTAAAACATTTGACAAGGGGCTACAATAGATCAGAAGCTGCAGGCAGGTGAACTAACGAAATTCTGTTTCTTTCATTGAAGTTCTCTATTAGCATCCAAAATTTTGTGAAGTAGGTGCTTTTTGTGTGTCATTTTGACAACTAATCTTTCGCCATCGACCCGCTGGTAAACTCTCCTTACTCTCTCAGTAAGTGGGCAAGTAGTGTAATCAGCACCACCGTATAGGCAGTAGAGGAGGAACGTCTCTCACTGGTGGTGGGGTAAAACAGTCCTTATGCTTTATTAAAATTACTAATTAGAGTTTGAATTTGATGGAACCCTTACGTCATTTTGAAAAGATTTTAATGCACAAGAGTTACATATAATAGCTTTAAGTTCTGTGATTATTTAACTACTACCTCACCAAGTACAGCAGCTTTTTTTTGGGAGTAATCAGTGGCTACTAAATTGGAACAGTCAGTAACGCCCCACGGTAATGAAGCCAGAGGTCACAGGCTATAAAGTTTTTTATTATTTTATGGAAGGCTTAATTTATCTCTCCATTATCCGTCTTTAGCTCAACTGTCCCAGTGACTGGAATCCCGAGTTTGTGGTCAAATGGAATATCTTCTGGATAAAGTTTTACATTTGAAGGGAAATTGCATTCAGATGTTGGCCTGTTTTTGCCCAATGCTGCACATGTGGATCAGACTGGTTTATATTAGTCCAGACAGTAGTCTGGTCCTCCCTGACGAAACATTCTTGGCAGCTGAAAGAGAAGTTTGCCTTATGTGACTGTATAGACTGTCTCAAACACTCAAGCTGTGCTGTTTCCTTTCTCTAGTGATTCTTTTGGTTCGGTCGTCTCTTTCCAACTGTACTCTATATGACAGATCGACATCAAGCAGATGTTGTGGAAAATACGGTATATGTTCTATGTCATCGCCACAGAACTCTGCTTATTTTAATGAACTATCCCAGTCAGGCATGTCATGTTGAATTTCCTTCCACTCGTTGAACTTTTAGGTTTATTTACTGAACTGTCTTTCTTGGATACCTTTTTTTGAAACGTGTGCCTGCCGCACTTATTTCAAATGTAAAGTAATCCCAGAGTTTATTTGAGGTTCAGTCCACTGTAAAGTCACTTGAGCGTAATGTATGTTTAGAAATGTGCATGTTTGGCACCATATTTTTTTTTAGGTTTATTTGAGCGTGAATCAGTCTGTTGTGTAGCAGTGACTAAGAAAAAAGCAGAGGGTCTGTTCATGGAAGCAAATGATCAGTATCATAAATCACAGCCGGTGACGGAGCTGCATGAAGTCAGTTATTTTAACATAGCTGTTATGTTGGTGTTCATCGGATAGTAGATTCAACTGGATCACATTTGTATATACGGTCAGCACAATTTATCGACCATAATCATTGCTTTAAGTGGAAAAAAAAGTGCTGGTATTCCCTGTATTCACCTGTTGGGATGTGAATCAGGTAGCCAGTCTCAGCAAATCATCAAGTAATAGTCTGTTTTCTAAATTTTTACAGTAAATAAAAGATACCAGAAGATAAAGCTGATTTTCACAAAATTAATTTATTAAACAAACAAGGCCTACTTTGAGTTTTCTGTCTCGGTATTTGAGTATTTATACAGGACTGTCAGAAGAGCTGTGTCATCATCAGAATCTGTTCCGGTTCGCTTTCCCACGCCAACATTACTGTCTATTTTTATCCCTTTGCTTTTCCCTTTTTATACAACTTTGTTGTGACTCGCTCTGAAACGCAGCTGATGGGTTTTGACAGATGACAGAGCATGGAGCAAATGTATAGCGGAGCCGTTCCAGAGCACACACACACAACCTTAATCCTGGAGTTAGTACATGGATGAAGCGTCAATGACGACGTCCTATATCTGCAAAGAACAAAAAAGTGATCGTCACGTAGTCCGCGAGAAAAGAGAGAGGCGAGCGTCATGTAGTGCACCCTAATGTAATTAATCGCCAAGAGACACTCTGGGTCAGAGAGGACAGCGAAGAGTACTGGGAGCTTGTGAGAAGCCCCGGTATGCTGTAAAAAGTCCCGCTACACCAGGAGGTAAAATCTAGAAGTGCGGGTACTGCTTACTGGTGCGTTCCGGCCCACTTAAAGCACTGACCATAATGATGTTGCCAACCTCACTATTAGGGATGGAAGGTACTATCGGCACCTTATCAGTACTGACCGATATTGCCTTTCAAATTAACAGGCCAGCATGCCGATACCTGTGGATATAATAACCGATAAAATAATAGGCTGCTATTCCCTTGATTTAACGCCTGAGTCGACGCCATGTTTCACATGTTCCCTGTGGACAGACGTTATGTTTACTTACTTTATCACTTGTGAAACAGGCCAAATTTGTGGGTATTATTATGATTGTCTTGGGGATCATCTTCCAGTTTTAAGTAGAATGTGTCACTTGTTTTGTTTAAAAGCAATTCTCATACATGAATATGACGTGTTTTACGTAAAATGAGTTCAAGTATTTTTCCTCTTTTGCACAAGTAAATGATATTACATTTTTAAGCTTTGCATTTTATGCCTGCATTTGCTGGAGGGCCAACACAGTAAGAGTATGCAGAATAATACTGGATGTAAATTCCACTATGGTACGGTAGAGACTTGATAATCTCTGCAATTAGGTGTGGGGAAAAAAATATGCATATGTATCTGTATCGATTATCGGCCAAATGAGTTGTGAAATATTGGCATATTGAATATTGGCAAAAACTCCAGTATTATGCATCCCAACTTACTATTATTCCCACTTTTTCTGAGTCTAAGTCAACATCTGATGTATCCCAGTTAGTTTCTTCTCCCTCCATTTTTCCCGTACTCTAAGAAACTAATTTGTGAACGTATTGTGACGGGGCCTGCTGCTCCAGCTTTTTGTGCCAGAGCAGGTGCTGTGTAGCAAACCCTGAGCTCATCAGTCTCCTCCTGCCCGCCTCTATTTGTTGTTCCTCAATTCACAGTGGCGGAACTGGCAGACTGTGTAATGTGTGGGTGTGAAAGAGAGAGTGATACGGGAGGTGTGAGTGGGGGATTTGAGATTAACCATGGCACAGATTCCTGTTTTGCCATCCTGGTCTTCCTCTATTCCCCATGAATAATGTGGCACAGCCCTTACCCAGCGGTAGGCCAGGCATGCCGCCATATCAAGCTGTGGTGGAGAGCAAGGTGTCCAGCTTGTCGAGTCTGCTCTCAGCCACATTCTAGCTCCACAACCCCCCACCCCCCTCCCCAACTCACCCCCTTCCCACCCGCATCCCCAACCTGCAGAGAGGAGCACTGGGCTCCAAGATGGCAATCAAGGCTTGATTTGCCAACACATTTCCAATGATTAAAATGTAATTAGCACAAGCGAGCACCTCCTCCCCAGCTAATTTCCACGCACGCTGTGACAGGCAGGCGGTCGGCGGCACCCAGGCCCCAGCAGCAGATGGAGGAGGATGCAGCGGAAGGGGAGAAAACCATTTTGCCATGTGACTGTTTGCATCAGAAAACCATCAGGACGTGCAGCTATATCAGGAAGGAGCTGTTAGGAGGAGGGAACGAGGAGCCCTTGACGACAGCACATCAAATTGGCACTGTCAGAGCTGACCCTGGCAATGGCTGCCATCCTTCATGCTGTCTTTCCAGCTCCCAGGCATGCAAGCAGGTTGGCTTCTTCCCTGGGCTTTAACCCCTTCAGCCTTCCTGCAGGACAACCTGGCTCAGACTGATAAACAGACACCATCCTCGGTGCAACGGGGCGCTTTAATGAAGCTCATATCAGCCAAATTAATTCTAAGGTCGTGGATAGCAACTAGCATAACCTGAGGCTAATGTCACTGATGGGGGCGAGTACGCATCCATCCCAGATCCAGACTTAAGAGGAAAACATTTGAAAAAAGACTACTTGTAACGTTGGCAGATCCAAAATTGTAATAACCCTGTTCAACATGTTCTGTTTGCCTTTTGAAATTTCGTTTATGCATGTCATTCTTCTCTTGATTGACTTAACATCTGTTAGTATTTGTGGAGCAGTGGATTTCCAAGAGGTTATGTTGGAAAAAGGGAACATGGCATACTTGCTTTGCACGCATCCTCGTGTGATGTGGTTACCTCTTTAGTACAGACATTTTTCTGCGGGTAGCTCTGGCAGGAGACTTTGGTGAGCCCTGCTGCTACGGACGATAGCATAGCTGTGTCATTTAGCATTCAGCCCAAGGCTCTTATGTTACCCTTGTATTGGGCCAGTATTACTCTCAGCTGGAGAGGATTTAGGACAAGAATAATTTACTCCTTATTTCAAACCAATATAAACAAAAGGCTCAATGCTTGGACAGAGTGTAGGGAAATTTGTAAGAGCACTTAGCCAAACGAGAGGCCCGGTTGAGAGCAGAGGGGCAATCAGAAGTGCGCCGGATACAGGCCAACATCAACAGCTCTTAAAGCTGAAGCTAATGTTTGACATTCCTGTGTTACTTAAACTTCTAGTACAGTATAATGCCGGCTCTGTGTAAATAACAGTGGGCCTGTGTAGAGTATCACTTTTCTTTGTCAACCCCCTCCCAGGGCTAATGGTTTCCTTATTGTGCACGACTGTTGCATTAAATAAGACATATTTCCTACCTGAGCCTGACAGAGAGCTAGCTAGACTGATCTCAAAAGCACCATTGTTGTGTTTTTTCTTTCTTTGGTATATTATATTCATTTTTGTCAGTCATTTTAAAGCTCTGACATATCTTTTCATTAGAAGTGGCCTTCCAGGATTGCTGTAAAGTGTTTTTGAGATGACAGATTTGCAGATATATTCATTGTCACCCGTCATAACTGGATTTTTGAGCTCATGCATACCTCCTGAAACACTACCATAACTCAGTTATTAAAGAATCTCAATCGTTCATTTCATATCTTAGTGACAAGTGCAAAGCTGAGAATTTCCAGCTTTTCGTCTCTGTTTGTAATGTAAGAGTCAGTAGGTAGAACTGCAAGGAGTGAAATAAATTTCAGATATACAGAGATTTTTTTCTGTGAATAAGATTGCTCTATGCATGAGGCAATACATGATCACTAATCAATAAGGGTGTGGGGGAAAAAACTGATAGATCGTAACATGCTTTATGGGACGATATTGTATCGATTCACAGATACCAAGTATTGATATTTTATTATATAAATTCTTAACAAATGTTGCAAATACAAACTCAACTCTTTGTATAATACAATAATAAAAATCAGTTGAGTTTTCAGTCCACTAGATGGTGCTAAGTGTTCACTGTTGTGGTAATAAAAAATAAAATAAAAAATTATTAAAGGGAGATAAATAGACTGAAAAATGTATCATACTGAAATACAATGTGCTCAACTCATGTAATTTGAGAACACTAAATTTGAGCTGCTGAATTCTTAAGCAAGAGAGTACTCAAAAATGAAAATGAAAACAAGGACAGGGGCGCCCATTTTAACCTTTTACTTTAGCCACACGGACGTTTCAGGCAAGCCACCCTTCTTCAGCGTGTCTAACGGCCATTAGACAAGTTAAAGAAGCACTTTTTATCATTTTGGATGAAACAGACGATGCTGACAGAGTTTTACTGTGGAATTATGATTTCCAGTTCAAAAAAAGCAAAAAAATCGCAATATATGAATTCACAATACCCCACATATCACAATATCGTGATAATGTCACATCGTGACTTAGGTATTGTGATAATATCATATCATGAGGCCTCTGATGATTCCCACCCCTACTAATTAATGAGTGACAGCTCTGACTTGTTTGTATCCCTGAGATTTTTTTTTATCTTTAAGTGATATTATTATTTGTTACTTTTTGCTCTCTACTTGAGCAGTGAGTTCGAGGGAGCTTAAGCGTCTGCACTGTAGGAACAATCAAATTGCCTGCCCTTGCATGTCAGGCCTGATCTCAGGATTTTTTACCTCGCTCATTATGAAGGTATTTCCATTTTATTAAGTTTTCCCTTTTTTCTACCTTTTGTCTCTCTGGGAAATTTGCATACCTCTATTCCTTGGGACAAAATAATGACAGCAATTTCTTTTCTTTTCTCTCCCCCACTAGCCGTGTGAGTGCTTCGTTTAGTGGCACCTGCGAAAGCGACAGGCACAGAGATGAGAAGTGAAAGAGAGCAGTTGATTAAATCATCATCAAGTCGCAGCACAGAAAGTCAATTCTGCTTGCCGTCTACAATGATATCCTTTTATCCTAAAGTAATGAGCTATGGCACTTTTGCATCGGGTAATACGATGAGTTCCATTAGCATGTTCCATTTGCTTCACAAGCAAGGGCAAGTCATTGCAGCCGGCTTCTATCTTGGCAATCAAAGCTATTGGCTGCACAGCCGGGGAACAAGGGAAAGGAGGGAGAGCAAAGACGGTAACATGAGAAAGAAAGGCTGCTGGTGTTTTTAATGGATCACAACACAGCAGAAAAACTAACAATGATGTCCATTATTTAAACCCCTTGCATGTGTGTTCCTGGGAGTGCAGTGTGCACAAGCAGAGAAGCAGCTAATGAGCGTCAGTCGCTTTACTGTTGTCACATTCTGAGAGGCCTGAATTCATGGAAGCAGTTGAGATGACTTACGCTGCTCATCAGACCTTGTCTGCCGCTGCCTTAGTCAGTCCTGAGTGGGAGGCCGCAAGAGAGAGCAATACATGGCTGACACACCTTTTTATCCACAAGCTAGACTAGATGTGTGTAAACGCAGACATTCTGCATCTTTCTGTGTTACACATGTAATCAGAATCTGCATTCATCTTGAGCAGGGTGCACACTACAAGATAATCGGGCTGATTTAGGCCTGATTCTCCCCTTCCGACCAAAGTCAGCCAAGGTCCGATTATCTGATGGTTCTAATGATTATCTTGCCAGATTTTCCTGTTGTGTGCGTTGTGTTAAGAGTGATTTTACCCTCCACGATTTGCTCAAAAGATGATCGGGGCCGCTTTGATTTGAAATCGTAAATATTAAACATGTTTTTCAGGTTAGAATTTAGGTTAAGGTTGGGGTTAGGGTTAGACATTTAGTTTTGATTGTTAGGGTTAGGGTAAGGTGCTAGAAAATGCATTATGTCAATGATTGTAAATATTAAACATGTTCAGTATTTACGATCATAAATCCTGTTGTGTCGGGGGAACACAGAGGACAGCCGGGCAAGCACGCCGTGGATTGTCAGGTGGAACAAAACGATAGCCAGTCAGGAAGCAAGCTGACTGAAGACGGAAGCACAACAAACAAAGTCGTGGCAATGATGATAAACGTGTAACGTATAATAACACATAAATGTAAATGGAGGACCAAGTTGTTAACAACATGAGTGTTTATACAACATGTGCCGTAAAGCATACCGCAGTCAAACTGACAAGGAGAGGAGTTGGACTGATATTGCAACCGTAATGAGAATGTACTAACCCTAGTGAGGCTAGCTACTAGGTATTCTGCCATGTTTGTTTACTCTAAAGTCGCAAGATTTCGAGTTTTGAGAGTTGAGACTCATGTTTTTGGTGGACAGAATCTAGTTTAGTGTGGAGTGTGCTGTGTTGGTCATCTCTTAGCACACCACACACTATGAGAACAAGCTGTTAAATCTGTCATTATTAGTCATCATGTGTGGGGTCTCCCACATTTTCGAAATCGGTTAAGATTTTTAAAAATCCTTTAGTGTGTGCCAGGCATCTCATTACTTTTATTTATTTTTCAAGTGGATAGTCTATAGGGCTGCTGGTTCTCTGCACACTGAATTGAAATTGGAGGTAGAATGTTGTGGGTGGTGGAAAAAGGGGGTGAGAGAGAAACGGAGAGCAGGGAAACGTCTGAGGAGTGTTTGCCCAGTGCGTTTATTGCCTCTGCATAATTTATGAGCTGCTGGAGCTGACCATCATGGCAGTGCGCCGCGAGCAGCCCCTAGGGCCGTGTGGGACAGGCCTGTAAATTGGATGCTATGCTCCTGCTGAGCTCGCAAGGCCCCTTTTTTACCGTCCAGCCTTAGAAACAGGCCAGCGACGAGCCCAGCCAGCTACCTTTGAGCTCTGCGGGGCCCCAGATCAGCAAAAAAACAAGAGAAGAAAGCAAAAAAGAGGAGAGAAAGAAAAAAAATGGCAGGGCAGTCACTCCCTGAGCTGTCAGTCATTTCACCCCCTTCCTTCACTCCCTCCCTACTTTAATCGACACCCACCAACCCTATCCCGCCTGCACACACACACACACTGTGCCAACCTCTGCCCATATTCCCCCCCTAGTGCCTTCTTCATTACTGACTCCAGTGCTTCTCTGCACCTCAGCCATATGCACAACGTTGAGGGCCGCCAGTCACCCAGCATCACACTAATTAGTTGATAAAGAATTAAGTGGACCTTGAAATTGAAATTGGAAAGAAAAAAAATGAAATCTAACCACTTTTTCCTCCCTCCATTACAAAGTTCCCTTCCTCTTCTTGTCATTTCTCCTTCCCAGCCTCAAGCTGGAACAGACATCATGGAATTGTAATTCTAGTGGCGGTTGGTGTCTTGAGATTCCAGCTCCGTCTAAATTTCATAGGTTTCAGTGTTAATAAGGGCACAGCTGCTCGTGACCAATTTGCTTTGTTTCACATTCCAGGGTCCATGTCAGCTAATGAAATGATTTGATGATATTTAGACACTGAATATGAGTATTTTGTCATTAGAAATAAAGTTATTCCATTTGCAAAGATTATAGTACTCATGGGTATTAAAAGTGAATAGAAACCAAGCAGTTATAAAACAACAATGTAAACACATTCTTCTTTTCTTTTTTTGCAGTGTGACACCGAAAGTGACCAAGATGGCAAGGTAGGACAGTCACTCACTGTGATTTTACTTATATTATTATAAGTGCTTGGATCATTTCAGGCATGCTTTATCTGATTGCATGATTCAAATATTAGACTTTCTTTAAGGCTGAGAATTT
The DNA here is from genome assembly GCA_029783665.1 of Naso thynnoides. Classification (NCBI taxonomy): domain Eukaryota; kingdom Metazoa; phylum Chordata; class Actinopteri; order Acanthuriformes; family Acanthuridae; genus Naso; species Naso thynnoides. Next base: position 5,406,955 of record JAQLOL010000006.1, read on the forward strand.
AATGTAATTAGAATTAAACATCCTGGTAATAACTATGTGAAAGCCTTAATTAGCTGCGCATTAATTATAAATGACTTAATGATGTGCAAACTCTAAATCGAACTGTTCTGGGTTTTTAGGATTTAGATGACTTTTAAATGAGACTGCTGTGACAGCCGGGGTTGAGGGTGCACGTTGTCTTTTGCTTTAAGTCTAGCGCTGACTAGCATTTCTCACAATGAAGTTTGGAGTCTCTTTCTGTTTATCTTTTGCTGTGTCCATTAGCTCATTTTTCTGTCTACACCCATCTGTTTCCCTGTCTGTCTGTGTTAGATTCTGTCTTGTCTTTGTCTACCTTATCACTGTGAGAGGGTGTTCATTTCTTATTTCTTTTCCAATTATCTCAATCAACACCTCCTACTGTCAGGGTCTATGTATCTATATATCTACAACACCTGTGGTGTTACATCGTCATATATTTGCTGAGAGATTCACCATTGATACTGTTGCAATTTTACAAAAAAAAAATGACTGAAGTAACAGTTATACACATTGAAAAAGGTTCAAGTATTCACTGGAAATTATGTTTGTAAGGCTAAAAAAGGACGGTGGCAAGACATAAATGTTATGGAAGCACCAATTTAAAAATTTTTCATGGTGTAGAGCTTAACCTGCACAGGAAATGTGTCTGAAAGATACAGTACAGTACACTGATATAAAAGCTGACAGTGCGTGAAAGGAGAAGCTCATTTTTTTTGCACATTAAGCCTTATAATAAGGACATTTACTCATACACAAAGTTCTAAAGCATTATTATGAGGAATGGCGCAGTCCTGAAAGCTGGAGCTTGCTTTTAATATCATGGCTCGCTAAAAAAATGAAGGTGCGTGTGCACTCAGACGATCTGTCAAAAAAATACACTAAAGGCTCGTTTTAAAAAATGGGAAAACTTGCTAAATGTTTAGTGGTGTCCTCTCATGTTCTGCCACCAAAACATGAAGCTAAACAACAGCGTATAACCTGGAAACGTCTGTTTGTTTCATGAAGCAGCTAAAAGAGCCTTCTCCGAGTTATACGCCGGTGTCTAGCTTTGTGTTTTAGTGTCAGTACATGAGAGGACATGTATGTATATGTTCGTAAATATCCTTATTAGAAGGCTTAATGTGCTGAAAGCCAAACTTCTCTTTTAAAAGCTTTGCTTGTTAGACTGGTAGTTGTTGTCATCTTGGGAAGCGCACAGCCAATCTTACACAGAAAAGGAGCATTATTTAATAAGTGGTGTTGGTACTAATATTCAAAAAAGTGCGTACAAATGTAGATGATGCTTTTAGCTTAGAGCCCTCCATCATTTTTTAGTTCTTTCTTGAAGTTGTCAGTGAGTTCAGCATGATTAACTAAAATTACTGTCCCACGCTAAAAGGGCTACCAAACATTCCCTATTGGCATTGTCAAACTCTCAAACAAGATATCAATTAAAATTAATATTAGATTTTTGCTAAGATTATTGTGGCCTAATCCTTTCATGTTACAGATATTGATACAGTATTGACAAAAAATTTGGAAATTTGAAAACCAACAGTGCCATCAGCCATTTCATCTTTAACATAGTTACTGTGTTTGTCTCTGTTTAACAAATGAATTACACTCAAAATAAAGAAAGCTGAAAGTAGAATCTGTGGCCATAACTGTACAAAGGGTATAAAAAGAACAACCTCATGAATTTTAACATTTCATGGCAGGTAGCAGCATTACACTTCACTACCACACCTCTTAAATAAGCCAGAACAGACAGACGGACAGAAATGTTTTAAGAGGTGCTTTGTTTTTTTACACAATATTATCATATGTGAATTTTTTAACATAATATCAGTTTTTCATTTTTAAACATTAGGGTTAGTCACTATAGTGGTCATCAGCAGCAGCAGCCCAAAGTTTGTTTTTCACCATCTTCAAAGAACTTGACGCAGCTCTTTTCACAACGTCCACTTTTCGCAGGTGCAGCGTATCTTTTAGATTCTAAGAGCAAATATATTACCCAACGATGCCTAACTGATCCAGATCCACTTTAATGATTTAGTAATACCATTAGCTTGTGGTGTTTAGACTGTGCAGCAAATTGAGCCATTACTCAGTGTTGTCGATTTAAATTGCTCCTGTCTCTGTGGCAATTCCTTTTTGTTTCAGGAAGTGAGAGAGAGAGTATGGTAAGCTGTAATCCCCCCAGTGACCGTGTTAATTCACCCTGGCTCACGTTACGCTCCTGATGAACAGCGCCAACTACACCTTTCTGTCATTGATTAATTGTGTGTTAAAGTAACAGAGGAGTGAATTAGTAAATAGCAGACCCCTCTGACAGGGATTGACTCGTGTTGTTCCTCCATGTGAGGGAGTAATTGGAGCTCCCACTCAACACTTTTACCCCTTCCTCAGTCTGCATCACCTCTGCCACTATCTGCTCCTGCCAGGTGCCGGGCACACGACGCCCACTGCTGCTGTTGTCATTTGCATTCTGTGGGCGACGCAGTCTACTTTACAGCACCGCAGCACAGAAGGACGCGGGAGAGCGGAGTCGTTTTAATGGGTCAAATGTATTCAGATGAGGACAAACGTGGCTTATTTAGTTTCCCTTCAAAAGCAGGAAATGGAAAAAGTGTTCCCAGGAGAAATCATGTTCTGCCTGGTGTAGAAGGCCTCTGCCGTGTCGGCGGGAGCTGCCAGGCTCTGATAAGAGACAGCTATTCGCATCTCAGAGTGTGTTTGCACACAACTCTGCTTGTGTGTTAGTGTGTGAGTGTGTGTCTGCATGTGTAGGAAACTGTCAGACCATTTGCTCATTATAAAGTGACCTGTATGATAGGCCCTCTCCAACATGGCATGTTAATGGCATAGTGGGAGACAGGTAGGAGGCAGGCTCGTCACACAACACTGGTGTTTTTAGCTCTGTATGTGTAATCATTAGCTTCCCTGCTAAAACCCCTGGTACCAGCGCTCCTCCTCTCTCTCTGCCAGTATCAAGAAGTCTTGCCAGAGCTGAGGAAAGGAGAGGGAGAAGATGAGTAATTGTGCTTTAAAGGTCTATGCAAAGTGTGAAAAATGTGACACAAATACTTCCGTATTTTTGTTGAATACTTGATAATTAACGTTTTCAAAATGTGCCTGTTCAGGCTTCCGGCTGCTGTCTCGAGAAGTTCTCATTCGAACAACTTCACACCCGACGCTGCACTTCCTACGGTCCTCCACAAAATGAGAAGTTTTTGAGAATAAGAGACACCCGACTGACTGATCTGTCTATGTGCGCACGTCTGCTATATCAGAGAGGTCAAGAGTTGCTAAATGTTTTCCTTATGATGCTTTAACATTTCTCATCCAAACAACTTCACTTGACTCTGCACTTCCTTCGGCCCTTAGCGGTACTCCCAGCAAGTGTAAAGTCAGCTGGCTGAACCACTGTAGAAAAAAGCAAAAGACGGACACAAACACACACAGATTTCTTCTTTTATAGTTAGATGCTGTTGATCATGTCTTGGTGCATAATTGCACATGTCGAGTTCCTTATCCAAACAAAAATTCACAGAAACAGAAGGTATGCATTTGTGCGTCACTATTTACAGCTCATTTTAGTCTTGTTACGTTGCAAGAGTAAAATGATTTGCCTTTGTTCATCCTTTATTGTACAGTGGGCTACTGTGGATTCAAGTTGTCTCTCAGTTGGCAGTGAAATGCAAGCAAAACTGCCTGCTGAGAGGCCACAAACCTCCCCTCAAAGCTTTTGCTGGCGAGGATGTCCATGTTTGTCTGTCGCTGTCATGTGTTGCTTTGCCCATTTTTCACTCCTGAGACGTAGTCAGTCAGCAAAATGTGCTCCTCCGCTCGTTCACCTCGTACTGCACCCTTTTGGTGGATCTCGGATCAGGTGGTCATTTTTATTAGGTCTAGGCAAGATGGGCCTGTTCATTTGGAGCAGCTTGTTCCCGGTTACGATGCTCCTCTTTACTGGCAGGAAAGCTCACTGAATAGAGCTCCATGGCCCCAGGTGTCTTTCATGTGCATCCGCCAAAGCACCAATAACATTGCCCGTTTCATGGTGTAGTTAACACCAACAGGTTTTCAACCATCTGAGACCTGACCGTTCCTTTTCTCTTTTTCAAATGTAAAAAAGTAATGAATGCACCAGAGCTCACGTTGTCCGGTAATTACTGGTCTTTGAGCAGAAAAATCTGTTGTCCGGCACATTTGATTCTTGCCAGTCAAAATGTTCAGTGAAATCCCTCAACTAGGGTCTGAAATTAACACTCACCACACGCCAAATGGAAGAAATGGAAATAAAAACTGAAAAGAAAAAAAAAAAGAAAGCAAGCAAGTTTTAATAGTCGAAAAGAAAACAATTACAAAATGTGGAAAAGATCAATTAATAGACTTAAACAAAAACACCCTCTGTCAGTCAACATTATCTTTCTAGATAATTTTGGCAAAGTTCTGCACCTAGTTTTAGTGGTCTTTGTAATATTGCCAGGAGGGCTCAGGCACTCAGTCTTTCCGGACTTGCTAATGTTTAAGAAATTCTTGCTAGTAAGTGGCTCCTTGAAACCGCCAGTCAAACATTTTAGTATGAATATCTGCTAATGCGTAAGTGCTTTTTCCAGCTTAACTGTTCATCAGTCGTGTCACTTGTGTCTCCATGCTCTGATCTGCAGGACTTTATCACTGTTTTATTTCACTTCTCTTGCCTCTGGGCTTTTTTTTATTGGGACCACACCTTTTCTAAGTGTTATTTACTCGCTCTATCAGCAGCCACAAGCTGTAAATGCCATTTTGAAAATGCTTTGCGTCTTATTAATGGCCACGCATCGGAGTGCTGTAATTTGCTGTGCTTTGCTCTTATTGGAGGCGAGGGATCTGAGTGGGTGCTTTAGAGCAGCCGAGAGAACCTGTTTGTCCTTGACATAAAATAAAGATCTGAACTGGTAATATATTTGCTGTTTCTCTTCCTTTATTGTTTTGCTTTGTTTGCCCTCAGGCAATTACAGCAGAAGAGTCGAGTTTCTCAATCACTCGGCAGCACTGTACATAAAACCATTTTATATCCTCCTCCCCCCCCCCTAAAGCCCTCCCTCCTTCCACCGCGGTGGGAAGGATGAGTAATAAAAAGGAGAGAGCAACTTGTCAGCGTTAAAAGATTATGTGTTTTGCCCCCTCCAAAGGAAGAGAGTAGTGTTTACAGGCTTGAGTGGGTGCTCGCTAGGCCGAGGCTGAGGCTGATTGCACTAGAGTACCCTGTCAGCCAGTGATTTGTCATGTACTTTATCATCCTTGTCACTCTGCAGAGCGTTGTCATAGGTATCGTTCCTGCCTGCCCCCTCCTCTCTCCGTGCTTTGTACCCAGTCAGTGTAGGAAATTTGTATTTACTTTGGGGGAGTGTAATTTGTTCCTCATGGATAATATGACCCTTAGCGGAGCCGGATCACGGGTTAGTTGAAGTGATATTTTCCGGTAATGGTAGTCGTACATCATGGCTGTCAGGCCGGGTTAGGAGGCGAGCACATTACAGCTCCATTTTAGCACTGCAGGCATCTGGGATTATTTTCCATAACCAAGTATGACATGACCGCTCTGCGGAGTGCATTAAATTTTTACTAGCTTTTTTCCCTCCCCCGGCAACTTCTGTGGCTTTTCCCCCGGTCTGGGTCTCGAGGCTGCCACATTGATGGATACCCCCAGAGTCCCAGTAGCCCTGGCCAAGGTTAGCGGGTGTCACAGACCTACACAGCTCCCCTCCATCCAATAACCGGCAAATCCTTGCTCCCTCTGAGGCGCGTGCACACAGACCCATGACTCACCGCCACAGTAAACCCTGAGGCTCTTCTCCCCTGCATACACACACACACACACACACATACACACAGATCCACATGAAAGGAACAACCATTATTTCCCTTTGAGAAGTCATTTAACAGGTAAATGCAGTAATTAAAAACCCATTACACCATAAGTTTGTTCTGTTTTGCAGTTCTTCACCGAAAAATGACAGACCAACAGATAGATGCACTCCCCCCCGAACGGAATAGAGATAGTCTGTACTTGTCAGTGCTTGTGACAGCAAGCAGCGTGGCGCTCAAGAGCTGTTGATTGCTTTCCCTTTCTTTCTTACTCTTCTTCCTTTCTCCCCCATTTTGATTCCTCTCTCCTTGGCAGCAAGGTCAGCAGTGTAAATGCCACCTCTTGCCATTGACAAATGGTCGCCCCCCTGTCTGATAATCAGCAGGGTCTCAGAGGTGGATGAGCAGGCGGAGCTCATTAGGGCGCCACAGATGAGAAATTAATGTGGAGATTCCAGGCCTGGCAGAGAGTCGAGCTGA
>JAQLOL010000006.1:5413461-5457135 GCA_029783665.1 Naso thynnoides
AGTCGAGCTTATGGGCCCTTGGGGGTGGGGGTGGGGGTGGGGGGTGGATGGATGGACCCTGTCTGATGGATGACCAGGTCAGCAGGCAGCAACACTCCCCAGACAGTCCCACACATACACAAACACACACACACACACTCACACCCACATGCCTGTATCCTCCCCTCTCCCAGCCTCCCTTGTAGTGCAACTCATCCTGCCCCTCCACCCAGCAGTGCAGTGATGATACAACAGAGGGAAAAGCCACAGGAGGGTCAGAGGAGTGACATTTCAGCCCTCAGCCGACACACTGCTAATTTAATGGAAGCAACCTAATTGACACAAATTTCCAAACCCCTTATTTCTTCTGTAATAGGACACTGACACGAAGCAAAAATGTTTGTTTTGCATTTTGTTATTTATTTTACACTTGTTAACACCATCTGTTTTTTTTTGTTGTTGTTGTTTTGTTTTAATGAATTAAGTCTGGCTGATCTTCAGACGCACACACCACATACCAAAAGCACTAGTGAGTGTTACAGGACAGGGGAGTGGGGGAGCTGTGGCATTGAACTGAGAGTCAGCAGGCTGGTTTGCCTCTGGGGTTTTGACCCTCCTCCATCCTTCTCTACGTTCACTGTGACCCATTTACAGTAGCAAGCTGCAGAACTGGCACCCCTTCACTGTCCCAGCAGGTAAATCCTTATTTTGTCAAAGCACATTTCCACTTGCTAACACTGACAGTCTAGATGTGGACATTAACCAAAAATCAACACGTTGTTAATGTTTGCTCCATCTGTGGTGTGTTTAACCAGTCATGGTTTACAATATTGTCACTGAAATGGTAAATGAAGAAAATGCCCCTTTACTGTCAGGGCCTTCATAAGCTAAACACTAAAAATAATAAATAAAAAGATTAGACTTAAGCCTGATAAAAAGACTGCATTCATGCATATTATATTAGTTTTGCCGTTTCCTTAAAACAGTAAGCTCACTGTTTGCAAAACTGCCTACATTTGGTTTTCGGTTTGCATGCAGAAATAGAAAAAGTCTGATAATGTTTCTACAACTAAAAAGTGTATCCTGTTGCTCTGTAATCATCAGATATGTCTAAGTTTATAAAAGACTGTTTCCTGCTGCCACTTAAACGCTAACTCTTACATATCTGTTAAATATTTGTGATATGGTCCAAAGAAATCAAATTAATAAATCGAATGTTGAAGCATTTGGACCCCTGCAGATTAAACTGACACATTCTTTGTGAGGAGAACTTTTTGTAAGGAAACAAATGTTCAAATGCGTCTTTTCTTCTAAAGCATGTGGAATGCAAGCTAAAAAATTTTGCATCAAAAAAAAGAATTTCCGCTGCAATTCTGAGGACCTCCTGGTGTTTTTTGATAGCCTCCTGTGTGGCAGTTTGGGTGTTAAAACATTGGATTGTACATTTGACTCTCACCTTCAGATGTGATATTACACAAGCCCTAATGTGTTATACTTGTCTCTAGAGTGCTCAACCTCACCATTCATTTATTGCCAACAATAAAAGGTAATAATGCACACGTTTGAATAGGACAAGGTTGCCAAGTCCTTGAAATCAAATGGAGGAAAAAAAAAAACTGTTGCAGCAGTGAATCATGTTTCAAAGGCAATGATTCAATTCCCAGTGCTAGCTGAGAACACAGGCAATGGAAAATAATTCAATCAGCAACAAAAACCATAAATATGCTGTTTGACTGAGATGTTCACTCTTGTGGAGAGAAAAAGCCATTTCCATCTTTCCTGACCTGAAAAAGAAAAATATCTAAGGAAAATTGTGAACATATTTCAACGACCTTATGAGAGTGACCACATACATACAGAGAGGATTTGGAGTGAAAACAAAACAGTTGAAAACAATATATATACAACATTTTATATATATTTGAGAAGCTAAATGCATTAATGTTTTTTTAATGCAAATTGATGGCAGCACGGGACTTTGTTTTATTTGCATTTATTTATTTATAACGCACAATATTCTTTTCAGAACATGCCTGTTTACCTGGTGCAGCCCCCATGCTGTTTTTTTTTTTTTTTTTTTATCAGGTCGCATCACTCCCGTGGCACTGATTATCTACAAACTACAACAAACTTAGCAACCTTTGACGGGGTGAACAAAGTGGAGCGACAGACAGACAAGAGAGGAGCAGTCAGCAGTGAGCGAGAGCAGGCGGGGCTGTGTTAACTTCAACGTGTGTGTATCAACTCCCTGTAGAAGAGGAGAGACAGTAGAAAGCACAGCTGCTATTGTTAGCGCAGGAAATAAAGATAAGGATATTCATTATCGATATATATTAAAGAATTTAATGTCTTTGCCGACACTAATACAGTGGCAGTTAAGGCAGAGGTGTGTGTTGTCTTGTCGGCCGACTAAACTATAAAGTGCTGCGGTAAACACTGTGTAAGTTCAAAGCCTGACAGTTAGAGAGGCAGGCTTGTGTCTTGAGGGTCACAGGTCCAGTCCAACAGCTTCCTGCAGCTTTGCAGTGGCAAACTGTGAACAACTGGTTTTCCAGAGCAGTTCCAAAACTTGAGCATGTTCTGAAAAGCTAAAAAATTCAAAAAAGAAAAAAATTCCTCGAGGACCAATTTCTTTACAAATACAAGTACTTCAATTACAATCTTGATCAATCACAGAATTTAATAGTGATTAACTCAATTCAATTTTTTTATCGATTGACAGCATTAATGTATATATATTATTGGACTTTGATATCAGTAGAATATAAAAGGCTATGTTAACTGGTTAACTATTGACCTAGCCATCTGTTACCCATATCTTTAGCTCCCGACATGTAGGTTGTTGTGGCAGCACTGCTGAAATTGGCATAAGCTGTAAGTTAAAGTAACATCCTTGCTCCCAAACATGTTGAGCCAAACTGAAATACATTTTATTAACTATTGACCTATGCAATAATGCACTTACCCCATATGGTGCCATTTGTCAGGTGCAACGACGGGAACAAAAAGTTGGGCTTCTGTGTCGGCCCAACTGGTACATCAGTTTGTCGACATTATCAGCGAATGTTGGCCTTCTCCAGATGTATCTGTATCAATGTACATACTCTCCAATATGCACCGATATTAAAACTGTTTTTTAAGGGCATAAAAAAAATTGGACAATTCATTTAAAAATGTGTATTTGTGTAGTTTGTCCATCGGCAGGTGGTTCGTTATTTAATAACTAGTAAAGCTTGCTACACTTCGGTTTGGTACAGCATGGTACGCTTTGAAACGGTACCCTCAGATCTGGCTTGCGTTTCCACTGCCGACTGCACCCTTATTTAGTGGGCGGTGCTCTGCTGCCGTGTTGTGCTGCGTGCTGTAAGGGCGCTCTGTCACTTTTTTCTCCAAAAACAGGCGTATTTCACCTGCGTAAACCAGAAGAAATTCATGCACATTTCATGAAGCGTTTGAAGATACAGTCATTACTAAAACGTATGTCATCATGAAAGAAAGGCAAATGCAAATGAATTAATGTACTTCATGAGTGTGCGACAGATAAATCCTCTTAAAACACATCTTCAAGTTGACATTTTGACATTTGAGGTGGGCTGATTAATTCATGGCGTAACTCATGCATTGAACTACATGTAAGAAAACATTCTACCCTAAAAGATGCATCTGAGCAGCACAGTGAATGAAAATATCGCTGTTTTACAAGAAACGTTAAATTTTTGACAAAGAATCAACATGAAAAGGCAGCAAAACGTCCTTTTGTTTTTGTATTATGTTTTAAAATGCTGCGGAAACAATATGGCCAGTGCTTAATCTTCACACAGATCATTGGTTCATCAGTTAACTTTCTCCCTGAAGTGACAGCTTAACTGCAAGCTGCAGCTCCTCACAAGTCCAAAAACTTTGTGACTGATATACAAACAAGTATTATTTGGATAAATTGACCACATATGTCAAATCTACATGGTAAAATTCTAGCCTAAAAAATATTAAAAACTTACTGAAGTGATTTATTAACAGCTCCATGACAACACTTTACAAAACAGCTTTTTGCCTGCTTGTAGTCAACGGGCTACAGTGTGTGTAGCTCCTCCCTCTTGGGACCCTTTGGGACTGCTTAGTACTCCAATGAAAGGGTGACCAGAATAGGTATGATTATTTGGTACTTTTGGTATTTTCTTGCTCCCTAATATCAGTATCAGCAAAGGCCACAAAAATCCCATATGGATCTGGCCCTACTGCCGGGTATGTGCTGTGTATGTAGAACCTTCTGGGTCATGTTAGGCCGACGGATTTATGGCTGATCAAGGGTGAGCAACACCGCGGCTCCTCAGGTGTCTGTCCTCATCTCTATTTATGAGGCAGTGTTGCCAGTTACCGGTCTTTAATAATGCATGGAGTAAGACCTTGGGTTCAAACCAGTGTCTCTGGAAACAGTCCGCTTATGAAAAAAAAAAATTGGTTGTTGTTATGCAGAAAAGTCTTCGTAGTGTCTATCTCTTTCCCCTCACACACTCTCTCTTCATCCCTTGCTGTCTCTCTATCTGCCCTTTCTCCCTGCTGAGAGTGAGTTCTTCAACAAGCCAAGGTTAAACTTTCTCGCTGCGCTCGGTGGATGTCAGTCAAGGCCCGGCTCACCTGCACATAAGCCCCCCCAGCAACTGGGCCAGTGACTCTCACACAAACCCTCTGCCCCCTCATTGCCCTTTTGTCAAGCCAATGATTTCTGCAGGCAACTTGCTTCAGAGTTGACTGGCTCTCGGCTCTCTGTGTTTCCACTCTCTACAGCAACCTCAGCTCAACCTCACAGAAAAAGGCTTTATCCCTGCAGCCAAGGAAGGATTTCTCTATCTGTGATTTGTCAGATGGCAAAAGTAAACCAAGTGAACTCAACACAAACCTTATTATTTGTACCAAATTAACTGCAGACTGAGACACAGTCCATGACAAATATAATGCACACACAAAGGTTCTCACATACTCGTGTTTTGATTTGATTTGATATATCAGCTTTACTGTGTACTTTTACCCTGAATCCTAATCAACAGTGTTGGTGAGTAACTAGTTACATGTAATGAAATTATGTAATCTAATTGCAAAATAATCGTAACTCTAATCAGTTATAGTTACTGTGAAAGAACTATATTTTCTGTAAAAAGTTTAGGCTATATGTTGAATAATAATCATTGTGTTGCTTTGCATGTTTTTGATGTGCAAAGTGTCTTCTTTTGTCATTTCCAATCAAGACTGCTACTGATAATTTTGATTGGTTCGATTGGTTCTTGTTTAAATTTGCAGCCCTCCACGTCTGTGATTAACACTGTCTGGTTTAAACATTTAAAAATACTTAACAGTTTAAAACATTCATTAGAAATGTAGAAAAGCAATCAGACAGTAATCAAATGCAATAAGTTACATTATTTGATAAAGTAATTGGAAAAGTTACATTACATATTACATCTATAATATAGAAACTAGTAATCTGTAACCTATTACTTCTCCAGAGTGACCTTCCCAACCATTCTAATTAATTAATAATAGTCATTAGGTCATTATCAGGTTTGGGTAATTTTAAAACAAACGAGCCATTCCCAGGAAGTTTTACTAAAGGTGCAGCAATGCTAACACATCACAAAAACAGCTTTTGGGTTGACCACCATACATAGGTAATTTTAGACTCTTTTTATGGGTGTTAAACATACCTACAGTTTTGCTTGTTTGTTTGTTTTTGTTTTTGTTTTTGTTTTTTAATTTACAGCAGACCAGGAACTGGTTGTGCACTGCTTACTTTCCTTCTTTACCTCTTTTGATTTCCAGCTGACTGGGCAGGGAAAGTGAAAAACCAACAATGCATCTGGTCTTTGCGAACACAATGATGTACAGTTCAGTATGTGTGTGTCAATCACTGATCACAAGTGGTCACTCGAGATGCGTGCAAGGACGCATTGCAATGCCAGGTGATCAGATCAGCAAGGCTGGATGTCAATACAAGACATCTAACAAAGGAGAGGACAAACAAAGAAAGCACAGGTAATCAGTCGGCCGGCCAAGAAAGAGAGCGATTGAGAGGAGCTGGCAGTTCCTTTATAGCCTCCATAGCCACGCCTCCCAGGTGAGCTGCAGTGCAGGTAAAGAGGCAGCTTCACCCATCAGTTACCTGAAGCAGAGGAAACACAGTGAGCAACACTAAACACAGAGGCCAGCCATCACGGCTGTAACAATGTGTACAGCCTGATGGTTATGATGCCAAGCCTGCTACTGCTTTGCCGGCATTCATTGCAGTGGAGTCTTTATTTATTTATGGACTATATGAGTCTTTCTAGCAGCCTAAAAATGTTATTTTGTATGTTAGTGTAAAGCAGCAAAGAGGAGGATGGATAGAGAGACATCGAGAGAAGGAGGAAGCAAGTGAGAAAGTGGACAGAGAATGAAGTCAAGAACAACAAACCACTGACTGTTTAGCAAAGGGAAAAAACATTCCTTTTGCAATTTAATTTTAGCTCCCTAAAAAAAGTTCCCTAAGGGTCTGATCCTGTAAATCACCCCTGCTAGAGTAGTCTTCAAAAGATATTTTGGCTTGCAACATCTGTAGTCACAGACATACGATTATAAGATTATTATACACCACGAAAAAATGTATTGGATAAGTCTCAGAGGCAAATAACTGCTGCAGAGGACCGTATCCCCAGTCTCCTGCTGTGTGAGCCACCAAAGGCAGAGAGTCACGATAGAAGAGGATCCCAAATGAGGGAAATAGAAAACAGGCTTCCCAGAATGACAACGCTGTCCCAGCATGCATGGCGGCAGCCACAAACAATCCTAATGACATCAGGGGCTCTGAGGAGGGGCTGTATGCTGTCGGCTCCTAGGCTCAGGCCGGTCCCCTCCCCACCCCACATCCCTCCTTTGCAACCACCACACTGCTTGTTAGAGGCAGTGTAATTAGGTGACTGAGCTTGTTGCAAGTAGCCCAGGTCACAGAGGCATGTCCAACCCTTGTCCTGATTGCTCCTCAGGGAATTATTGACAAAACACAAGGAGCATTGCATGTTGGGCTCTAATTATGTGTACAAGACATACCCGGCCCCGGGGAAATTAAATGAAATTCCCCAGCTTGATGGGTCCCCTACACTCATGGGATCCATTCTGTTTCTTATTAAGCTCAGCCATTGTCTGCCTTTATGAGGCTGCTGTGTTCAGCTAGGCACCAGCTAAATGCTTTTGAGTGTCTCTCTTTTCACAGTGGCAATACATCAGTGGCTCATGGTGGAAAATTGCATGTCGATTGTGAGCTGCACTTAAAAGAGTGTAAGCAATAAAGCAGCAAATGTATGTAACTAACGCTCACTAATATTGTAAATATAGGGTGTGAAATGGAACACCTGCATGGTGTTTTAATGTGTAATCAGTTCCTTGTCAGTGCTGCTTGGTCTGGACACATCCAAACACCTCCGCTCTAATTCCCCTGGCCCAGATACTGGACAGGAATTGATAGTCTGCTTGTGCAAATGAAGTGATAAGGGGTCTCACCCAGATTACACAAGGCCTAAGTGGCGCTGAGAAAGCTTATGGAGATGAATGAATTCATGAGGCTGTCTGACAGATTCTTAAGAAGCAGTGTAATAAGGGATAAATCAAACAGCTACCATTTTGCCTCTGAATGATTTCAAATTAAAGACGAGGGAGATGGCAGACCTCCCGGGAGCAAGTGAACTTAAGTATAGAGCTGTGGCTGACCCTTATGTATATTTCTCTATCATTTGAAAACCCTAATGGCTAATGTAAAAAAGGCTGCATAAGCAGTAAATAGTCTATTCCTTTTGATTCAGCACAGTGGGGTGTTAGCTGTCTTTGAATTTCCAGACTGTGAGGGCAGGCCCAATCCTTGAGGTCTGCCCACGGATCACTCTCACCACCATTAATAATTGAGCATATTATGTTTTAAGATGGTGGATCATCCAGGACTATTTTGGAGAAATCTATTATCTCTGGCTCTAACAGCTGTGGCTGTGCCTCGCTCTTCTGTTGCAAATTATGCAGCCAGGGCAACTAACATATCAAAGTACTGTGTGTGCATGTGTGTGGTAGTCAAGACCACACTAACCGAGACCAAGACTTGACCGAGACCAGAGTGTGCCGAGAGAAGACCAAGACCAAAGCAGGGTGAGACAGAGTCAAGACCAAAACCAAAGCAGGGCGAGACAGAGTCAAGACCAAAACCAAAGCAGGGCGAGACTGAGTCAAGACTAAGACCATTAAAAAATTTTCCTCTGATTTCAAGGTGGCGATAGAAGTTTAATGTTTCCCAGACATCTTAGTAAGCACTGCCTTGCACAACCTACACTTTGCCTTCTGTTTTCTCTTGTATGTTGTTTTGCCTATGAATTCTCTGTAATTAAGGTGGCCAAACTTAGACAAATCAAAAAATAAAACTACAAATGGCTTACAATATTGGCTGCGTTTGAAGAAGCAAGTTTTACATCAAGTCACAGTCACTAGGGTAACAAATCTGTTGTGGTCTTGACTGGTCTTGATTAAAAATCCTGAGTCCGGTATGTCCGAGACCGAGACCTTCAGAGAGTGGTCTTGAGATTGGTCTCCAGTACTACAACACTAGTGCACTATGGGTAGTAGGGAAATAGCATCGCAAGAATCAATAAAACACCACACAGGCATACCATATGTTAAGACTGCTAGCAAATAATGCAGAGCTAGGTCAGATCTTCTCCCGGAATGAGACCATTGTTGCCCACTGTGATTGGCCTTCATTGATTGCTCATATGAAAGTTTGTACAAGCAGACACCAAAGCTTCAGACAAACACCGGCCTTCATGAGAACAGAATCCTACATGAAAATATCAGGTCACCTCACTATTATGACCCCCATCACAACAACACATAGCTCTGCTCAATGAAGCATTGTCAGTGCATGTGCCGAATCATTCCATTCCACCAACCCAAATGTCATATAGTTATGCAGACAGCCAGCTCACTAGTACAGCGAGCACACACACTCTGGAAATCTTACCGAGATCAACACTGAGAGAATAATTGGCAGAAGATGCAGATGTGCTGGCTGCCGCGCTCTGAGGCCGGAGAAAAGAACATGATGTGTTGTGAATGGCAAGTGGAGGTGAGTCATACTGACACTGCTGGCCCTAATGATATTTCTGCTTGGCATAGCTACACAACCAGGGAGGGAGAATGTCAGCATGCAAACTGATGTGAGGAAGGCATTTGGTGTTAGCTGTCATGCATCGGCATGTGATTTACTGTAGCACCTCGCAGAAGCCCAGGCACCAATCTCATGATGTTAATCAGTGCTAGGCATTATTTCTGCCAATGATTTACAGACTTTTTCTGGCACTCCCTTATTAGCTGAAAAAAGCTCATCAACCTTTAACAATGATAGAGAAACAACTAAAAAATGACCAAAGTTAAAGCTGAGTGAAATAAAGGTTAGTGCGAAAGTGAAAGTGCAAAATATGGGGGAACTCAGGGGGTCTGAGACCCCCTGAAAAGCCTCAGCTGCAATATTCTGGGGGGGGTCTCAGGAAAAAGCTTTAAAAAGTATTTTTCACTTGCAGTTGTCTATAAAAATGTCTTTAAAAGGCGCATGTTGTCCAGAGTTAATTATTTTATTCAAATAGCAAAACATTTATTCAGAGATATGAATACCTTGTTGTGGTGTTTCCTTGGTTACCCAGTTGTTTCTGGTACTGCCACCTTCCTTTGAGTGGCGCTGTTGCAAAAGAACATACTCTCCACATTCCACCTGTCCATAAAGTGTAGATTTTTTTGTCTGCTTTTGATAATGGCTCACTCATGGACTAAATATGACAAAGGGAAAACACAAGTTCCTTACTAACAAACTTTGGATTTACTTCTAAAACAGCTTAATCAGCACAACCAAACTGTACCGGAGGAAGCTGGTTCGGCTGCCGTCGCTCACGTTCATGCTGGTCCATCGTCCGATTAGCCTGCTATGTGTAAGAATTCAGCATAACACTGGAGCACTAGTTAGTAGTGTTCGGTCCTCTTCTAAAAAAAATGTATCACTGATTACTCCTTACTTTTTTTAAAAGTAATGTCATTACTTATTACTCCCTACCAAAGTAACATATTACTTTGTTCATCATATCACTCTTCCGTTACACCCAAAAGTTGGTAATTGTGTCATTTCTCCTCAAAATTCAGACATTACATATGCATCTCTGTATAAACGTAGGTACAGTCGCTGTTGACTACATCTCACGCTTCAAATTAGCAGCTGTTTTTTGCAGCATTTGAATCCAGATAAGTTACAGGCAGGTGAAAAGAACAACTGGTTTGTTGCAGCTGAAAAATCAAGTTTTTGCTGTTTCAGCAGCATAGGGCTAAAGCCATTGTTCGTGGCCGCAGATGGCTCACCTTGGCTGGGGTCAATTTCCATGAGCTTCATGGTGTCATGCTGTCTTTGTGGGTATTTCAGGAGGTTTGAGGTTGGTGGTGGAAATACTCTTAGTACCTCCCGGACACAATTTACATTAGACATTTATATTTTTATCATTTTTGCTTCCAATAAACTTCAAGTGTTCGGCATATTTCCAGCTGTTAAAAGTCCAAGTTTCCATCTCCGACTCCATTTTCCCTGATAACATTGAAATGTTGCAAGCTGCAGCTGCTGCAGCTGACAGCTGTTTGTTTAGTCACGTAACACTTTGCAGTATGTTGCAGCTAATACAAAGTGATTTAACCTAAGAAATAAAAACCAGAAGCTAGTAACCAAACTGTAACACTTTGTTTTATTTTGTAGTAACGGTAATAATATTACTGGAGTTTTATTAGTAATCTGTTACACTACTGGTCACTGGAAGAAGTAATTTTATTTAACGCTGTTACATTAATGTGTTGCAACCGAACACTGCTAGTTAGGGAGAGACCCCCCCAACTGCCACATGGTATTTCACACACTGGTCAGTATGGTGGCATTAGCAAACTCTCGTTTGTTAAATTTCCCTCCATTAGATCATGTTCATTGAGTTCAGTTTCACTCAGCGTGTTTTCTCCGGTCTTCCATGCCCCCCCTCTAACCAGTGGCTCCATGCATCCCCAGCAGGACCTGCACTGAGAGCCATTGGTCCGGTCCATGTCCATCATCCTTTAACTTTATCCACCTTCTTATCCTCATACCTAGAAACATGTCATGAAAGTGTGTGCAAGTATGTGTGTTGGCTCAGGAAGTCATACAATTCTAAATAACAAAGCAAAAGACATGTGCCCTTTGGGTGGTGAGATAGCTCATTACCTATGAGCGACCTTCCATCTGCACTCATGGCTGCTCTGGGAGCCATTATGATTATGATGGAAATCTCACAAGCCATTACTGGGAGACAGCACAGGGCTCACTGCAGACACACTAATGGCCTCATTTGTAATTGGGAGAGAGGGAAATGACTCTGTGAGCTAGCAGTGGCTTTGTTTGATGGAGTATGGAGGAGCGCATTCGAGATTTGACAAATGAAACGGGGGTTAGTTGTCTGTGTGAACTAAACTGCTGTGCTTCCTTGATCACAGCACGCATACACAGACACACACATACAAACAAAATTCCATCTTGTCTCGTGTCCAGCAGTGACTGAACTCCCCACAGCCTGTTCATATTCTCGTTTGATGAGGGAGTTGGGCTCGAGGGTTTGACAATCAATCTTTGGCCCCTACAGTGTGTAGGAAGACTTATTAAAGAATGCATTTCTTAGAGATGATCGTAGTGATGAAATTGACTGGTTGGGGTTGGGTGGGGGATGTGTCACCCCCTAAATCTTGGGATTAATAGTAAAACTCTTGCTGATCCCTCAGCAAGTTATTCAGTCATGACAAGGGACAAGAGCACAAATGGAAACCTCTGAGAGATTTAAGTTTGCGACTTTGTTCGTCTTTAGTTGGCTGTGCTCGTTTCAGTAATTCATCTGCGATTCTACGTGAAAGCCATATTGATCCACTCTCACTCTCGCAGAAACCCTGTAGAGGATTCCACACCTCGTAACTTATCTCCTTTCCTCACAGTTTGCTCCAACAACATCTGGAAAGTAAATTGCTGAGGTTTATTTCCTATTTCTCATGATTTTAATTAGCTGAGATCCCTTGTTTTCTATTTGCATTGTCCCCACAGTATTGCTCCACACATTGGTTATGATTTGCTTGTTATGGTCCAATTCTAGGAGGATTAGAACAACTATAAGTGCTATTGTGGAAAAACATTAGCTCAGCATGTGTTTACCACAGTAATAATAAGTGCTTTAAAAACTAAGAAAAATGTCTCTCTTTTAAAACTGGTGCTGCACTGATAATTCAGAGTGTGCAAAGAAATAATTTCAGCAAATATTTTGATAAATTACCCCAGAAATAAAAATAAAATAAAATGTTCTCTTGCATCACATTGCACATGCAAGAAGTGGACAAAATGACAAAAAGGCCTGCGTGGAATAATGTAATTTGTTGAAGGAGCCTGCAATATAATGTTTACCTTTTGTAAAGAGGCTGGACAACAGATGTTATATTAATCTTTTTTTTGTTTGTTTGTTTGTTATTTGCTTTTTATTGGTTTTCTTTGTAAGATCATACACAAGAACACATTTGATTCAATGTGTATATTAACAATCAGCAATGAGAGAGTCAGTCTTCTATCTAAATAAACAAACACTCACACTCATTTACACTCTGATTAATACATACATATTCTCACTTTTACACACATATCCACATGTACACATCAACAGTACGTGTGCCCACAATGTATCTTTGAGCCAGACGGACGTATTTTGAAATTTCCTGTCTTTCTAGGGAGGGACAACCATAACACAACTATACCGTTGCTAAACAAAATCAAAATCACGTGGATAAGCCATCTTGACCAATTTTCCATAAAGATATCGATTCGAGAGCTTAATTTAAATATAAATCTTTCCATTTTGTATATATTACAGATTAACTCTATCCATTCATTTAGCCATTTTCTGGTCAAAGTCTTCTTGCATGCCACTAGCGACACGAGTAACAGGAACCTTATTTATCCCACTTTGCACATTTAAGCTTTTCTGCATCACCAGAGAACATTATTTTGAAATCAAAAGCCGATCTTAGTCCTAAAAACTGCCTCCAGGACACTATGGACATTTCTTCAAAATGGAACCACAGAGGGACAGTTCCAAAAAAGACCTCCAGCAGGCAGTCTGGTCATTGTATTAGACTAATCTTTTTTTTTTTTAAGATGCTGCAATCTAAACCATCAGCCTCAAACAGTAGTGGTGTACACATAATAGTAGTTTAACAAATTTTTTCACCAGTATGACAAAAATATATGCGTTTAAATTTCTTTATATTATGTTATTCAAGTGTTGATGGTTTTCTACTAATCCTGCATGTGTGAACAATTATATCACTCTGATTTAATGAAAGACGAGAGGCAAATGCTCTCACAAATTTTGACATGAGCAAGAATTTCTTCATACATCAACTGATTGATTAACGTTCCTGTCTTTTTAAGAACATCAGCATTAAAAGGGAGCAGGTAAGCTGCTGCATAATGCATTAAATTCTGCACGGCAGCTTCTCCATGTTGTTAGTGCACATCCAATTCATTAAACCAACAGGACATTAAACTGCATGTTTATACAAGGAAGCTCCCTCAGCAGGAGCCTGACAGGGACGAATCAGAGAGAGAGATGGGAAGGAGATTGTCGGGGGGGGGGGCTAATAACATTGCCCTGACCTGGGTGATTTATGGATTCATTTGTGTGCTTGTTTAGGAACCTGATCTGCATTATTCATGTCCACAGAGGAGCAGCACTGCGGACATTAGCTGGTTAACCCCTGCTCTGGTTAGGCCACATTATTTTAATGGCCATTGCAAGGGCAGGACTCTCAGCCCCATTGTCAGAACCAGAGAGGCAGAGGAGGAGGGAGGAAGAGGAGAAGAGCACAGCTCATTTATTCCAACCAAAGAGCTATCTCTCCTACACAGGTGGGGCCAGGGCATTATTATTCAATTACGTCTTTTAACGGTAAACAATGCACAGCGCTTTAACGCTCACAAGAGAAGGATAATTGGTAACCGAATGCCTGGCGACTTTTGACTGCCACACGTTCCATTATTTATGTCGCGGGCCACCTGTCACGCATATGGTGTGGCCGCAGCATCCCATGTTTTCTGTGCATGTAATTACTGTTCATGTATGTAATGATCATGCCTTGTGGCCATAAAATAGACTGCATCCGCTTTGACAGGAGGCCACATTAATCATCATCTCTGTAGAGTGATGTGACAGTCATTAGTGACACACCAGTGTCCTCATGTGAAGCTAACGCAGAAAAAACATCACAGCAGCAGTTTAAAGGATGAGTTTGATTTTTGCACATTAAGCCTTATAATAAAGATATTTACAATCATATACACTGTTCTACAGCATTATTATGATGAATGGTGCAGACCTGAGAGCTGGAGTTTGTTGCTGATGTCACTGCTAGCTGAAAACAACAGAGGAGCATGTGCACTCAGACAGTCCATCGAAAAATACAATAAATGCTTGTTTTAAAAGATGTGAAACTCTGAATGTTTAGTGGTGTTCTCTCATGTGCTGGACACTAAAACACGAAGCAAAACATGGATATATAACCCTGAAACGGCTGTTTGTTTGTTTCGTGAAGCAGCTGAAAGAGCCACTTTTGGGTTATGCATCCGTGTTTAGCTTCATGTTTTAGTGTCGGTACATGAGAGGACACCACTAAACATACGGCGACTTTCACATCTTTCAAAACGAGTGTTCATTGTATTTTTTGACAGATTGTCCGAGAACACACGCTCCTCTGTTGTTTTTAGCTAGTGGCGACGTCAGTAATGAGCTCCAGCTCTCAGGACCGCGTTGTTGTTCATAATAACGCTGTAGAACATCATATATGGTTGTAAATATCCTTATTATGAGGCTCAATGTACAAAAAAACCCCTAAATTTATTCTTTAATTTTGAGGTTTTGTGCCCTCAATTGTTTTCATTCTAAAAAAGTGTCTCTATCCTTTTCTTTCCGAACCAACATTAAAGGAAATTCAAGATTACTATGTTTGTGTAGTTAAATATGATGTCAACAATAAGTATTTTTTCTTTTGTGAGAACTTAAGGATGTGCAGCCTTTTTTCACTGCTGTAATATTAAATTATGCTGCCATAAGGAGCATGCTGGTGCCTATCTGCTGCTGTTTGTTAAATTCTATCATGTATTAAAGGATTAATTTTATGTTAGAAGTGAGGCACACCCAACACACCCAGCTTTAAGAAAGAACAAGATATGATAGTTTTCCCTCCATCTCGCAGGTGAGGCTGATTCACCTCTTTCTGTGCTTTTTCTCTCCTCTCTCTTGGGAGAATGCCATCATGCATAAAGAAAGACACGGAGAGCGGCAGCAGCATATGTCTGCCGCTGTGGATGCGGCGCTGACAGGCCGAGCTTATCGTCTCTGCAGCTCTTCAACACGAGCGTGATTACCGCTGACAGCACCGACTGCTGATAAAAGCGGGAACATTAAAGAAAACAGAAGAGCTGCGCAGTCGACGCACCAGTGTTTCTTCTCATCAAGCCCCGACCCGCCGCCTCCCCCTCTCAAACACCGCCCCCACCAACTCCCTCTATTCCTCGTCTTCCCTGTACCCCACACCAGGGTGTCAGAGCTGTCGAGAGCGGGAAGTGACATCACAAGAATTTGCCAGCAGTCTCGAGGCTCATCATGTCAGCGGCAGCCTGTCTTGTGTCAGGCTTCCCCCAGGCAAGCTGTGATCCAGCCCTCGTGTCTGCACATCAAGACTTCTCGCCGAGGAGGGGAGGGAAGGAGGAAGAGAAAAAATTAACAGAATGTTTTTCCATCTTGTTAACTGACAGCATCGTTTGTTAGAGCGCTGCCTCAGCAAGCGAAGTGTGTGGAAGGCTTTCAGATTGGCAGAGGAAAGAATTGGCAAGTGGAAGCATGGTGAATTATTGAGTTTGGATGAGGTGTCAGAGCTACTGTGTTGCTTTGCGTGGGTTTCCAGAAAGCATCTGAGGTGTGATTGGAGAACAAGCATGGAGGAGTGCTTGATTAAAAAGCTGTGAAGATTGCGGGGCATCATTTCCTTGGGCTGGTCAGAATATTTGTGTTTGTATTTCTGTACGTGTGTGCATACTGTCTGTAATTACTTCGAACATCCAAGTTCAAGAAAACTGTAGAAAAGCTGTCCCTTGTTTCTTCCCGAACTACTTTCTAGTCTGCCAGAGTGAGACACTGCTTCACGAGTCACGGAAAATCTGCTCTATCTCTTGGGTAAATCTCCATCTCCCAGATCTGGCCCTCTGTCAGCTCATTTGGACAGAGAGAGGCGCTGCCTCGGCAAAGAATGCTTTTGATTCTCTTTTCATTTATTTGAACTGATCTGCTGTGATTAAGAGCTCCGTGTCTCATTATTCTCTTTTGGAGAGAAGCGGGGCATTGCTTTTGCCAAAATATTTGAATGATTAGGGCCCAGGCACGGGCCATGCCAAAGCGACGGGAAGCATTCACTCTGCTTATTAGATTCACTTAAATGCTGTTGTAAATCATCGCTGCCAGTGCACGCTGCCAGGCCTAGGCTCTAGTTCGAGAAGCTTCCACTGCCAATGCCAGAGCACAGTGCAGAGCCGCTCGAGGCAGCTGAGACTGTTGGTCCATGCTGCTGTTTGTTTTAGCTTGGCCTCCTTATACAGCAAAATGGTTGTTTGACCAGCTTTGGATTCATTTCCCAGATGAAAATGTAATTAATCAAGCAGCTGTGAGATGTGGGTGAGTTTAAGAAAACCACCAGACAGCAGCTGGAGATGATTTCTTTCTCTGAGCTGTGATTTCTTAAGACATGAGTAACGATGACTTCAACTGCAAGGCATGGAACGTTTCTGAAAACCAGGACCCTGTTGTTAAGCTGATCCAGATCTGTCATCTACAAAACAATTACTGTGTTAAATGTGAGTGTGGCAGATCCTCGCCTGCGTGATTGTGGCCCTGAGACTGAAGAAGTGCGATTAGCACTAGAGCTAAACCTAAATGTTATTCTTTTGTTCGGCGAAATTTAAGATTGCAGTGTGAGAGAAAAGAGGAGAAAGCGGATGCTTGCTGAGCACTCAAGGAAAAATACCAGCTCTGGTCTTTGAAAATACCCGTGGAAGCTCAATCAAGCCTTCAATTTTGGCACATTGTCAAGAAGCAAATGCAACAAATCAGAACATATTGTTCCTCAGGGTGCGTAATATGCCTTTGAACCGTGAGCTCTACCACTCTGCTCATGCCCTCTTGGTGAAAAACGGACTCCATCACTTGCTTATTTATATTACCCCAGATGGCCTCTGTCATGAAAAGCTGTCAGTGGTGATACGGCATCGCTGTTTGTCATTTAGTGTCTTCCCTCACAAATAACAAGAAGGATGTGTCATCTACCTGAGGTAAAGGTCAGCGTGTGAGGATGGGAGAAATTTGTGGGGGTTTTCCTCAGGCCTGCATGGCTTAAAAACACTCACTCCTGGCACTGGCTCCAGTGCAGCTTGCTTTTCAATGAATGTTGTGGTGCAAAGGAGGACAAATGAGGATCATAAGGTGTGACTGGAGCTGGGGTGGTGGGGGTGGAAGAGAAGGAAGAGGAGGGATGGGGACAGACAATTTAACAGCGGCTGTGACTCAGGAGGAGGGGGGAGATGTATGGCGCCCAGCCAGCAGAGCAGTGGAAAACAGTGGTCCAGACTAATGATCCACAGCCTGATCGTTATGGCCCCCACAGAAAGGATGGGCACAAGGCGCAGTTCCCTGGAAATCAATTCCCAGGAAGCACATGAGTACTAGTTGTAAATCATGGCGGTATGGAAGGATGGATGGAAGGTGCTGGGGATGAGAAGACAAGGTGGCTGCGGAAGAAAAGAATGGGTAGAGGGGGAGTTTATAGGGTGGATAGATAGAGCATGAAGGGGGAACTCTTTTGATCATAAACCCTGAAGGCAAAATTTCTTGTGCCCCTCCACAACCCCCCACTCCAGCCCAGCAAAAGCAAACCAATGAGGTGGCTGTTCCAGGCTCTTACCCCTCAGCCACCCGTCTGCTTGATGGTTCCATTGGAGGTTGAAGCTGAGGTTTGGAAAAGTGTTCTCAAATTGATTTATATCCCTCAGAAGAGCCACATCAATCCTAATATGAAACTAATGAAATCATTGGGTGTTGAGGGGAGGCATTTGTGCGTGCTTGTGTTGTGTATGCGTGTGTGTGTTTGTGCATATGTGTGTGTTGGGGTGTAGAAGTCACTTTAGAAACATATCATGATAAAGAAGGCATTGATCAAGGGGAGCCCAATGATGACAAATGCCACAGCTTTTGAGATAAACAGCCGAAAGCAGCAGTAATGTAATTCAGTACTATCAGCCGGTGTGTCCTCAAGGCTGAGTTGAATGAGAGTTGTGGCTTTGAATGGAATGATTGGTTTAAATAATGCTTTAAACTTAATGTTTAATTTAACACCATAGTAACATATTTTAATGGACCATACCAGTATGCACAATTTTAACCAAACAGAAATTTTCATGTAAACCAACACTGCCAGGTTAAAACATATTTCTAGGGTTGATCGCAATTAGTTTGCAGACTTGTCTTGTCAAACGTCTATTGCCACCTTAAAATCAAAGAAAATTTTTTTTAAGGTCTTGCTCTTGTTCCCACCCTGCTTTGGTCTTCGTCTTGACTTGGTCTATGCCCCTGAAAGTCTTGGTCTTGTCTCAGTCTCAGCACAATCGGGTCTCGGTCTAATCTTGGTTTTGGTGTTAGCTCCGCCTAACCTTCGGGTGGACCAACCCCTGCAATCTGACTAGAAAGGCATCACTAACTGTGTGCTGCTACTGATTTAGCGAGGGAACACCGCCACAGACACCCAGATCACAGTACTTGGTAATGCTTTCATCAGTGGGCCATTGACGCAGTCAACATTTTTCTACCTCACGCTGGGATAGATAGTGACTTAACAGTAATTTATCTAAGAGAAAATCTTTGACACTTAAGGTGATTTACCTAATCTGACTATGATG
The DNA here is from genome assembly GCA_029783665.1 of Naso thynnoides. NCBI lineage: Eukaryota > Metazoa > Chordata > Actinopteri > Acanthuriformes > Acanthuridae > Naso > Naso thynnoides. The sequence goes on from JAQLOL010000006.1 coordinate 5,432,531, forward strand.
TTCATGTGACTGCCCCTTTTGTCTTGTTTTCATTGATGCAGTTCCAGGATATCTCCATTTACTTGAAGGAATCCAAACAACAAAAACAGACTCATGTTGGACTGAACCCGAGTTTTCCTTTGAACAAATGTGATTGGGTGTTGGGCTGTGCACTTCCTTAGAATCTCTGTGAATATGCACCACAAATGTGAATGTTACTGACGTTACTGACGAGGCAGGCATGGGACATGTTCCCCACACTTCCTGTATCTGTGCCCTCTCTCCTCCGCACTCTGTTTAATTCATTGTTAACATGTTGTAACACATTTTTCTGAGCTGTCTTCGAACGCACCATGAATATGTGGCAGCATACTTATGCTGTCTTGTTGTGATCACTCTCCGTCACACAGTTGAGATGCTGCTCTGAGGTTATCATGTACAGCAAACTAGCCAGCAAGAGGCGAAAAACCTTGCACTGCTTCTTCGAAACAAGCTGTGTAAATTGAGTAATGCTGTCGCCTGTTGATAATGTTAGCTAAATGATGTCACATCAGTTAGATGCCATTATAGCTTGGTTAACATTTATACTAATGTTACTGTTACCGACATTGGATGGCTGGCTTGCTAGCTCTATGCTAGTAAGAGATCAACTCCTCCTTAATTTTTGCGCAAACTTTGTGCTCACTATTGCATTGCACAAACTTTTTAATCTTTATTGCTACAATTGAAAGAGCAGAAGGTGGGAGGAGAAGGTTGACCACCGGAGGGCAACACTGGCAGTCACGCAGGGTCTTCACAGGTGAAGAGAAATTAAAACTGGCCGAAAAAATATGTCTATAGCATAAAAGCGTCTTTGAGATTAATTTCCACAGCTATTTTACGACTACTATTCTTAATTCTATATAAAAAAAATTTGCTGAGCACATATTTTTTTTATCTGTATTATTGTATTAGATAGAGCAGGGAGAAAGCACACAGGGATCAAGATCCTGGCAATACATGGCATATGTGTGGCATAGTGTATAATTTTAAAGAACTTGAGTCGACCCTGGGTTCTGTACTGTGACTGTGGTTATTTGGTGCTTTTGCCGCTAAGGAGAGACGCGATTGAATGTGAGAGGACGATAAATCACTCAATAAAAGTCGACTTACTCCCGAACAATCTGTCCCCCTCACTTCTGAAATGATGACTACGCCCCTGGTTACTGATGTGCTGATGTGCACAACGTCACCAGTGTGGACTGGGTTTCTATTACAGTAAATTGAATTGCATTGCACTGATAATTAATCATGCCTTAACTTAATGTTTTCTTTCCTCCCCTGACTTAAACAGAAGCTCCTGCTGTTTGTCAGACTGTGGTGGAGCCGCATCAGTTTCAGCAATAACAAATGTAACCATCCCCCTTTGCCTATTTTTTCCTCTCCCACCGTTGTTCTCCTCACTTGATTATGCAGGCAGCCTGACGCTGTCTGACAGAATGTGCTATCTACAACCCCCAGCTGCAGCCCCTCTCTCACTATCGTTGCATCGCTGGCAGCTTAACCCCACTGCTGCCTACCATAGTGAAGCAGGGAGGAAGTGTTGATGCTGCTGTCTGAAGAGAGAGTGAGAGGAGCAAAAGACAGAAACCCAGAGCACCTATGTGGATGTCAGGGTTTTGGCATCACAGGTTTTTTTGCTCTTACCATTTGGCAACTTTCAGCTGCCTTAGAGTCTACAATTAAATCTTACCATTTTAAATTATATTGTTAGCTTTAAAAGGCGAGATTTAAATACCAACAGCCTTCTTTTACTTTTTGGTATCTTGTATTAGGGCTCATCCGATATTGGATTTTTAGGACCGATTCAAATATTAGAACAAGAAAATTCCAGTATCCAAAACATCAGTGCACTGAACAATAAACACTTCACTTATTACCCGTTAAATTATAGATCGCCCTCTGCTGGTCAAACTACGTGATTACACCATTGTAAATTATTAGTCCAAGCATTTTTTCCCACCTTAAAAAACAGTTTTAATACTGGTGCATATCAGAGAAACTGAAACCAATACATCTGCTATAGGCCAATATCGGCAAACCAATTTATCACTTGGGCCCTATCATGTATACAGACATGTAAATTAGTACAACAGGCACTGTCTAACAAAGTGTGTCTGATCTTACATTAATAACACCAAAAAACAAGCAATTTAAAATCCTAGGACCAGCAGCAGCTGAAAGTAAAGGCACTCAACGCGAACACAAATCAGCTACTTAAGTCCTTCAAACAGTTTTAACATACTGAACTCTATACAGTAGGCAAAGCTGAGTTTATGCACTGTGAGTCGACCAAAGTTGTCAGCATTTTGTCTTCCTCATAAGCAAATTCTTGTAACAAGACAGAATCCAGATCAGTCTCTAGAGAGCCGTAAATGAGCTTAATGAAGAAACTAACAAACGTCTTTAAGGGTGAGCCTCAGAAAGCTGCAGGCCTGGAAAATGCATATCTAATTTGTAGGTTAATGTCGGTGCAGGCTTATTTATCTGGATTATCCTCCGCTCCAGATAATTAGATGTTCACATGTAGCATTAGGAACAATGTCAACAGAGACCTTCCTTCTGTCTGGCGTCTGTAACTTTAATTGTGTCTGTCCTTTTGTGTGGGCATACTTTTAAGACATTATTAATTTTTTGACATTAGACTTACGTTGGATGGAGATTGCAATGTTTGGATTCATTTTTATTTAATTTGCTGACATTGTCATTGAATTTGATACTCGAAAAAAAGAGAACCTAAAGGATGTGATGTAGTGCTGCAAATCCTAAACAAATAACTACTCAGACTGTAAAATGTATGTATTGTATGTATATTGGTAGCACTAATGATGCATAGTGTGGAGTCATAGCCATTGTGCTGGCTGGTGCATTGTGGGTAGTGGCATAATGATTATGGTCTGAGATTTGCCAGTGACAGGCCCCTTTCCTTGGACTTGGCTCTGGTCTGTCTCTGCCTGTGCGTGTTAACTGTCAGGTGTTGAGAGCCAGACTGCCATTGAAGGTTTTTTTTTTTTCCATCCTGTCTGCTTTTGATTTCTTTTCCCAGAGGTGCTTAAAAAAAGCAGCTCGATTGTTAGTGACAATCAGCCGCTCTGGCCCTTTTGGGCAGAGGGTTTGATTTAATCGTGAGGCTGTCATTTATTATTCTGAAGCAGCAGCCGCCCCTGTGAGGCCTGGGCCTGATCAAGCACCTCAGAGCTGTCCCTAAGATCTCACTCTTTTCCCTTTCCCCCTGTTATGTCTAAATCCTCAATACAAATCGCAGTGTTTCGGCTCTCCCAGTGGGGCCTATTACTGCCTGTGGGGCATTAAAGATCATTAATAGTGCTGTCAGAGACAGAGAGGGAGAGCGGGAGCGTAGAGCGGGGAGAGCGGGGAGCGGCAGTCAGTTGCTTAGCTGCTCATAAATGGGAAATTAATACATCTGCTTCATTAATGCTGCCTCGTGTTTGATGTTTGTTAGCTGGCAACTTTAATGATGTAGGTTTGAGCCGACGGGGCGCTTGACTAAATTTGATTCCTCCAATTAAGTAGTCAGGCTTCTTTTCTTTTGGGAAAATGGTTAGAAAGAAAAACTGCTGCCTAATTATGGACTCCAAACCTTCAGTTTTGTGGCTCCTGCTCTTTTTTTTCCTCCCTCTCCCTCTTTTTTTTCTCCACTATATCTATCACTCCTCCTCTGTCAGAGACTGATTGGAACGACACGTTCATCAGCACTAAGTTGTTTACCGTTCACTAATCAAGGGGAAATATTTTAATCAGCGCCTGCAACTTTCTTAATCATTACCATTAGCAAATGGTGTATGTTAATTGATATATAGTGCAAGGTGATGATAGTCAGTCTTAAGTGCAAATGATGAAATTACCACTACAAGGCTGTCGACAAGAGCAACTGCATCTTAATCGCAGCCTTGAATATCGAACACAAGAAACATGAAAGCCTCTGAAAGCTTTTTTCTTATGCATGAATTCAACTCCACTATACATAAAACAAAATCCACTCCCAGCCCATGAAGAGAAGATAGTTTAAAGCATAAAACATTAGATTGTAGAGATCCACATTCTTCCTGCTGACTGACACTCAAGATGAAATTATTCTTTCATGAATTTGTACTTGAAATGGAGTTCAAAGAAAGAAAGCAGCCACATGATGTAAAAACAGGAATATAAAATATGTCTGTGCATTGTTTACACGTTGTCATTTGCAACATGATGCACATTCAAGAGATTTTCAAACCATTAAAACGAATAATGAAACATCACTTGTGTAGCTGTCACACATAAACGCTCAAACAAAACAACACACTTCCCTTTAACACAGATTATACTGTATTTAGAGGTGTGTGTGATACATGGTCTAGCTGCTCAGTCATGAGCGGATAATGTTATGTTTTTTCTTAAAAGCATCTCATTATTCCCATCAGTCTCTTCTTGTATATGTGCAGGGTACTGTAAGATAAAGGTGCAATAGGTCCCTTCAGTCCTGCTTTTACTGTAGGCTACATAAAAATTAACAGTCTAAACAGAGACCTATAATACTCAATGTCTTATACTTATAAACATTCACTGTACTCATCAGCATGACTAAAGCAAAAGAAGAGCTGAACTTCACTAGTCATTGTGGCAGTATGGCTTCAAAAGATCTTTATTTCATGCATGCTTGAGCAAAAGATTGAAGTCGAGATGCAACGTTCTGTGGTTGATCCCAGTTTTATTTGCTTCACGTATCTGTGTAGGCCCAAAGATGTGTTAAGTTATAATCAGCAAATGTCATATATGAAGGAATATCTGCTTTGCATTTCTAGACTTTCACTAGTAAAGCTTAATGTATGTATAGATATTTATATACACTTAATAAATTAGTCATGATATTGAATTCTTGTTTTGAGTTTTACTTTCTTTATTTCAAATATTTCTTTTTATTCAGTAATAAATAATTTGCCAAGTTAAGTCCCAGGTAGATTCTGTATTACATCAGAACATCATGCCACAAATACAGTGACAGACCTTTTCTACCACTGTCCAACGACCTAAACAAGTGTTTTTTTATTTCCAAAATCTGCAGATTTATCCACACACTAACCCCTCTGAATAAATAAATACATACAGACTGCCATTAACTAATACGCTCATAGGAGGCTACACATGCACGAGCACACATACCCACGTCTTCTGTATATAGCATGAGTGAAATTCTCATTTCGATTTGATTTCATGTCTGTCCTCAGTGACTTAAAGGAGTGCAGTACTGACAGTTAGCAGTGAACGAAGCAAATTAAGGAAAAATATACTGCAGTAAACAGTGTAAAGGAACTGAACATTGATGTAATTTCATCATAATTCCAAAAATATTTGCCAAAGATGAGTTTTACTATGTCTTATGGAGTAGCACAGCTATGAAGATAGACAATAATTAATGCCAAATGTAGATTTTCAGAGCATATGAGGCAATTAGCATAGCTTATATTTTAAAGACCTCATGAAAGCATGGGCCTAAATGCAAAGCATTACTGTGTAGACCACTTTTTTAAAATTAAAAATTAAATTAGAAATTAGAAGGCTCAAATTACTGGACTGTGTGATGTTAACACCCTAAACTTAAAGCTCAAAGTTGCAGTTTTCGTAGTAACTGTTTTGATGCAAGTCCAGTGCTGAAGTACATAGAGCATAAGTTATTAAAGTGTCTGAGCGACTGTCTGCCTTGTATGTAGTGTGAGCTGTTGTTCAACATGTGACTTACCTTCTTTAGCACCGTGTTTATAATTAATTTTGAAGTTGTAATCCCTTTTAATCACACGCTTCCGTTACTTGTCTACTATGTTTAAACATTATGCAAAATATGCATATTTCCATATGATTGGGGTTTGATATCGTCTCTTCCCGTAGAACTTATTACTACCAGTTATTCTCTGCTCCATCACCCATTTTGTCTCATTTGATGTGATGTCATCAGAGACAGATGGTGACACCTCCGACCGCAGAGTAACCACCCACTCATGTTACGACTACAGTCAACCCATTTCACCGTCTTCTGGTTCTTTGAATTATTCAGCGCATCAATACTCGCAGCCTGTTCTCCATACAAGCGTGTTGGCTTTGGGCAAGGTATATGCAAGTTGGCAAGCAGGAGAGAGCATTAGAGGACAGCGCCTTGGGCTCTGCAGACCTGGGACTAATGATAATAGTCACTTTTGAACAACCAGCAAACAAAGCACTCTATTCTCACACCTCTCTTTTCCCTCTGATCCTTTCAGTACCTGGCCCGTCCTCTGCTCTGGGTAACAAAGGTAAAATTTAGTTGAACCACGATGTACGCTAGTGAACTCATGCTCTGAGCCATGAATCTTCTTGAAGAAATGTAATGTGTTGTACTGTAGCAGACTTAACGAAACTGTGCATTGACTGTGCAATATGTGATATTTTTAGGACTCGTGGTCTTTAGCTGTGACCAGCAGCTCTATAGGTCAGTCAGTCAGTCGACTGGCTGGTTGGTCGGTCCACAAAAATTCCCCACTCTTTGGTGGCCATAGTTTTGACCCTAGGAGGCTGAGATTTGGCCTGGATGTCAAGAGTGTGCATGTGTGAGGATGTTTGCTGTGTTCATACTGATTGGCGAAAAAAAGAGGCGTAGCAGTGGGAGTAGCCTGTTGCAAAAAAGGCACAAACTTTCAAATGGATTCACAGACTTGCACAAGATTTGGTGGAAAGGTTGGTCTTGAGCCAAAGAAAGCTCAATAACTATGCTGGTCAACTGGCAAAAAGGGGGGCGTGGCAGTGGGAGTGGCCTGCAACGAAAAGGCGCATATTTTCTAAACAAGCACATGTAACATGGCAAATTTTGGAGAAACACACACATGCACTTTCATAGGTTATGTCTTGCCCCACCCCTACTATTTAGCCCCTCCTTCTTCCATAACTCAGCAACTATTTGTCATAGACTCATGATGCGTCTGTAACTTTACGATAATGTGATGCCTAAGACAATCGCAACATTTTTACCTGCTGGTTGCAGCTATTGCAAATTCTTGTTCCTCCAAAAGATTCACTGATATGAACTAATGTTGTCAGTGGTTGTTTTAGTGAGTTTCACAGTGTCTAGGCAGCTGAAAACAGCCTAGGTTCCTCTTGGCAGAGATTCTTACATCATGGATTTGTGATGAAAGAATTTTTCCACACCAGCCCTTGTCAATTAATGTTTGATCTTTCAACTGAGGTAGAGAATCGTACCTCTTATGCCTCGGTCAGTCAGAAATCTGGCAACTTCAGTGGCGATGCTATAACAAGATGTGATTTTCACTTAGATCTCTGTTCTTAGTTTCTTCCCGGCCACATATTGACATACCTTTGTTTACTATACATTTTATCAGTTGTATTCTTGTCACTTACTTTCTCATTTCCTTCTTATTATTTTTCTGCGTATTATTGTTGTCGAAGTTGTCTCCTTTGTGATCCATGAGGTATAGAAGGAAACCTGCTTAAACTGTGATTTCTTGCTGATGCATAACCAACATCTATTATCAATGTAAATGAGCCACCAACTTTCCTGTTTAAATGTGAACAAAGTGGAAAGCGCGCTTGCAGGCATGCTGAGAGAAGACGAAGGAAGCAAAGAGGGAAATGAAAGCTGCACACAAACAAGCCATTATTAAACACATTTTTTCTTTAAGCTGGTTTCTGAAGAGCATCGAGCCTGAAGCACTTTAACTTGCCAAAAACAAGCTCCTTTTTGTGCTTTGAAATCAGGAGGTAAGATCAACACGGGATAAAAAGCTCAACACACAGGAAAGCAGAAGGACTCTTTATTTGTTTACCGTGCGGCAGGCCGAGGGCGGTAGTCAGACTTCTCTTCATCCACAGGAGAGCTCCTGCTTGGCGGCAGCACCGATGCAGCACATTGCCTCCCACCAGCATTGCACACAGCGCCATCTGCTAGGACCTGTTGGCTTGTTTGTTTTCCAGAGCAAACAGCAAATCACTTCTTTCCTGTTCCTGCTTTTTACCATATGCCACTGCCTGTGTATCAGAGCGAGGCATGTATATTAATGAAGTTAATCAAAGACGCGCACACAACCACATCTGCCAGGGGAATTTTCAAATGATTGCACCCGCCGGTAGATTCATTACGTTACTAACCTCTCCTGTCACTTTGGCCACCTTTCAGATGCAGATAAGGCTGTTACATACTGCGCTTATGTCATCTGTATGAAATGTTTGAACTGAAGCAGAAATTACCATTTTTCAAAGGCAAACCAATATACAAGTAATCTAAATGTAGGATAAGAGGCTAGAATCCTTGTGCTTGTACTTAATATAGTGTTATGTGCTCTCATTATGTCCCTGTTATTGCCACTGAGTATTGTGTGTAAACATGCTGCGCTTAGAAGCTTAACCAATTAGCATGCTACATTTCTGCTGTAAATACAGCTGCATATCTGAACACATGCTCACAATTATCTGTGTCACAACAGCAGGCACTGCATAGCAATCCATCTTTCAGATTTAAAAGATGCCAGAAGTCTTCCTCCTAGTGTATAGCAGTATTTGGAGAGACCCCGACAACCCAGTGTCATTGCAATTAGTGGCTACGATAAACAGCAGGAACAGCACGGCTAAGCGGTGTATTCCTGTACAGATGGCAAATTATCCTGCCGACAAGCTGCTGAAACCCTGAGAGCCTGTCAGGTACACATGGTGGGCCGTTGTTTCAAAGCATTGACCCAACTTTGAGCAGAGTGAAGGATCGCCTCCACGGTTTCACGAGGTGAGCACTTTTTAACGCGGAACTAATCGCTGCCGCGTTGGATACTGAGTAGGAACATTTAAGAACTTGGTTCCTGCTAATAGAATTTTAGAATTTAGTCTAATGAGGTTATTTTTGTCTGTGTATATATAAAATTGGAAATGATTTCATTCACTGTAAACCTTATTCATTAAAAAATGACTTAAAGGTCAAGTGTGTAGGATTTAGAGGCATTTAGCTGTGAAGTTATAGAATTCATGTGACTGAATGCCCCTGCGCTCACCCCTGTCCAAGTGTGTAGGATAACCTACCTTGGCAGTGAAACCAGTTATGAATGTGAAAGGCCGTCTGTAGAGCCAGTGCTAGGTTTGTCCGCTCTGGGCTACAGTAGAAACATGGCAGAACAAAAGACTGACTGTGGAAGATGACCCATTCCCTCTGCAGATATCATTAACTAAGACTCTTAGTTAATAAAAACTCAACAGTTTTTTATTTTCAGGTGATTAGACATTGAATAAAACATAATTATGAATTAGGACTGTGCTAAAAAAACTAATACGGCAGTATATCACAAAATTTAGATTTCATGTTATACTGCATCGATTTCCAGCTTTTCTAGCCTTAATTTTCATATGATGTTCACAGTGTGTCCAGGGTCACAGTAAGAATACTTGTGTGGTTTATGATGGCATTTACTTAAGTTCAGTGACACAAAAGAACATTTCTGTACTATGTTTTCAGTTTTAGTGTGTCCACTGTTTGTGTCCAGTTACAAAGTGCAAGAGTGCACTTAAATTTCGTTTTTCAGTTTGATGTATGGCAGCTACATCGGTGTATTCAGTTATTTGCCAACATTGTACAATGTGTATCACATTGTACAGTCCTTGTCAATATCCAGCCCAATTCTGATTACTATCCTGTTCTAAAATTAGATCCCCCAAAAGCTTACTACACACCGCAAGATTTTGTGCCATCCAAGAGGAAAGGTATGTTATAACCCAAAGCAGTGTCTAAACAAAATTGTATGTGCCAAAAACAAATACCACTGGCCTTGGTTGTGTGGCCGTTCAACTTCTATTCTGTTCTTTGTGAAGATATCTTTGGTCGTGTCTCCAAAACGGTCATCCAACGTCGCACAGTGAGAGAGGTTAGCAGAGAGATGTTGTCCCGTTCTTGCAACCAACAGCCAACAGCCTGAGACAAAATTCTGACAATCAGAAATTTAGGATGACCATCTCACAATGTGACAGCTTCTACGACCTATGTCTACTAAACAACCAATTAAAATGCAGCGTGAGAATACACAACGATCAATGCAACACTGGTGCTAAAGCAAAGCAAACAGAGATGGTTAATGGCTAGGCTAATAAATACTTAAATTGCATGGTATGTTGTGGGCATTTATGTAGGTTGTTCTGATTTGATTTTTTGTCCTTTGAGTTATGTGATAGGTTTAGAAGCAAATTGTATTCTGTCAGAATGGTTGTCTGATACTTGAACATCTTTGAAAAGCCTACCCCTCTGAATGTCTGTTTCTGTAATTTTCCAAAGTTGATTATTAGCTTTCTTTTTCATTTATCAAACTGTTTCATGCACTTTTTACATTAGCAAGCGAATTCAACTCTATGAATGTCATATGAATGTCAGGACTATCTGACTAAAAGTATCTGCAAGTTATTCCCACCTCTAGGCTTGACAGGTCTCCAAAAACTTAAGCGTTGCCCTTCAGGGAGCATAGTGTCTGTGGTCAGCATGCACTCGCGTTTGTTTCAATGGATTTCTGGGGTTTCAGTGGTATAAAAGGACGAGTAAGGGCATCAGTAAGGGCGAGTAAGGATTTCTTGTAATCGCCAAGTTGCAGGAAATTGATGTTTAAAAGCACAAAGTGCATAAACTTATCAGCTCATTGACCTCTATTGTTCCTTCACTGGACTAAAAAACATACTCACTCCCAACTTTGTTTTGGCACCTCTGAAAATGTGTTTGTCGACATGCCAGTCACCATCGCCATCACGCTGTGGACTCATACATGTATCCGTATTGAGTTTACCTAAAGTTGGCGCTCTGTTATGAAGACCAACTTCCTGTGCACCCATGCAGAGACCCAGTGCCTGTTTACTTGGAGCAGTGCCAATGGTTTGTTCAAGTATCTGAACAAGTATGTGGTTTATGCACTCATCATAACCTTAGCTTCTCAAATATGACTGTTTTCACCATTTTCATATTTATCATTAGCACCACATCACAAACAGCATAAATACCAACCTAAAACATAAGAATTCAAATAAGATATGACAAAATTAGAAACAAAGAAAATGCAAAGAAAGTGTCACTCTGTAATCACGATAGAAACCAAAGCTGTGGTGTTTTTATATTATAGAAGTTTTCTGAACAGTTTTAAATTATCATTTGTATCCGTGCAAAGAGGTTTGTCGCTTAAATTACTAACTGAAACTGACAGCGGAAAAGACAACTGTTCCTTTCAGAGTCTATTAAGTTCTATTCAGTCTCACACCGGTAAGTACTGTGTGTCAATATTACTATACGACTGCACTGTGTGTGTTGATTTGTTCCTACTTAGTGCATAATTACACTTGTGGGTTTGCTGAGAGGAACTTAATTTGATTGTTCTGCCTGTCACTCAGTATGAACAAAGACAAATATGAAATGACGTGTTTGAGGTTGCTTGATTACTGGCTTTGGTTGGACATAATTGAGTACATATTTTTTGAAACTCAGCGTTGTGGCTCTCTGTCTTTACCTTGCCAACTTTCAACCACAGGGTTACTGTAATGCATCTTTAATACGTCTCTGCGCAAGTGGTTAGCTTGCATTTGGACTGTGTTTTGTTTTCATGCGGCATCTGTTTTTTCCCTGAGGCATCTAAAAAGGCTTTCCTGTCGTTTCTGGTCCAATAAAGTCATCTCAAAGACAGACATGCTTTCCGAAGGGTTGTTGGCCAGCGTTAGACCCACGTGTCTGTGCCTCTGGCTGTGTAATGCATGAATGCCTACATGATGCATACAGGAGTTTTGGAAAGAGGAGGCATTAAAACACAGTACAACAATCTGGCAAGGCTTAACCCCACACCTAGTGAGATCTGAAGCAGGAGAGGAAGAATGCTGTCTGTCTCAAGGTCTCCTCCTGGGTCCCTGCTGATGAATCGGTCGAAGGATTGGAAGGTTTCCAGGAGCCAATTTTACCACCCCTAAAGCCCCAAAAAATACAAACTGATCTCCTCCTACCACCAAGGTTGGCTTCGGGCAGCAGTCCAGCTGAAGGCAATGCCCTGATCAAGTATGATAGTGGTCTAACATCCTTCGCTCAGACAGGGATGTACTGTAGGCTGAACACTGCAGTCTGGGAGCCACTGACCTTTTGTTAACTTGACTGATGGGTTTATACTTTCCCGACACAATACAATTCCTGAGAATACCATCAGATTGACTCAAACATGGCAGACAAGTGTTAACTCTTACTCAAAGTTTGACAAGTGTGGCAACATGTAGGTGTGTGGACATTGATCAGTCACTGAAGATTTGTCTGGTAGGTTAAACTGCAGATTTATTTTTTAAAAAAAACCTTTCTTTCTCTCTTATTGATCATCCTAGCTTCAAATCAAGATTGTGTGTGAATTTGAGTCTCACAGAACATTTTGGAAAAACCTTTCTGCATTATGCAGCCCTGCAGTCTCAGACAGTTACACACACACTGTGCAGGGCACCTTTGGTAAATCACATTTCCCGATAGTCTGACCCATATGAGCCAATGCACTTGATACAAAAGCCTGTAGGCTGTCAGAGAGAGATACAGATAACATCACCCAACACCCTTGCCCTCCTGCCATCACCCCAGTGCTGACCTCCGCCTCCATGGCCAGCATTTCAGCCTGGCTGTCTGTTGCCGCACGGCTCTGCTGCAGGCGAGGCCACTTGTGAATCAGCCTGCATAGTGAAACCAGAGGCCAGGGGTCACTATGAGTCAGTTGAGTGGACATTTATGACACCCCCACTGTCAAGACCCCCGTAGCATTTGATTTTCACCTCATGACCGATTCTGGCCACTGGCTAAGGACTCGCGTCGCAACAAACAAATAGCAAGTAATGTTGGATTATATCATTTGTGTTTCAGAATGTCTCCTTCTGTTGTGACATGGTAGCAAAAAAGAAGTTTTACTGATATTGCATGTCTGAAATGAACAAAAAATACCACAGAACAGTTGATACCATTCACAAAAAGATGGCTGGTGTCATAACTAAAGATTGTTCTGATATCGTTTTTTCCTTCTTGATACTGATTCCGATACCCAAACTTGCGTAGCAGCCAATAAAAAGGACTGATCCGGTACCAGCACATAAAAATAACAATTCCTTTAAAATGTAAGGTGGAATTGTAATTACTAAAATAAAATTATTTAAATAGAATGCTATAAAACAGTGGTGCAACAGCAACTTCAAAACTAAAATTTTGAAAAATCAAATTCCTTACACATCACTTTTTTACTGGTGGATGGACTTTCAGTATAAATTATTGTCAAATGTAGCATTTTGCTAGCTCCGTCAAATCTCTCAGTTCTTTTTCACTGCTCTTAAAAAATAGTAGTTGAAAGTGGCAGCGCTGCGCAATTTCCTGTCCACTGTTTTTGAAAGGCAGAGAAGAATTGATTTTCTATATGCAACATTAGTCAGAGCTAACTAAGCTAACTGGGATGTAGCTGGGTACCGTTTAGCAGCTAATCAATCACATGGTATCCAATCGGTGCAAAGACTGGCGTACTCGACGATGCCGGTAACAGCATTTTCAGCAGTATCAGAGGCATTTTCCGATACTGGTATTGTTATCCGAACAACTGTAGTAACACTGGTAGCTGAATGCTCATTACACTCAGCCACTGAGCCGTCTTGGCAACATACTGTGCATGACAGTCACATTTGCTGCTGTGGAAAGTGATTCCAGCACTTAAACAACCAACCAGCGAAACAGCATGTGCTAAGTTTTTTTAGCAGCTGCTGAACTGAAGTCAGTTCAGCTCACCAAATTTCCTGCAAGTTGTGAAATTTGCTGAGCAGTATGTAGCTGTATGTTGCTATATTATGAGTTTGAGAAATAGTTGTGCTTTATAAATGGGCATCGCTTTTGGTTTACAACCTGCTTTAGTCTTTTATAAGCATATTGTTTCAGGAAATTAACTTCGGGCTCTTTTTAACGCCGTGCTAAAGGCTCATTAAACAACCCAGATGGTGCTTTCTAGTGACATTCTAATAATAGCACAGTGCTTTAGTTATGATCACCCTGAAGGCCTTTGTGCCTCCTCTCCACATCTTCCCTCTGTCACACGCACTCATGCTCACACCCTTTGCCCCTGCTTTGACAAGCTGAGCGGAACAATAACCACGCGCCAGCTGATGCATGATCCATGGATTTGACCTGCTGACCCCAAGACACATTGTTACAGCCTGTTTACATTGTGCAAATTGACAAATGTTTTCATTGGGGCCTTTTAAGTAACTCCCAACAAGTTCCCGACATGCTCGCACCATCATCGTCCTTTCTCACTTCCTCTGTAACCGGTTCATCATTTCTTAAGATTTGTCGTGAGCTGAAGATCACATGAAAGGACTGCAGATGAAGACGGGCAAGATATGTAGGTGGTGGAAAGAGCACATTTGTATTCTGCCCATGCTCATAGACATTAGGAGGGCATCAAGGTGCAAATATGAGTCAGACAGCGCTCATAATGAAAGAATCGAGACGCATTATGAAATAAGTGAAAGTGACCAATGAAGAGCGACGCGGCACTTGCTGCTTTGAATTCCAATTACAGACACTAGTAGAGAGAGAGAGAGAGAGGCTTTTTAATGTCTCTCGAGGTATTACGGGGCTCTGATATAGAGACAGAGTCTCACATAAAGGTCAGCGAGGCAGAGGTTGGCAGGTCACAGAAAAAAAGACTCAAGTCTCTTCACTAGATCAAAATGAGGAGATGAACTTGCCACTCTTCAAAATAGATGAGTGCATACCAGTGATTCAACGGTCCCCCTTGTTTCTCAGTGCTGAGATGTCGGCAGTTTCTCCACAGAGGGGTGGCAGGGGTGAAAAGGAGTGGCAAGGACCACTATTGAGAAGAGTGGATTATCTCATGAAGGGAAATCAATTAGAACGTTACGGTGGACTGTGAACATTTATCCATTTAGCTTGACCACTATTGAATTTCCATGATGGGCTTTGACTGTTCAGAGGGAGAGATCAGAGTTAATGGCAATTGTTCTGCACTCCTCCAAATGTATTATCTGCCTTATTCAATGAGAGACACTTCATCAAACCAGAGAGAGCCCTGCGGCCTATTGATAGATGGGCTTTGTGTGGGGTTTGAAGAAAAAAGATGAGGCATGGGGGTTGAAGGCTGAGGGGAGAATGGGAGGGAGTGTGGGGTTTGAGGGGGGTAGTCACAGATGTCCAGCCCTTTGAAAGAAAATTAAACAAGTACCTCATTAGCCAACGCTCCAGTGCTCCCTGGAGGTGGCCACTGAGCCAGGCTTTTTAATGAGCTGGGAACTTAAATGCTGCCAAAGTTTACCCCGGCCTTGCCTTTCTCTGTTAGGCCACTGGGAAGAGCCGTGCCCTCCCCCTTTGCCCCAAGTCCCCTCCACCCCCCACCTCACCCCGGCCCTCCTATTCCATTGAGGGCCGCTCATGCAGAGGAGAGAGAGGCACCACGCTGATTCTCTGCCTTTCAGCTTCGGAGAGGGGGATAATGCTGTTTTTGTACCACGCATCCAGAGGAATTATGTGCGCTAATTTGATTAGGGGAAGATTTGATTAACTGGAAAATGAGGGCTTTGCTTAGACTTTCACACGCTTAATTTATCCCTTGCAAAGCAGACGCAACATTGTGTCATGAAACTCAGAAGGCATATGAGAAGCCCATTCACCAGCTAGATGGCCCTTTCAGACTCAACAATATCTAGGACTGCCACGGTTCAAATTGGGATAATCAGTTTAGAGCTTTTTGCCTGGCCTCAGAATACAAATTGCATTTGGCATTACTAGTGAAAAGGTTCAAAGGATAATGAGGTTAATGTAGCAGGGAATGGAGCTAAGGCAGAAAAATGTCAGAAGAAAATGCAAAACTAGTGGCATTGTTGCATGTGTTGGATGTGATGGTTTCTTTTCACCTCTGTGGTTTATATCTATGCGATACCTTCTGTGGTTGCCAAGAGATTATGATAGTTCTTCAGCAGCAAATGTTAATTAAATATAGAGTATGTCAAACACAGTGTGTAGAAATTTAGCACTTTTAACACGTTTGCACTGCATGTTCAATGACATTTCTTTGCAAAGTGAAAGGGCTATTATTCTTTCGATGCTTTGAAGTCATTTAGTGGTTTTCACTTGTCTCTATGATCCCTTTGTATACTCTGGAATGGCCACAGGGACCGAAGGAGCTGGATGCTTTGTTTTTGCTCTTTTAACATGCAGCCATGAAGGTCATATTACTGCACAGTGATGATTACATTTGAATTAAAAGCGACTTCTTCGGGGAGAGAGAAGAAAAAAGAGCCACGGGCAGGCTTGATCTTTTTTCTGATCTAAAACCCTACACTGAGTGACCTTCCCCTCTGTCTGGCTGGATCTGCGGTTGGCGGTTCTCTATTTTAAACAAATAGCTCTTTTATTTTACACAGGGATTGCCTGGATTACCTTTTAATAAGGGCTTAGCCACTCTTAGCACAACATCCCAGCCCCAGTGCTGGGCTGGCCAGCACCAGCCCGGCCCATAATTATCCAAAGCAAACTGAAGGCCCACAGTTTTTCTAGAGCCCATGTATTGTATATGTCTGATTTTTTTTCTTTTTGCTCCTTGTTTTTGTCATCTGTCACACTGCTACTATAGAGGCTTTGAATCTGGAAACTCTGGAAGCCAAAAAATTGTCATTAAAAAAAGAGCAGAGATGAGAGAGGGAGGAAGGTGGGTGAGGAGAGAAAGGGATGGAAAGAGAAATATGGAAACCCAGACAGATCAGCTGTCTCCTGTTGGACTTCACTCCATCTTCCCCATCTGTTCACCCCAGTTTTAATTAAATCTACTGAGATGAGGATTTTTCCCTCTTGTGCCACCTATTTCCCTCCTCGTTCCCCTCTCGCTGCTTCGCTCCCATGCTGTACTTGAGTGCAGGTGGGTTGATGCCAACGTCCACTCATCTCCCCACCTCGCTGCCAGCTGCTAATGAGAGTGAGCCAGGGTGGCGCGAGGACGTTGCCAGCCATTATGAGCTGTTAATGAGGAGCATTCGAGAAAGGCCCTGGCCTAGGCCTGCTGCCATCAGCCACCGCAGCCTTTATCTCCTGCACACAGACACACATACAGCACATATACAAACATGCAGACAGTTTTGTTACATATGCTTGCATACTGTCTTCTAACAAAAAATTATGTTTGTTTCCAATTAAAAGCGGGTGTTTTTTTGACACCTCTAGAGACAGCGTATTTACACACCTCACAGCAAAACACAGCGGCATATTTTAATGAGCTATCTCCCAGGTGATGTGCTCACGTGTGGTTGGCTAACCTCACACAACCTCACATGGGAGCCCTCTGTTTTTTGCTATTGACACGTTCCTGGCAGACTACTCCTGCATTAGCATAATGGCCTCCACATCTACTTCATTTCCGTGGCCCAACCCTGCGTCAGCCATAGCTGTGTGCTTCACCTGCTCCTGGCTAGGAAAGTGGTGTCTGCTGAACCTGTTGGCTGTGTGACTGAAAAGGGCTCGTTGCAACAATGCTGTGAACACATTCTCTCGTTCCAGGTTGGCACAGGAACATGAAGCCTCAGCCTGACCTGGTGGCTAACTGTAATGCTAAGCCAAAACTCAGTGAATACTGTGAGAGTTCCTGCCCTCTTTTTCGGTGGAGGGTAGTTGGAGTGGGGAAAAAAATCAATACAGCAGAGTATTTTGCGTGCTGGGGTAAAGTAACAAAATACATTTACTCAAATTACTGTGATTGGGCAGCTCTTTTGTGTACTTGTGTTTTTTTGAGTATATTTTAAAATCAGTAATTTTACTTTTACTTAAGTGCATATCGTTGGAAGTAACTGTATCTCAATACAGTTTTAAATAACTCAATTACAAAGTTAAAAACAAAAAAGCTGAAACAAGAAGTTTCTCCAAGTTTCCTATGAACTGGTGCTGCCAGTAACTGAATGAACAACAGTCAGTCACACACAACTAGACAGCAAAGGGACGTTGGGGAGCAGAGATTGAGACGGATGGAGATGGAGAGATGATATCACAACCCCCTGCCAGCCCCCAAAAAGTAACTAAATAACTTTTACTCTGAGTACCTTTTAAATTAACTACTTACTTACATTTTTACATTTCTTTCTACTTAAGTAAAATTTCATCAAGGCAACAGTAATTCTACAAAAGAAGATTTTTTTGGACTCCATTCATCCCATTTTCGTTGCAATATTGTCTAAATTAAACTATTTGGTACTAAACCAAAAAAATAGGAGGTTGGTTTTTCAGACTACTAGATGGTGCTGAGTTTTTATTTGGTAAGGTCAACAGGGGTCAAGGTTAGCGGGATTGATAGGGTTTTATAACAGCGTTGACAGCAACAACTTTTGAGGTAAAAATTTTTAACTTTTTGTGTTCTCTTTGGAAAAAATGTCATTATACCCGTAGACAGCTATTAGTACGTGAGATCTCTTTGTTTTTCCATGTCTGTATATTCAAGATTGGTAAAATCATATTGCTTGCATTCTGTTTGCCTAATCAATGACGCTCTCTGTATTCTCTGTCCTGATTGGCCAGTCAACACTGAATATTTCAGCGACCGGTGACATCGGGCTGCTAACGACAGGGTTAGTCAGCTCAAGCTCCAGCTTGAGATAGACTGGTTTACTCCGCTGCAGCTTCCCCTGCAATTGTTTAAACTGGACTTGAAAGAGAGAGCGACAACAAATGAAATGACCAGAGCAAAAACAGGGCGGGGAGGCAGCAGCAGAGTTGCTTCCCAGCGAGTCTCATGCTACAGCTAATGTTAGCTCGTTAGCCCATTAGCAAAAGTTACCAACTGCAGCTTTAACAGTCCCATTTTGCTGAAAAACTGAAGCGTATTATCTAACCATACCCCAGATAAAACAGATGTTGATGAAGTTTTGCTTCGGTAACATAATTTGCAGTTGTAAAAACAAAATAAATTGCAATACATCACAATAACCAGCATATTCCAAAATGTTTAAAATTGCAATATTATCATATCATGTATTAAGTGTTGTGAAAATGTATTGACTTAATTATTGTGGTAATATATTTTTTTGAAAATATAGCATAATATTTTTTTCAGTTAAATCCCATCTAGACTGTAAGTGAAATGTTGTAGTTTGCATAACAGTTTCAGGAGCTTTAAATTCTGGTAATACCTCATTTCACTTGTAGCATGCTTGTTTTTGCACTGCACTTTGTCTCCGATAATATAAAATAACAGAGCTTTCATTTCGACCAAGTTTGTCCACATCACCCACTCACAAGGGCAAACAAGCAGCTCTTGGCCTTGCACTTCTCAATTCACTTTGCTGCCTCACTCTCCTATTGATATAATTTTTCTTTTCTCTTTTTATTTTGTCTGCCACCTCACCTTTAACTGTGTAATTCTCATGCTGTCTGCCTCGGAAATTCGGTCTTCTGCCTTTTTCTTTGTCTCACCAACCTACGCCAAACAACCCTAGCACTATGGGCACTATGGAGAGGCTGATGCTCACTTAGCACTGAATTTCCTATCACTTTATTTGTTTTCGCAGCGCCTCGAGTTAAGAACAATCACATCACACCTTCCAAACTGAGGCCACACATTTAACACAGTTTTAGAAAGCAAACAGTGTTACATTATGTTGTTTAAAGACTAAATTTCTAACCTTCAGTGTAATATTTCAGGGGGGTGCTAATCTAATCTAATAAAGACAAACAATAACTGAAAAAAAGATTTCCTGACTACGTATCAATCTCTTGACTTTAACTTGCGTTATGTGAATGGTAGCATAAATTGTTTGTGATACACTGTGCATTTTTTTGGCTGCTCTCACTAGATCAATATTATAAAAATCTTGTTCAAAATGTTGTACATGTTTTCTGCAGTTTAGCTTAAAAACTCAAATTTGCCTTCTTGTGCCTCCTCAGGATCTTGGATTTCAAGTCGAAATTCAAAAAATGTCCCGTGGGTTTGAACAATACTGGGCTACACCATATGAATTTGTATGGGTGGAACTGCCAAAGGGTCTGAAGGTTATCTGAAGGTTATTAAAGTACATGTGGTGGATTTTTGCTTTTCTTTTTCCAGTCAATAACCCAAACATGGATGTACACTTCAAATTTTTTTAGATTTCGATTTTTTCCTTCTTGGCAAAAAACCACGAGAATGACGCATCCATACTTTGCAGCAGGCGATAAAGTAATCAAAGCCTGTTTGTGCCTCGCACAGGCATCATGCAGCATTCTTGTCACAACTGTTATGTCAGTTGGTGGCAAAGCTGATTTTTCCATGGTGGTGATTAATATCAAATCTGACACGACAGGGGGAGAGATACTTCACTGCAGTGACAATAAAACAAGTGTTTTCATCATTCGACAGACAGGCGCCTAGGGCCAAACAGCTTGCATGTCACATGATCTCAACAGCCAGATTATTTGCTGTGGGTGACACAGTTCCCTCCGTAAACTCCACACATACACAAAGTGTGGGGCTTGTAGTATATAATTAAGATGTTGACAGAAATAAGGGCTCATCTTGTTCGTTTCAGACGTGAACTGACAAGGAATGCAACAATTTACTCTTTGTATTTCAGCTCACCTTCTTTGCTGGGAAATAGCACTTGTACAATGTTAGGCATTCTTCTGAAATAAAAGACAAGTAGACGAGCACGGCAATGGTATCACTGCACGCCTACCACTTGCTCTATCTGGAGGGCATGATCTGCTGTGTTTATACGGAGGATGTGTTAAAACTGAGAGCTCTTGGGCACTTTGCTGAACAGAAAGTTAAGGCCAACACTTTTTCATATCAAGGGAAATGCTCCGTGTTTACAGGCACTGGACTGTCAAGGCCTCTCCACTTTCCCTTTTCAGTGTCACTGTTAAGAGCTTTTTCTGTGAGAATAAGGGCAACAGCGCTCTTGAATATAAACATCAGTCCTCTTTTGTTAAACTATTTCTTGTTTTTTCCTCTGGAGGCTTTCTGATTTACCTCTGGGGTATGTCTTCATGTGTTACAGAGACAGAGAGAAAGGAGAATGCAAATACTGCTGCTGTAATAGTTTAAAATTATTCTGCGAGGGTGGAAATTAAAATAATATAAACAGTGTCTGTGAGTGTGAAAATATTGGGCTATTCTGCCATGGTTAGACAGTTTACATTTGTTAGCCTGGGGCTTGCATTTTCTCCAAATCCAGCACATATTGTTTGGTGTGTTTTGGTTGGAGAACTGCAAAAGCTAAGCACCATTTGAATTCTGACATTCCACATAACTCATCTGTTCATGCCCTGCTAGTCCTCTTTCACTTGCTGCTGTTTGCTTTGCTGTGATTCCTTTTTTTTTCTCTGGTGTCCTTTTCCAAGTAGATAATTGACAACAACAGCGGCCTGAAGTCCAAAGCAAGGCCCGTTCCAGCTTCAAAGCTTCCTCGTGTCCAATGGAGCTCAGACTTAAAGCCCTTGCGCTGCGTCTTCGCAGCTTCGGTTTCTTTCACACATGTTGGGAATCATTGATTCTTTAGTCGATTGTTCTAGTCTAGTCATTGGAAAAGCCTCGCCTGCTCCGTCAGTGGTGTGTGCAGCTGTGAGTCTGTATGTGAGTGTATGTGTGTGTGTGTTCCTCTGTGTAAATGAGTTCCAGCTAGATTTAGAGGAGGATTTTAGTTCTAGGCAAGCTGAGCCCATGGCACAGCCAGAACAGGTTGAGTTTCAAAGGGGCTTATCAGGGGAATTAGGCAAGCCTTTGGAGTTTGAGCATAGCCTAATTCCTGGTGACCTTTCCCTGGCTCTGGTTTGACTTTTTGTGGTGATCAGCAAGTGCTCTAACAAGCTTTTCCGTCTGTGTGGCTGGGGATTACCGTGGAACAGCCGTGCCCTCCCCTGCACTCACAAGAAGCCATCTGTGGTGGAGAGAGAGTAGGTAATAGCGAGAGAGCGAGAGTGAGCAGAAGTAGGCAATAGCCTGAAGGGGCATTGTCATGCCTGTCTGTGTGTTGGTGAGGATTCTGCGCTTGTCAGAGTCTCCTTTTGTGACAAATTGGTACGTTTTGTTCTGCCATTTTTAACTGCCAGACACTGACAAGCCTTTCAGCCCATTATTCAAGCATTCATGGGCATTTGAATTATTTTTCTTTTTTCAAAGGGGAGTCTCTTACTTTGTTTTTTTGGTTTTTTGGTTTTTCTCCTGGAATATCAGCGTGATATTTTTTTCACCTTCTCCTCGGCACAAAGGCTAGGATTATCATTATTTACAGAAAGGGCTTAGTGGTGTCTGAGGTAAGTGTACACTCTCTTTCATCATTGTTTTGAATACTTCGGCTTGTATGAGGCAAGCATCAGGTGCACAAACTTCTCCCTGATGGCTTTTTGATTCCAGTGTTTATTAACACACAGCTCCTTATGCAGCATCGTTTATAAATAACATGAATTCTGAAGCAGATGAGTAATGGTAAAGGGGAAGCGTATGGTTTAATCAGGCTTTATGTCTCCTTTTTGTGTTTCAGTACAACAGTATGCTAATGAGAAGTTATGTCATCTGATTGCATCTATTATAATTTCACAGATGATCTTTGTCCTGAA
The DNA here is from genome assembly GCA_029783665.1 of Naso thynnoides. Taxonomy (NCBI): domain Eukaryota; kingdom Metazoa; phylum Chordata; class Actinopteri; order Acanthuriformes; family Acanthuridae; genus Naso; species Naso thynnoides. The sequence continues at coordinate 5,455,122 of JAQLOL010000006.1, forward strand.
ACCCCTGCTGTTAACAGTTGAATTGATTGCATTTAATCAGAGCATTTCTGAATTAATTATGGAAACAGAGAATGTCACATCACTTGTAATTAAACAGATATCTCGTTGCCTAAATGTAAGTGATCATAATGTTTATTTTACTCATTTTACTAGTACGTGCATCTCTGTAGGTCGTGTATAATCACAAGTATAGAAAACGCTGTTGCACAGTTGTTCCACCTTTTTTTAAAATAACAGAAGTCTTGGATTCATTCATTCATTTTACCCACTGTTCCCATTTCATGACATGCATTGTGTGCCCACAGCCCAGCAAAACACTCTGGTCTTCATGGTAGATTGCTTTTTAAACTTTTGATTTTTCTCAAGTCGACTAAAATATTGTTTTCATCAATGTGGAAACAATATACACACATTTCTCACTGGGGAATAAAGGATTTCTTGCTGTTTAAGTAATTTAAACATAAACTTCCTGCATTGAAATGTCTAAAAAATACTATATCTTTGATATGCATTTTGTTAAGTTATGCACTTACATTACTCCAAATGTTTTCAACAATGTTCCAACTCCAAGAAAGCTGTAACTTTACTTAAGGCAACAATACATTTAATTTTGTCACATGACATTAACTTCTGAGGTTTTAACAGTCAGAGATTGAAGAAACAAGTCAGCAAACACGATCAAACATGACGTAAATAAAACTTTTATATATGACAATGTGAACATTTATGGATAAGTCAGATAGATGAAGTTTCATCTGCAAATAGCTTTTTTAACAATTAAAAGAACAAATCCCGTGATCTGCTACTTCAACACGTCCTCAAACTACGTCTTTTGTTCTGAATGTTTTAATAAAGGCCCCTAGCTGCAGAAATTAGCCTACGCTTTGTGTGTTTGAGTCCGTCTGTTAGATTTAGATTAGATTTCAGCGATATCACGAGAGAGAGTGCTGTTGTACTGAATATCGTCACTGTTGTGATGATACAAACTTCACTTTGTTGACAGTAATAAGAAAACACAGATTATGATTTGTTATTTAATTATTTATTTGGCTCCACCTACACAAATAGTTCCACAACTGGACTGGTACAGGACTGTTGCTAAGCAACGCAAACAATTAACATGTTCATGCACATTAGCTTACTTTACAAGTTACAGAGGGTCCACTAATTCACTTTCTTGCTTCTTTCCTTCTTTTCATACTTCTCTGAAGACAGTCTGGAAAAATGTCCATCTTTTTGGTGCAGCTCGTTACAAATTAACCTGGCAGTCGCCAATTAGTGATTAGAACACCTGTTAGGCGGAGTAATACACAAAGTGAAAAGTCCCAGTGCTGTTGTAGTTTATATCAGCACTCATGGAATGCCTCTTGTCCAATCAAATTGCTTGTAGGAACTAACTGTTCTATAACAAATGACATAAAAAATATTTTCACAACAGTCCAGAATGTGATGATGATTTTTTTTTTTTGAAAAATTTTATTTAACTTGTAATTTAAAAAAAAAAACTCATCCGCAGTAAAATTCCTATTTTATACAATTTCAAGATAAAAATTCAGTGCAAATATGAAGAATCAACAGCAAACCCAAAAAAAGCCCGTTCCTATTGCAATACTGTGAATTTTCCTTAGAGTCTGAATTTGAACTTTTCTGACTCTGACTTCGTTTCAGCGTGCTGTGGTGATAGCCTAAGTAAAACTCTGCCAGAGAAGAATACACTGAACAATAACTACAGCCAGTTTAGTAAGTTCTAATGTCATTAGTGACTGTATGGACATATTTGAACACATGATGTCAGAGTTAAGGAAGTACCTTCTGTTTTTTTTTTTTTTAGTTCCAAATTACTCTTCAAGTAACATGTGCCTGTGAGATATGAGCTTTTGTCAGACTGTGATTAGCAACCACATCATGCCGTTTTATATACAATATTTGCATTAGTCAGAAAAAGGAATACATTGTTACTTTTCCTTCCTTTAGGCTGTTCAACAGAGTTTGAAACCCAAAAGCAATCATCAGA
>JAQLOL010000006.1:5457235-5472497 GCA_029783665.1 Naso thynnoides
AAATTTTACATCTTTTTTACTATCACTGTTACAGTCACATAGCAAGTATTTCAGCTAATCTCAGCTGGAAGGAACATTCCTAACCTGATTTGAAACTCTCAGGCTGTTTTTGCCTGCAGCAAGGTTACAGCCTGCGAGTAAGAGCTGCTTTTGAAGCACAATTCAGAGAAAATAAGTCTCTGAACATTTGTGTTAAGATATTTATGTTTTACTTTTTAGACTTTATGTTATGGTCCTTTGCATATTTAAGGGATGGCCCGACAGTGTGTGCCCAGTGCTACAGGTATGTTTTTCCTGATGGCCATGCCAGGGCACACTGAAAGACCAGTGTCGAACTGCTGCTATGTCACTTTAAGAAAGCGCCATGGGTACAAGGGTGGGGAGAGCCTCATCATCATCATCATGCAGCAGTCATCTGGGTAGCCTCTCCTCCCTCTCTACTGCATTATCATAAAAAGTGATTTAGGACTGATTGATGCAAATGGCCCTCTGTTCTTTTCTATCATTAACGGGCCCTTCGCCGTGGCCACAGGCGGTGATTAAAGCTGTCATTTCCAGCTACTCATTAAAGGAGCGCGCCGGGCCATGGGAGGGATTCAGAGAGAGCTGGAGAGGAAGAGAGGGAGGAAGAGAGGGAGGGAGGAAGGGAGATGGACTAAAGAAGGAGGAATGGGGCCTTTTTCTTCCTGAAGAAGTGCCGTCTATTGAATCTCCCCGTCTAAAAAAATGGAAGCTCATGCAGTGTTTGTATAATTGTTGTATTCCCCCAAGTCTGTCTTAAAAAGAGGGGGAAAAAAAAGTCTGTGGTCAAAATACAATATAATAGCATCTTTTATGATTCACCAAATCCCTTTTTAGTTTAGGCAGCCAGTGGGGCTGCTTCTGAAAAAAGCCAGCAGTAACAAGCGACAGTAGGGTTCAAATCGAAGTCACTTTACAGTTTGTATTAATTTTCACATTTTGTGTGGAACTAGGAAAAAGTTATGACGCACACAGACTGTAAAAAAAATCAATACAACGCTGTTTTATATTTCTGTTTTGCTGCTGGCTATAAATCACAAACAATGCTCACAAAGAAAGTGAAACTGTTGACAAAACAACCACAACAACCCCAGATACTGAAGTGTGTCTGCTGCCGCCCCATGACTCCTGGCAAAGACATTACTCTGTGTGGCTCGCACATACACTTGAACATGGATGTGAGTGTGTTTGTGTGCTACTTGCCGGTAGGAACCTTATCTACTCTAATGGGGGGGTTCTTGGCTGTGAGGCAGTGAGATGTGAAGCTCCAGCTGAGCTCCTCTCCGCAGGGGCCTACAATACCACCGTGTCCTGGGGACCTGCGCTAATGGCCTGGGGAGCCCTTACTGCTATTGTGCCCAGCAGGCCTACCCCCCCCCCCCATGCACATACAAAACCCCAAGCCTCCAACCCTCCCTCCCCCTCCCTACATCTCCTTAATCTTTCAGTACAATTCAGACTCCTTTAGATCACACACTGGGATTCTGGACAGGGGGTGCACATGGCTTATACCAATGAGACTGGGATGACGGTTAGAGGGAAGGAAGACAATAAGAGGAGGAGGATATGTTTTCTTAGTGCTAAGGCACCGGTCCGCTAAGCTCTAATTAGGGAGGACCATTAATTGGCGTAATTCTATAGCAAAGGTTTACTGGTCCAAGATGTGTTATTCTTGAACCCACCAAGTCAGTGTCCATGGAAATACAACTAAGTTATTCCCTTCTTCTAGCTGCTGGTTGATGTCAGTGTAATCTCTCCAGCAGCATTTCTCACGTGTGCCAACATTCTCACTTCATTGCAGCTAACACTGTGTCATCTGCACTTGAGAAAAGTAGAAAAATTGGATCACTGGTGCATCGTCTTCATTTTGGACAAGCTAGCAAGATGTGTGTCACACTGCAGGACTCTTCACATTTGACCTCTCCCACGAGTTCAAAGTGAATGCAACTCACTTTTCTTTTATCAGCAGGGAGTGGATGAGTTAGTCATTGTTTTTAGGGGCGCTTTGCCGACTAACGGCCTGAACATACTTTTCGCAATGTGTGCTCGTGGCCTGATGTGGACTCATCTTGTCATGCAGACTGTAAAACCAGTTTTATTCATACTAAAAACAATGGTCCAAATGACGATTTTCACATTGTGCATACCAAACACCCACAGATGCAGACACAGAAAGTATGATTAGGCCTTAACAGTATGGTTCTCAGGTGTAGGTCTTTCGTGAGATGCAGTTTTAGCAATTAGTCGTCAGATGGAAGCAGCCCTGCCAAAAAACGGAAAAGTCTTTCGTTAGCATCTTTTAAAAAATCTGCATTCACATCAAGAACCCAAAGCACTGTAGTATGCATGCCAGGCGGGTAGCTGGTGGCTGAAATTTTTAATGGCATACCATCAGAGCTGCTGAAGTGGTTTACTTCCTGTTGCTAGTAAGCCCTAAGCAGCCACATATTAAAGAAACTCTGCCATAGATTGACCTCTAAAATTATGCTACAAACACTTAAATTTGCCTCAATAGACTGTTGTCATATTTGACCAGCTTTGGGTGCACTGTGGAGTGTATAATCAGAGTTTGGCAGTGACTATTGCAGATTGCATTGACTTGCGCTAGCAATAGCATTAGCTTAGTCATCGTTTTCATAGGCTTTCTGTTTTGCCAGTTTACACAGCTGGAAAGAAGCTCACGTTTTCTCAAAGATTGTATGGTGGAACTGCGCTCTCTGGGACTTCGCTGTTGTCATGTCAAAGGAAGGCCAAAGCACAACAAAAGTGTTTCGTTCAATGCAAAACAAAACAATTGCTCATTGACAATTGGTTGCAAAGTACAGAACACAACTTTACTAGTTTTTCCCCTGTGGAGTCATCATGTTTCCTTTAAAGTTATACAGATTTACTTTACCTGAGCCCAGTTTTACTCTCAGAGAACATTCGCCACATTCAGGCACAAATGCACATAAAATGCTAAAATATGAATAACTTCTGGTCATTGGTGTAATGCAGTTGTACCTGTGTTTATAGCCCATTAAATCAAACTAGTGACATAACTGCGTTTTTGTAAGAGCAATGTGTAGGCATGCATGCATCTGTGAAAGAAAACCGCACCGGCTCTGTCCATTGGTGGCCTAATGGTGCAATAAATTTTGCTCCGTCTGTTCTGTTTTTAAGGAAAATGGATTTTTTTTCTCCTCCCCACTTGCTCTCTAAACTGGTTTTAATGAAGAAGATAAAGTGGTTCCTTGGGTGTCTCATAGACTCTCAGCAGTCAGTTTATTTGACATTACTCTAGTGCAAGAGAATAGAGCAAGCAGCCTTTTTCCTCTTTGGATCTATGTTGACAAGCCAGCAGCTCCCTCCTAGGGCTGCTGTAATGAGGGACCATCTCCCTCCTAGGATTAGGTCCTATACTGAGGAGGCGGGCATTAGACAGCCAGCGTTGGTAAGGGGAAATGGCAGGACAGAGACAGGCATCCATCATCCATTTGCAGCCTTATCCCCACCTTAACATAGATTATGTCATATGTCAAGTCATGCCACACTGCTGTTCCAACCTTATCTGCAGTGGGCTTAAGCTCTCAAGGTGCCCAGACAGCTGACAGTGGCAATATTGCAGTCTAGAATATGCCTGCGGGGCCCACCTCCCCAGAGAGACTCTGTCTTCAGTCTGCCGTGCCCACTGAGGGGAGGGGCTGACAGGGTCTTTATGACTAGACACTGTCCCCATGGGCCACTCAGGAATAAATTAGCATAGCCACAACCCCTCTGGCATAATGTGTATGGACATGAGGGAGGCGGCCGCACCCCTCATCACTCCCAGAGGACAAGTATGCTCGGTGCTCAACCTTATCTTTGTTGAGTATTAAAATACATGATTGCACCTCCGGGGCATGCACAAAATCTGTCCTTTGTGTGCATTCATCTTGCCATCCACCCGGCAATCATAGATCATAAAATGTGCAGCTGAACCATTCCAAGATATTGTTTGCAAGTTAATAAACGCACTAGTTGATCTCATAAAAGTTTTTTTATTGTCTCCAGAGGCGTTTACCTCCTGTTTGTTTGGTGACTGAATGCGGTCCAAGGGAGAAAGGGAGGAATGGAGCATGAGAGCAAGAAGGAGAGTGGCTTAGTGTAAGACGTTAAATCCCCAGCTAAACTACATAGCCCTCAGGTGGTGCAGCTTCTTAACCTCAGCCTGCTTGGTCTGATAAGAATGTTTCTTTGTTGTTGGCTGGAGAGTAATGCAGACTAGCTAAAGGCTATTAAACCAAGCTTTGCCTGAGTGGTGTTGATCAGTAGATTTCATCACCTTGTTGTGTATTCAGAACAGAGACAAAGTCTCTTATGGCTGTGCCAGCTAAATAATATTCAGCAAACAAACAAACCAGTAAATACATGTTTTTGTGTGTGCACCCTCATGGTAGAATCCCATTGTGTCTAACTGAAGATATGTCATTCTCCATCTTTACAAATCTGCTTTCAGGATGACACTGTCTGTGACCTCCACCCAATATTAAGAAACGGTTTCACTGGAATTTGACATGGCGTGTTCCAGCTGTTTCTGTGGAAGTTAAACCCCCAGCTGCCAATAATTACAGCTACAGACCGTGCCCGGAGCTTCGCCGACAGTCCCCTTTTGATTAGCAATTATCCCGAAATAAGGCAAGGGGACTCAGATACTCAGGAGAACATGGTTCCAACGAATTTTTCCATTGAGTAAAGTTCTGTCAGGGCAGGCAAAGGTTGCTGTGGTTCACTGGGGACCACAGCGCCACTTGGCTTTGATTCTCTCATGCCGCCCAGATGTTGGGATCTGGCTCTGCGCTGTTGCATATGGTTCCACTTACTCTCCGGGGGAGGAAAATAAATGGTTTGTTTTTCTATTGTGGTCTCACTCATTACGCACTTATAAAAGCGGCTTTTGTAGATTAGAAACTTGTGCCTGTGTTGGGCCAGATATAAGCTGGCATGTTAGCATGGAATGTGTGGCTTTTCCTTTTAAGCTCATAGTATTTTCCTGAGTTCAGGAACACAGATTAGTACTGGTGTCGTGCATCATTCAATCATGGTGGATGTAGTTTAAGCTGTATCGGGTTTGCTTTTTTGGACCAGACTTTTGGAGATTGATTTGCTAAACCTGAGAATATTTCAAAGTCTGCAGCTTATATGTTTTGCCACACAAGCTCTAAAACCACTTTTATAAATAGACTCAGGATGATAGAGCAGACTAGATACTGCTGGATGATGTGATGGTCTAACTTAGCTTTTAGACCAATAGGTCAACAGGCTATCACTTTATAACTTATATATGTTTTACAACCCTTTTTCCTAAAAAGACTTTATAGATTTGAATGGCAGCTTCAAATAGAATTTCCACGTTCTCCGTAGCTTTTCCATTATAAGTATGGATACTACAAGACCTCCAACTACTGGAGTCACACAAGACATTGGCCTGCTCAGTTGACCCACATGACCCCACCCTGTCTCATCTCTTGTTGGCTCAGTAAAGGGATTTCAGTTTCTGTATTTTCCTTCCAAACTGCTGCTTTCAACTTCTTTTGACTGACAACAACTTTTGTTTTGCTCTCCGGTGTTCCAGCCCGTCCATAATAACTCCATCCATGCTCCCACAGTTCCTCTGAGCACTAAGGGAAGTATTAGCCCTGTCGGGTAGCAGGTGTTCCCAGCCTCATCTGCCCTGACCTCTCAAGGGTTAGTCGTCTGTCAGTGGGTGTCAGGCCTATAAGTAAGACTCAGGTCACCCTTCTTACCGAGAGGTCACACACCATAGATGGCATGAAAGGAAGAGAGGGTCTAAAGATGAGAGAGAGGAAGATTGACTAGAGGAGCCCTCCCCTTAGACACTAACACTCTTCAGATTTCTTACCTTGGACTTTTTCTTCAGTTCTTGAACAATGAGAACACATCTGGCCGCTATTCTTTGGTTTTGTCACAGTTGTCCTTCACTCTTGAAAGAGATTGCCTGAGAGAAAAAACAGGGGCAACAGGACTGGTGTTATCTTCACTTTGGCTGCTCTCACAAAGCAGTCTTTGGAATGTAAATATTTGCCGGAGGCAATGTTGCGTAGATCAGTGTAACATTACACTGGCACAATCTTTGGGTTGCTTAAAGAGACATCCACTGAAATCTGGACAGTCATCAATATGTTCCTCGCTGCTTTGGCATTAGATGCAGATGACAAGCAGAGGTGGGTAGTAACGTGTTGCAAGTAATGCACATAAGTAAAAAAGTATTTTCTTTTAGGAATGAGTACTTGTCACGTGTCTACTGTCAAACTGTACTTCTACTCTTCACTCAAATATATTTTTGAGCCAGTAATCTACTTTTACTTGGCTACATTTTCCATTTATACCTTGTTACAAATAGTCTAGTCTACGAAATGCAAGGGTTAAGTGAAGATCGCAACTTAGGAGCACCTCTGCAGACACTGATATCAGCTTCCTGCCTGGAAGAATAAGCACCGCCCACTTGGCTTTTGACACAAAGCATGATGATGGACAAACCACAACAAGTGGCAGCTTTCAATAACAATCCCTGGCCACATTTGGATATAATTTTTGCACCTGCGTCAAGAAAAAAAAACAACTAACAGCAAAAAAACAGCAGTTAAAAAGTGCCTACTGTGCCAGCCGAAAAACATGGAGATTTATGCATGCTAATATCCCTTCTCCACTGGTATAAAAAGACCTGTGTAAACGTGCTAAGATCGGGGTTTTGTGTGCAATGGGAATGCGTACATTCACCATTTACACCCAGGTCAGCTGACCTTACAGTAGATGCTGGTTTTTCCCTACCTCACCTTAGTTCGGCTCGGCTTGGCTGTTAATGTAAAAATAAGACCTGGGTGAACCCACTAATTTCTGACATATTTCCTAGAGCCTTTCTTTTCCTTCTTCTTCTGGTGCTTCATGTCATCCAGGCGCAGTGCAGGATTTCAGTTTTTGATTGACTTCACATTTACAGAAATTAACACTAACGGTCATAGAGCTGAAAATGGTTCCTGCCCGACTTGTGTCTCTATAAGCATACAGTGTTTCTGCTGAAACAAGCTTATTAATTAACAGCGAAGTGCGCCGCCCTCTCTCTTTCATTAAAAGTCAACCTAGCTCACCCAGCACACCTCTCCATCTCCCTGCATCAATTTAAACAAATAATAATCCATCCAGATCATCCAACATACACAGATTGCCCTTATGCTGTGGGCAGAAGAGTGCAGCGCGCACAGGTTATTTTGTGACACAACAGTTTATTGCGCTCATGACTCATATTCCACTCTGCATTCGGCTACAAAATTATCACTTTTACTCTGACATAAAGATGATTTGAGAACAGACTCTTTAATACAAACTGTGAGCGAAACGAATGTACTGTGGAGCTTTTCCACCCACATCCAACTTTTGCGAAACATGACACGCAGATTAATTTCTGATACATCTGCTTTTGTCATTAATCATAGTTAATATTAAAGGTGACAGGCACAGGGGCTGCCCTGCCAGCAGTGAGTGGGAGTGGGGTCAACAGACGGGTTTTAGGGGGTTGACCCACGTTAAAACACCTGTGGCGACCCACTTATTTTAGTGGGAAAGGGGTGTAAAACACTTCATCTAACCTCTGCAAGCACACGAAAGTCAGTTGAACAGGTGAAATGTAGCTAGCTAACGTAGCATGGCAACTTTGTCAATGTTAACAGTTGCAGTGGTCATCATTACCAACTATGTTTAGGTGAAAGATAATGTACAGTTATCGTCTAGTTAACATCCAGTGCCAATGTCACATTAAACATGCGTGAGTTGTTCGATGTGTTGTAGCTGGTACATTAGTTTTTGCTAAAGATACTATATTAAAATATCATGACATGTATTGTGCCCCCTCTCCCTTTTGTCCAATATGACAACATGCAAATTAACAGTGGCTATGAGAGAGAATACATTTCAAGACACAAATGTAGCCTTCACACGCTAATAAATGTTAAAATGCTGAGTAACTTGTACTTTGAGTAATGTATAGTCCAGGTAAGTTTTTTCACTTTTGCCTGAGTAGATTTCTCAAATGGTAATTTTCACTTTTACTTGAGTAATTTTTATGGGCGTAATTGTACTTTTCTCTGAATACAAATTTTCAGTCCTCTGCCCACCACTGATGACAAGACAACAGAAGAAGAATGTGTTAACATATTTATTATACTGTGTGAAATCTATTATTTTTAGAAACCAGGTCTTTGATAGACGCCTTTCAGCCAAATTGACAGATTCCTTTTTCAAATTAGAGAGCCTTGTCAACAGCACAGAGAGGAGGATAGATGCAGCCCATCTTCATTAAACGTTCTTTAATTGGCTTTGTAAGGAATAATCTCTCCATCTCACTGAGCTCCTTGGTTGGCAGACAGGCTGCATAACAGCACCGCTCATCTGTCAAAACGTCAGTGGGATCTCAAAAATGAAAGCGACACATGCCAGCAAGTTGTTCAACACTGTGTACAAACACTCCAGATCACACTCCAGTAGAAAGGCCTGTCATCGTCATGTTTGAATGAAATTAGATTTTAGGTAAACACAACTGTCATGTGCAGTGTTCTTTGGAAAAGTTTTTTTTTTCTTGGCTCGTAATATTTAAAGGACCCTGAGCTCTGAATATAGGCACATTCCTATTCATCACATTGCTAATCTGCTATTGTCGGTGAAACATTGACAGTATCCACAAATTTCGAAGGCCCTGGAGTGCTTGTGTTGTCAAATTGAAACGTGGATAGCAGAACTGCTGCCCACCTGTGCAGCTCAAACAGCGCTCCAGGGTCTTACCTTGATGTGTGATAGAAGTGAGGTACCATAGAACCAAACAAAACATACGGTGTGCCCTCCTCTGCGTAACAGACAGCAGCGTGATCTTCCGCGTCCTTCGCTGAGGCTTTATGCAGTGACAAGTGCACACAAAGGCCCCAGTAAAATAACAATGAGCGACTTGCCAACTTGTCAGTCTGTTTGCTCCATTTCCTGTCTCACGGCATTCTCTTGTCTCTATAGGCCGCACTGTATCCCGGAGCTTAATAGACTGTAGAGGTCTCAATTGAAAATGTGAATGTGCCCATCAGTATGTGTAACCTTGTTCGCCCTAGGTATTTTACACAGGACATCTGAAGGCGATGGCTTGACCGAGGCATGTCAGGGACAAATGAAAAGCTATTACTGGAGACATGCCTTTGTGTATATATGTGTGCGTGTGTGTGTAGTGGCTTTGTCCATATGTGTGTGTTTGTGCCTCCCAGCCTCCCTCCAACTCCCTCAATTTCCAGCCAGCGCATCAGTCCAAGCAGGAGTGACATGCGATGGCATTCTTTGTTTATCTACTCCAGGGCCACGCTCTTCATGTCTCTTTGTGTCGCTGTCACCAGAGCAGTAAGCACTGGAGGAGGCATGGAAACACAGTAATAACAGTGAAGACGTGTTTGTTTGTCAAGACAGCTCTGGCTCTCCAGACGAGGACATTGCTGGATTCATGAAACATGACAGCAGTTTAGATAAGAAGGAAAATAGAGAATCAGCCTTCAACAAAAAAGAAAGAGCTCAATAGTTTGTACACTTGGTTATGCCATTTGTGGGTAACACCTGTGTTTCATACTGTACATATACACAGTAAGTTCTTGACTGTGGCAAGGCATTGCCAGTTTTATAGATGTAAAACTACATAAATAAAGGTAAAATATTTTGTTGTTTTGCTTTTCTTCAGAGACAAATGAAAGTTGAAGTCTTAAATTATGTTTTATGTATTAATTATAAGCAATTAGTTTGCTCTCACTTGAAAGACCTTAAAGCCTTAAAATAAGGATATTTACGATCATATACGATGTTCTACAGCATTATTATGACAATCAGCGCAGGCCTGAGAGCTGGAGCTCATCGCTGACATCACCACTGGCTTGAAACAATAGATGAGCATGTGCACTTAGTCAGTCAGTCGAAAAATACAATAAACATCCATTTTGAAAGATGTGAAACTCTGAGTGTTTAGTGGTGTCCTCTTGTATACCAATACTAAAGCACAGAGTTAAGCAACAGCTTATAACCCAGTATAATGCTATAGAGCATTGTATGTGATCGTAAATACCCTTATTATAGGGATTAATGTGCAAAAATACAGTTTTCTCCTTTAAAATTTTCAAAGTTAGAATGAATGAATGAATTGGCAGTTGTGAATGGAGTTTAGCACCATTATCATTAGCATGTCATCTAATTTCCTCATTACTAAAACTCCCTCTAACTTATTTCAACATTATATTATAACAATATAGCTAAATTGCTGAGATGACTTTCCATTTTCATTTCAAATCATAGAAGGGAATGACTTAGTTGGAAGTTATTCCTTTTTCTGGATGCAATTTGTAGGAAATCCAACCATCTCACTGGTATAGTATACATGTACAGTGTTCCAGACATCATTAGCCATTTACAGGCATGCCAGCTAATGGATTTGTGTGAATGCATAAATATAAGAATGATCCATCAAGGTCTCAGACTTGTGAGACCTCTGGATGGTTTACAATGAATCACTTTGAATATGTCTTGGCTTTCAAAATTACATTACACAGAGTCACGTTAATGCCGTTTCTGAGAGAAGATGGCTCCAAAGCTCTCTGCATGCGGAGTCACACAGGAGAAGAGAGGCCACACCAGCACTTTGCTTTTAACGAGGAAAGCAGTGAACACATGCATTCCCCTGTCAGTGTACTAAAGAGCTTGATTGCAGATGCCAACGCTTCCGCTGACAAAAACGACATCTGTGAACATCTGCTTTGGAAATTGAAGCTGGCCTTGGAACGGAACATTGACTTTGTTTTCCGTCTTCGTGGACCAATTAGGGCTAACAGATTTACACAGCCGGATCAATCTGAAAACAATAACAGCATCGTTGTTATTCCTCTCATTTGATTGCAGTGTGCCCATTAGCATTACAGAACAGTAAGGCCCCTGACCTCCACAATGTCTTTGCTCCATCTTATATACATCCCTGGAGATGCTTTTTCCTTTAATCTAGAGAACACACAAGGCCAAGTACGTGTGTGTATGTGTTTGTGCATGTATGTGTGTGTACAAGTGTATGTTTCCCCTCCCCCCTAGCTCCCCCCTCTCCGGCATCCCCGCTACAGTTAATTAACAGTTATTAGTGTTAGCGCAGAGCACCGGATAAGATGTCACAAATCATCAAGTCTCTAGGTGCAGTTCCAGCAATTAAGAGCTCTGTCGCACCTTCCCTCTCCACAGTCATTTGGTACGCATCCAGGTTCCTTTTTAGACCTGAAAGCACTAATCAAATCATTTCTGCTCAGAGATTTTGTCATCATTATTTCAATCCCTAACGACATGAGACTCACAACTCAGCACCTCCCCCGGCTCCAACTTCAGTGTGCAAAACAATGCAAAGCTATACTTTGCACCTTTATACATCAGTGTTGTTAATAGGGTATGGTAACTTGAAAATCAATGCTAATTTAAGCAAAGGTTCTATTTATACATAGCAGGCTTTTCTATACTCTGACATATAGATTCACAGCTGGAAAAGAATAGTGCCCAGTGTTTTAAGTGTCAGGAAAAGATGTGTGAAAGTTGACAAGAGAGGAAGCATCGGATTAGCAGTGTTCAAGCAGGTGGTGATTTTGATGCAGACTGTGACTTCTCTGCTCCAATTAATTTGTCATCCCTTAAAATGGAAACTTGATTGCGTCGTCACAAGTAAAGGAACCTTGAACTGTGTTTATTGTTGTTTTCAGCACCCGTTCCTTGCCCTGGCTTTTTTTTAATCTGCTGTTTCTTTGTGGCTGATATTAGCTTTGGCCTCTTAATGCACTTGGCCTAGAAGTGCAGTGCAGTGGAGTGGTGCTCTGTGGTGGCAAAGGGGGGTGAACAGTAGTCGCTTGAAAAGTTAGATGAACATTTTAGAATTAATACCACCACTCCTCAGGACTTCTTTGGAGATTGAAGCTCTTGAAACCTTTTTTGTGATTCCTTTGCACATATTTATAGCCTTCATTGAACCATACTAAGCCCAACTGTTGCCTTTAGTTTTAATTCAGATACTTTTGAAGGAGGCTATCCAAAATCTGCACAGTATGATGAGTTGATTAAACTGGCTTGAGCACATGAGACAGGATGGACATGTGTTATTTTTAACATTGAACAAAGCCAATAGTTTAAAAGAATGTATTACCATTACTGTCTGTTGTGCTCAAAAGCTACTATTAACGCAAAGTAGCGACTGGATGGCATGAGCCCCAACTATACTCCAACTATATTAAGTTTGATTTGATTTTATTTCAAATTATGAAAATTTACAACTTCTTATCCTCTGTGATAAGATCATAAATTGGTTAAGCAACACCTCTGATCATCTAAAAATTTCTGCAATGATAATTTCTTCCCCTACTCATCCAGAAAAAACCCTGAAATGGCTACACTTTAAATACTATTTAAACCAGTAGACCTCAAAATTATAATCTAGAAGCGTTTTTCCTCAAGATTTCAGTGACCACTGTCCAATAGCATACATTCGTGACGCGAAAATATTGAAATGCAAACCTTGTGTCTTTTCTGAAAAAGTATTCCTGTTGGACTGGTCTAGTAGCAATAATGTAGTTTAGTTTACCGTGGCAATTCCTGTTCCACATTTAACTTTAGATTGTTTATAAAGGCTTGAAATTCTATCACAGGCAGACATGTTCCTTTAAAGAAACTCAGAGTCAAAAAAAGAAATAATCCCTGGTTTGGTTCAGAAACTACTGAAATGTTACATGTAACGGATACTGCCAGGCACAGAACCTGAACAACTAAATCATTCTCTGATTGGCAGTATTTTTTTCATCAACAACATAATAAGTGTCTCACTGTCATTCAAAATGCCAAATCACTATTTATGTCTCTGCACTATCGGAAAGTAAAGGAAACCCAGCAAACCTTTGAAAAACACTTAAAACATTATCAAATAATCCTACTTCATCCTTACGTCAGAAAAACATTAAAGATTTTACCACCATCTCAGATGGAAAGAGTATATGTGATAAATTCAGGCTACCCTGCAGCTGTGTCTGAGCACAGTGCACCTTACCAGGCAAACAACTCCTACTCAGACCTTTTTATTGAAACCTTTGTCTACTATTGAAGTGTTTAATGCTATTTGTTCTATTGACCCAAAAAAAACCCACTGGGGCTGATCAGCTGGGGCTTTGGCTTTTATTAATAGCTGCTCCATTATTGGTTGAATGCATAGCTTACATTTTTAATCTGACTGTGGAAACTTGTCATATCCCTGACCTTTGGAAGTCAGCCCACATCCTACCTTTGCACAAAGAAGGTCAGTGGAAAGAGCTTGATAATCCAATCTCTAAATTATCATGTCTAGCGAAAGTGCTGTAGAAATTGGTAAATAATCAGGTAAGGGCATTTTTATCTCAACACTCCATTTTAAAATCATTACCAATCTGGATTTAGACCTGGTTATAGCACTGTTACAGCAACATCGAAAGTCCTAAATATCACTTGCACATTAGGTAATAAGCAGGACTGATCATATCCTTTATTGATTTGTCCAAGGCTTTTGACTCCATCAATCCTCAGATTCTTTTAAAACATCTGGAAGTGGTTGTTTTGATGACACTTCATGCAACTGGTTTACTAATTATCTTAGTGGTGGAACACAAGCTGTGGTAGCTGATGATTTTAAGTCCAGTTATATGAATGTTTATGAAGATGTGCCACAGGGTTCTATTTTAGGACCATTTTTATTTACCATTTTTATTAATGACCTATATGATAATGTTTATAATAGTTCATTACATGTGTTTGCAGATGACACAATTATCCAAGCAACAGCACCCTCTGTTGCCCAGGCAGCCCTACATCTGCAATCTGATGTTAATGATCTACAGCAAATTTTAATCGATCTCAAATTACTTTTAAAGGCTCAAAAAATGTAAACGAGGTGGCACGTTCAAAGTATGTCATAATGTTTAGCTACAAATCAAAGGTGCTGTCGGTCGGGGTGATAATGCAAAAAGACAAGGGGGGTCACAAGAAAACAGCTTACCTGGGGTCCGACGCACACTTGTATGTGAAAGAAAAAGAGAAAAAATGGTGAAAGTAGAGATAAAGTGAGAGTGTAGGGCAGTAAGGGTTAGGGTTAGATTGCCCTGACGAAGGCCACCCAGGCTGAAACGCGTCGGCGTCTACACTCTCACTTTATCTCTATTTTCACCACTTTTTCTCTCCTTCTTTCACATACAAGTATGCGTCGGACCTCACAGAAACAGCTGCCCAGGTAAGCTGTTTCCTTTTAAATGCTGATGAAACAAGATGTATGATGTTTTTTAGAAAAGTAACTAACAGATCCACTGAAGTGACCATTACCACCCTTAATCAGACAGCTGTCAATGTCCACATATAAATGTCTTGGTTTCTGGTTGGATGACAAGTTGTGCTTTATCAAACATATTGCTGAATTAAGTAAATTGCTAAAATCAAAACTAGCTTTTCTTTTCTTTTCTTTTTTTTTAAACTGAAACAGGGCATGTATGACCCAGAACTGTAGAAAGCAAATTGTTCAGTCAACCTTTTTATCTGTTTTAGATGACGGTGATGTAATGTATGAGCCCTCTTCTGCCTCTACTCTCAAGCCCCTTGATGCAGCCTATCACGGCGCCCTTAGATTTATAACTGGGGTTGGCTTTAGAATGCGTCATTGTGCTCTATACAAGAAAGCTGGTAGCAGTCATTGGCAGCTAGGAGAGAACAACACTGCATTCTTTTTATTTACAAAGCATTTCTTGGCAAACTCTATGGGTATTTCACGTCTTTTAAACTATAGATCCCAAGACTATTTGGTTCTTGAAAATCACCATGTTTGAACTGAGAATAGGAAATTGGCTTTTAAATAACATTCTCCACACAAGTGGAACAACCTGCAGAAGCTTTTAAAATTAGACGCACTAATCCCTTTTAATCAATTTAAATCTGTTTTGACTGACACTGACCAGAGTGAGTGTATGTATATTCTCTGAGTGATGTTGTCCTATTTGTAGATGTTTTTAGGCTATCTGTTAAACTATGCAGTGGCTATTGTGTGTTTTTTGCTTTTAGAAAAGTACTTGTATCTTTACAGTTCTAACATATCTTGTTGATGTAAATTATAGAGTGCTTTTTTGTTTTTATATGCAATGTAATCAAGGCATCCTTGTAAAACAGA
>JAQLOL010000006.1:5488516-5511165 GCA_029783665.1 Naso thynnoides
ATCTATCTATCTATCTATCTATCTATCTATCTATCTATCTATCTATCTATCTATCTATCTATCTATCTATCTATCTCACAAATAGTTAAAAAAGAAAGAAACAACAAAAACAGTCATGGTTAAATGTGAAACTGATGGTGACACTTTCTATGAAGCCTGTCTCTATAGCCGAATTCATTATAACACATTAAGAACATATATGACACATCATAAGACATTATGAACACACTTATACTGCGTTGCATGTGATTATTGGTATGGTCAAGTTTACAGTTAACCCAAAGCCTACTTACCAACCATAACTAACCCTAACCCAACACTATAAGCACATTAGGGAATTGTTAGTCAGTTTATAATGCTTTACAGATGGATGCTTTAAGCAAAGTGTTTCCAAACTGGGGCGATGTGGGAACTTGAAATTTAGTCAGAATTCGTTCTTTAACGAACAGGAGACATCTCATGTTCAGAGACGAAACTTCTGAAATTAAAAAAATATTTGCACATACATTGAAAGTTACAGACAGATTTAATCTTAAAAATTTAACGAGGATGGCTAATTGATCTTTTGTGGAATTAAAAAAAACCCATATATATATGAATATATTTATAATTAAGTAGCATATTTTTAATGTGTCCTTAACATTTGGAGGAGTTTATTTCTATTTATGGCCTCCTCTCTCCCTTTTTCAGGCAGATGCTTTTTGTTCCTGAAGTGTTTGTTTAGTAAACTGAGCCAAATTGCCTCATAAAACTGTAAATAATAAGCAATCTATGTTCAAAGATACATATTAGTATTAACTTTTGGTTGAAGACAAGAATCTAAAGCAGGCCTCCTCTGTGAAAGCCAGACTCAGACTCTTGATCCATTCATCCATCACAGCCTTCTCCATGTGCAGACTTACATGTCGCTCTTTGTACCATGTTACCGATCAGCTTAAATGGCCTCGTAGCTGCCTCGACTGTTCTCATCTAGCTGCAAACTTCATATTCTCAGGAGAATATTTCATATTTTACTTTATTTTATTCATCCAGCCAACTAATTTTTCTGTAAAATGTATTGCCCAATGTGAAGCTCTACTGCCATTTTTAAAAGCCTTTTTAAAAAAATCCTCAGACATAAAGTTCTATTGGAGAGATACTGAGAAATATTTGACCTCAGTACCAACCGACAGGTGTTTTAAACAGAAGTTTTATTGAACTTTAGGCTTTATTGTAATAAAAACATGTAAATATTTCGCAAAATAAGACAACAAACACAAAAATACAATAAAGCAGCAAGATTGACAAAATTAAAAATTATGGATGCATGATTTTTTATCTTTTGCACCACATTTTCTTCACAACCTGTCAGTGGTTGAATCAAATACTGATGAAAAATATAACATTTACTATTATTATTATTATTATTATCATAATTATTTTATTATTTTATTATTATTATTATTATTTTTATTTTTCACAGAAAAACCTGTTAGTTATAGCCTCAAAGTTAAGGGTCTAAAACACGACGGAATCATATTTTAGACCCCGTCATGTGTATTTTTTCTCATCAGACCAATAAATCCCAAAATTTTAGGCAAAATGCGGATGACATGACCCCAATGTCCTCACTGGTGGATCCAACCCAGTGTATAGGCAGCAAAACTCAAATCCAACCACTCTGAAGTCTAAATAGTTGCATTTGTCCCCTCTGTCATGTATATGGACTCTGAATCACTGCTGCTGAATGGAGCTGAGCTATAGGAAAGCTTGAGGGCAGAGCAGGTGATGGATGGCAGCGGGGCATGTCATCACGGCCTTACACTGCTCTCATTAAGTTGTAAATCTTACACAACAACACTGGCTAAGACAATGCCAGAGAGGCTCTTTCTCGTTGCTCCACCTTGTCATTGGAGTGACAATGAAAGTGCCAACTGAATCGCTTTGTCAGGACGCACAATGGCCTCAATACCTCAAGCAGCCACTCAAAGTGTTGGACAAGACATCAGGCAATAGATAAAAGTGGCGTGAAATACAGCAAGCAATGAATTTATCAGTATACACAACATGATTCTAATGGTGCTCATAAGAAAAAGTTATTTAATAACACATTGCAAACAAATCAGTTTAAGAATAACAAAAAAAAAACAGACAGTAGCAGGAATTTTCTGCTTGTTAGGGAAGTTCAAAGGTTTAGAAAGTAAGGAAACGATTACCACATTAATATCATATAACTGAAATGTACAGTTACAGAGTGCATATTTTAGAATGTCAGTGGTCATAGGTAATGACTTTGGCTTTCACTAGTAGAAAATAATCAAATTTTAAAACATATTAACCTATTGTTGCGACTTGTGGTAGGTTACAGAAATATTTGTGGTGTGTGGCCAAAGTCCTGAAGTGGGTCTGCAAAAAAATCATACCAAAGTTCAAACAGGCTATTTAAAGACATCATTACTGCTTCAACAGATGTTGAGTAGGCCTATGCAGCCTGATCAATTACATTAAAATGTGGAAAAAATAGGTATGAATGCGCATAAAAAGTTAAGTTTTCATCATTTTGTCCACAAACAAAACTGAGGACCCTTTTAAAAACACAATCTCGCCCAACAGTTTACAGCGTGGCTGCGTCTTTATAGGAACAACGCTGTAAAGAAGCTACACACTGACACCTGCTGGCACAGGGCAGTTATTGCAACTACAGACAGTTTTTCAATGGGGATATGCTGCCCTTCGCTTTGCCTCTCAGGTAGTCTTCTCTTTCCACGGGCAGTTACTTCTCAAGTAAAAATCTTGCATTCAATGTCTTACATAAAGTAAAGCTCTTTCAAGCAGCAAGTGTGAAAAAGGATGAAGTATTCGCCCCGGACCATTATTATTAGTTTATGTTGTAGCTAATGATAACTACGTTTTTGACAGGTGAATAGTGAACAGTTGACCTAAATGCTTCATATTGTGTAAGCTGACCACATATTTTGTGTTGAAAATGCCGATACACCAACAAAAGAGCAGAAGTGGAAAGTAACTAATTACACTTACTCGCGTTAAGTAGTTTTTAAAATATGTAATTTTGCTTTTACGTATGTAGGTGTTGTTTGAAGTAATGTAGCCCTACTTCACTACATTTTAAATCACACCACTTTGGCCTACTGAGTAGAAATAAAGCTGAAACAATAAGTTTCTCCAAGTTTTCTATGAACTGGTGCTGCGACTGCATACCAGCAGCTGTCCATCTGATTGGCTCTGGCTGACTACTGCAGTGTCAGAAGGTGAACAACAGTTAGTCACACACACCCAGACAGCAGAGGAGCATTTGTGTGCAGGCAAGGAGTGAGATGGAAATGGAGAGATGATATCACAACCCCCTACTACCCCCAAAAAAGAAACTTGGTAACTTTTACTCAGAGTACCTTTTTCAATGAGCTACTTTTTACTTTTAATGAGTACATTTTTACACCAGTAATTTTACTTCTACTTAAGTAGAAATTTATCAAGGTAACAGTACTTCTACTTAAGTAGATTTTTTTTGTGTTCATTCCACCCCTGGTTAGCGCTAGCGCTAGCATTAGCATCAGCGTAGTCACCACTTTCACAGGCTTTGTGGTTTGCCAGTGTACACAGCCACAAAGAAGGTAGTGGTTTCAAAAGATCACACTCTGGAAACTGCTTTCAAAAGTCTGTGGCTTCAGGGGTGCCAGCACACCCTTGTCATGTAAAAGGAAGGCCAAACTGCAACAGCAGTGTTGCGTTTGATGTGTAAACTTGCGCTGTCTAAATGGGGCCTCAGCATACATGAGCACATGCACAACCTTTTCCAACCACAGGCTGGAAAAAGTAAGACACCTACCATAGAGGGAATTCAATTGTGGAGTGTGGTGTGAAGAAAGTCTTTTTTTAGGATCTCTTGAGGAGACGCAGCTCAGATAACCTGTCCACAACTGAGTGACACGTATTCTGAGAAAACAATCAACATCTCCAGCGACTTTTTCATCGAGGTGGCTCACAGATCATCTCCCTCTCTTGTGAAGTGCCAAGTATCTTGTGTTTGCCTTGCCTTGTTTTTTTAGGGGGGTTTTTTGTCTCAAAGGGGCCTAAATTTCCCATTTCTCTCCCTCCCATCGTTCAACCCCCCCCCCAGCAGGGAAACTGCCGCAGACCGAACAACGACCTTATTTAGCTTGAGCTCTGCAAAATGCAATTAGAAACCTCTCAATGGCCAGCGGGGGCCTGGGATGACATGGAGGAAGAGAGAAGGACGGCAACAGAAAGAGAAAAAAGGGAATGTTGGGGGAGGGCAGGCAAAGACCTCCCTGCTGTCTGTCACCATGCTGGCTTTTGATGTCTGTGGCCCATCTTGTGTCCCCATAGAAAGCCTATCATCAGGCCCCCACTCTGGAGCTGTTGAGCACAGAGAGAGCCTTGGAGAGGGTTGTTTGAGTGAAGCGCAGGCAGGGCGGGTGGATGACTGGGGCTGTCTCCGTCAGTGCCTGACAGAATGGTCTTGACGGAGCGTTTCAAAGGCCTAATCCCCCCAACCGTACTCCTCTAGCCAAATCGCTCGGGGGGTCTGTGGAGGGTCAGACAGGTTTTAATACAACGCCTTAGTGGTGATTTCCTCAGTGCTTTCCTGTAGTCATTTCTTTTTAAAAGACACAGCAGGTTGTTTCTCTCCTTCGCTTTTCTTCCCCGCTACCTCCCTGTTTGGCTCCTTCCCCCTCTCCGTCTTGTCTGTCTCTTCTCGTCTCCTCCTGTTTTGTTTTCTTCTCCTGCTCTCTTCCTCTCTAGTTCCTCCTCCTTTATCTCCCTGCCTCCCCTTGTCTCTTCACTCCCATCGCGCCACTGAGAAGAAAGAAACAAAAAGGGAAAATATTATCCCTGCCAGCGCAGTTGCTCTTGCTTAGTATTAAGTCAAGGCCTCACGGGGGGTTCGAGCACCACGATTCTTTGGTTGTAGATGTCTACTGGGTCTCCGTAAATATAAAGACATGCAGATTAGGAAGAAAAATTAAAGCTGGGGGTCCGTCATGCAGCGGGTTTTCTGTTAAGAATGTTTTGTCTGTCTGGGATGTGGTTTCACTGTAGAGCTTCAGAGAGAAAATTGGGGTCAAATTGAAAGAGGTATATAATTCTTTATTTTTTGTCATTGACATTAAATGACTCTACTGTTGGATAAGGTTACACTGAAGAAGTTTATCAATGAATTTGTGCGACAAGCAGCTCTTACTCATAAGTACGCTGTTGTGTCAGGTCTGTCATTACAGTGAGCAGTACGTAGAGTAGCACTGCAGAAATATATTCAAGGGCATTGATATGCAGAGATGAAAGTACACGTCTCAAACAAATAATCTCTTAAAATACAGCACATTAATATTCAGATTTCCCTGTCACATGCCTGAAAGCTGAGAAAATTCATTTCCTCGGTCCATTAAATTTCTATGTAAACACTGAGTGACAGAGCCATAAATAAGGACACAGATTTGGCCTTTAAAATAATTTGAGCTTGGATTTGGGAATCAGTAATTATACTGACATAAAATGAAAATGTTAAAGGTAAATCATGCCCAATATGCATAGCAGCGTGTGTGTGTGTGTGTGTGTTTTGAGGCGGACAGCACATCTGCTTCTTTCTGGTTGAAGGGGAGGGAGTGATTGACTGGTCTGAAATTATCCACGGCATCACAGCCCGCAGCCCACATTCCACGGCAAGGTCTGTAATTTAGGCAAAAGGGTCTCCATTTCTTTTGTGACTGGGCAGAATAGTGGTGAGGGGGTGCGGGTGTGTTGCAGGGGGCTGCATTAGGGATGTAACCAAAGCATTTCAGGCAGGGAAGGTTAAACCAATTTTCTTGTCGGCATTGTTTTCCAAAGTGAATCCCACAGCAGCGACATTAGACCGATGGCCGCTGAAATAGGTTCGTTCCCGCTGACAGGCCGGTCCTTTCTGCGCCCGCAATGTCAATTGGATCTGATTATTGCCTACCAGATCCAGATAATGTCTGCCATTGATCAGGCCATTTATCTTGAACTCCTAGGGCCTGGCCCGCTTTGAGAGACCACAGGGAGATAAGCAGATATAGATAAGAAGATAACATAGTCTCTACAGGCTTTTAACAACCGGAAGAAATACTTTTCCGCTGCTTTCCTGGCTGACATGATGCGAGTTTCATATCTCTTGCCTCAGGAAGCTTTATTATAACACAAAGGATCTGCTTTTAGAGTCCTCATCATTGGATCAGATAGATGCTTTCATCTTTGCGTCCGTCAATCTTCCCAAATGTTCTTCAGAACGCCAGTCACACCCTGTGTGATAAGCTCTGGTTGAAACAAGTGGGCAAGGTAGAGATTCATTTTTGACATTGTTATCTCCAGGTTTAATATTGAGAAGCATGTTTGTGGTAATGCAGATGGAAATACTGAGGTCCTTATATCTCTCATTCTCTGTCAGAATATGTGATTGACGCAGTTTAGCAGAAGACTGTCAGCCTCTCCAAAGGCTTTTTCTACTTTTGGCATGCTATGGTGTCCCAGTTTGTGTAACGGTTTTTAATGCTGGGTGCATTTGTCTTTGTCTCAAAGTGTGTGTGTGTGTGTATTTGCATGCACAGCCATGTGTCATCCCTGCATTAATACTAGCAATGAGTGACAGATTAATTTATGTCTGGCTACGTGTCTGAGGAATTGGGAAGAAAAGGCCTGTCACTGCTGCTTGTCGGCAGGGGGTAGAGATTAGAGCCAGTTGTCAATGACAACCCAGTTGCAAGCTCTAGGAGATAAGGTCAGATGTAATAACTATTAAAAAAAAATTATTTAAAAAAAACATCCTCACTCCGCCCTCGAAAAGGCTGGAGAAAGAGAAGCTGGCATTTGCGAGTGTGTGGGTTTATGTGTGCAATTAGAAATATTTCACAGTTCGTAGGTTTGGACATTTCACATCTTAAGCAACAAGGAGGGTGTAAACTAATCCCACCGCCTCCTCTGTGAAGACATGGATTTATATAAGAGTCCATGTAAAACAGTTTTTTCTTTACAGTTTCTTTACTTTGAACTGCATGCAGTACATGTTTTCATCAGCATTATTTTCTAAATTCCAATAGTCAGATTAATGTCTGCGAACAGCCACTGAAACATGATCTTCCATTGTTTGTCTGCACACTGTCAATCATAACCGTTACACTTCACCTTCATGAGGAGCACTGATTAAATATCTTTTGTCAAGTAGCAATTATATAGCCATGTTATTACCAAGTCTTTTAGGTGTGAAGTCTAATGATGTGTCTGGTGTTTTTCTTTTCGTTTTCCCTGTTTTTATACTTTTCTTCTGTTTGATATTTAAGAAACATGATCAAGTATAATTGATATACGGCAAACCCATAAGCTTCAGCTGTACTTTGTGTTTAGTTCAAGTGAACAATAATTAGTTTGAGGTTTTTTCCAAAGTATATTTATGACTATTCTTTTTTACAAACACCAAAAAATGAACAGCTCAGTACAACACTGGCCTGCCCAACCATCAGGGACAATAGTGAAGACAGATATGAAAACACAACGACAGTACAATCTGTAGGTGCCTCCCCCCAAAAAAGGGTCAGCATCCATAGTTAGTTAGATAAAATGCTTCAAAGTGTTCAAGCCACAGTAGAGTTTTAGAAACAGAGATGTGAAGTCTGTATTTTCATAAATTGTCACTTCGTGGAGTGAAGCAAACAGCTCTTCAAAAGGAAGACACTCCATAATTATCTTATGCCAGTTTGCCTTGGAAAGTAGTTTGTCACTTATCCATGACGAAAAGATATTCTTCCTCGCTGCAAATGCAAGGATATCACATAGTCCGCTAGAGCAAGAACCAACAGTAGCATCCTGACATGGGTGACCGAGGAATAAAGAGGAGGATTCATACACAGATCCACGCAGAATTTTTTTTTTTTTACATATCTTGTAGAATGTTTACCCAATATACTTGAATTTTAGGACAGAACCCGCAACAATGTATACAAGTTTCTACGGAAATTTTACATTTTGAACACCTAGATAAATATTAGTATGTATGGTAAGTTTTATACCTGTTAAAGATCAGCATGTAGATATTGTCTTTGTAAGCTTGTCAGCATTTAGCTCAAAGCCCTACACAGAGTCGGTACGATGGCTGTAGGCTTCGTCTTTTGTCCAGCTCAGCAGTTATAGGATTTGATTGACAAGGGCAACACTACGAGGCCTTATTTTGACGATGTGTGACACACATTCTGAAGCGCATGGTGCTGTCCAGTTCCACTTTGGTATTTAGGCAGTGCATAATTTTGGTCCCAAGTGAGACGCAGTTCGCAAAGGATTTAGTCCCTTAATTAACCATAGATGTGTTTTGGGGTTAACATGGACGAAACCAATCAGTGTGTCATCTCTCATCTCCTTTAACAGCCAGGTGTGCTGCAACATGGCACACTGCTGTTCAGATGACAGAGGCAGTCGGTCACAGAAGTGAACACTTTGCGCTGAGGAAACGGATCGATTCATGTGCAAGGTGACAGCGCACGAACAGATCATCTCAGTGAGCAACAATCGTCTAACAAAGCTCCTTTAATGGTGGAAACAAGCGTGGGAAGAGACAGCGGCGAGCTTATCCTCATCTTCTGACATCACCAGAATAGCAGCCCAATGCCGAAAGAGGTACGAAGATGTCAGGAGACGAGAAAAGCAAACGTTTGACTGCACTGATGGGCTTTTTAATTATTATGAGGAGTCTTGCTGTGCGTCTCCATGTGTCACAAACAGAATGTATGTGCTTTGTGACCACGCCTGTGTGCACGAATCTAAATATTGTGCCTTGTAAATAACAGGACGAGATTATACTAGACTTTATTGTTTTTTGTTGCTCAGTAGCGTAAATGCTTTCTGGCGCCACAAGATAGCAATGCACCAACAATGCATCAGACCACATCTTTTAAAGCAATATGTCACCACAAAACTATTTATTGTGTATCAATTACTCACCCTTAGATGTCTTGAATTGAAGAACATGTTTTTTTTCCCTCCAGCGTTATTCCACGGTAAACAAGTTTTTTCCAGAAATGCAAGCCATTCACTTTAGTTGCTTTTGCTGGCAGTCTACAAAGATTCAGTTTCAAAACACCAAAACCATCTAAATTGTCCATGCAAAAATCTCAAAAGCTTCATGTGGTATAATCCAAGTCTTCTTTATTGTGTAATAGGCTCAATACTTCCACAACACTTTTATTTTAGCTAAAAAGCTACTAAATACAACATATCCGGCACAATGCTCCCTGTCGCTTGCTTGGCCGAGCATACCATATGTGTTGGATTTTGTAGCTTTTTTGCTGAAACAGCAGTGTTTTGGAAGTATTGAGCCTACAACATGATAAATGTTTGGATGGATGTTTTCAGAAGGTTTTGATTTGAAATTCTATCTCAATAGGCTGCCAGCACAAGCAACGGAAAATCTCTTTACCGTAGAAAAACACTGGAAGGAAAAAAAAATTCTTCAAGACATCTAAAGGTGATCAGTTGAAAAAATAGTTTTGCAGTGAACTATCCCTTTAAGACCAACACTCCCTTGAGTGCACAGATGAGTGCAAGTATATTTGCTATTTAGACGACATGGGCATTGGGCGTGAAAATGAGAACTGTGGCGGTTGGAAACCAGCAAAGACATTAGCGCTGAGCTGTGCACCGCCTTTGCGGCGGGTGTGAGATACTGTAGGATCCATGTTTTCTGAAATTTCAACCTGCCTGAGGTGGCTGCTAATCTGCACTGACGATGCCTTTATTCAGTGCTGTGCGAAAATTCCTTTTCCTTTTCCTGGCGAATGCATCCAGTCCTAGTTTGAATGATGAGATTTTTTTTTAGCCCCTGTAAAGCAAAGACAGAGCTCTAAATCCACAGACAAACTTAATAAGAGCTTTTAACATATTACATTGCCAGCACTCTTGTTACACTTATCAGTAATATTTCAAATGAGGGTAGATTTGGCATAATGGCAGGAAGGCTCATAAGAGCAAGCCAGTCCCCTGTGATTGTAATCTAGGAGAGAGTTCCTGTAAAATTGAACCATGGTTGTGGGGGGAGAGACAAACATGCCTCTGGTTTCTTTGAAGCGGGGAATCGGGGTCCAGAAAAAGGAATAAAAGATGACAAAACGTCAGTGTGAAGCTGATGGTCTATAGACAGAATTTACGTGCCCAGACAGCAATTACTGAGATACATTTCATACATCCAGACATTGTGTTTGATCTCAGTGCTTCGCTCTCTTGCACAAACGATGTTTTTCCATGTGAAACTGCATGGTTCTCATTTTTATGTGCGTGTTCATCTCTGTCATTGTTTCATTTGAATTAAAAATAATGTGCAGCGAGCGATCCGGATTGTTTGGCAGTGTGGCGGTAATCACAGACTTGTGGTCGCTCTCAAATCTGATAATGACCATTTAAAATAGAGAACAGCAGCTCGTTGGGAGCTGCCACTGCCTCTGCACAGGCCCGTGAAAACCACCGCTCGCCATTTTCTGCCCGTGCAAAAATACATACGTCGGAGCAAGCCATGTCCTGTGTTTGAAGCCAAACCACAATACGTTCTTGATGTTTCATCACAGTCGCCGCTTCAAACATAAGAATCCCTGTGATGTAATTATATGTAACCACAGTTAGTACATTTGCAGCTAATTTTAGACTTGATTTGCTGCATTTTCATACTCATGCATGAACCATGGCAACTTACAGCTAAATAATTTCTCTGTAGTTATCAAAGATGTTTTCCCACAGCCTAAGAGCATCAGCAAGCCAGAGGTTAATTACTTCATTAGTGTTTAAGTTGCTCCCTACACAATGCATACATCTGGGAAACATACAAGGATCCATAGCAGGAGCCTGAGCACATGCTCTCTCTCCCAGGCCCTCTGTGACCACAGCCTTTATCCTCTGTAGCTGAACCAAGTGGCCGGATTTTAACCGGCCACCTGAGGCCAATCCCTCCCACCTCTTGATGGTACTTAACATTTTTTGTTCCGTACGTCACCAGTGTTTCAGCACACAGCCACGCTAAACCTGTTCGCAGCTGATATGGACACTTAATGTAAACTTTTCAGTTGGACCAGACTGACCATCTGATAACAGTTTGGAGAAAAATGCAGTTGTGTTGACTCTGATGTGTAAGAATTTGTTTTGCCACTCTGAATTTCCCACGACTTTATGTTTGTTTGGTCGGTCCGTGCCGGCCAAACGGACCCTCGGTCTGTTACCGAGGGACGGATTAGCATCTCAGCGATGGGCTAAGTCTGTTTTCTGCTCTGTGGCTGCTCGGGCTGAACTGGCAGGGAAAGACTTTGCAATGTGACACTATTGTACATCCATTGACCTCCCAGCCAGTGGGTTAATGCTCATTAGACAAGCTGCAGGATGAGTGTGTGTGTGTAGGGGGTGCACTAATAAGAGGATTTTCCAAGAATGTCCAACATTAGATCAGGATTTGCTCAATGTGAGCGAGCGAGGCAGGGAAAGATGGGCGCTGATGTTTCTCAGGTAAATATCACTTTCAGGCCCGCAGTGTGAATCTTAGCAGGCTGGTGTCCCACCTTAAATCTGCTTGATCCCTTTTTAAATACCCACTCTGTGGCGTCGACACTGGGAAACGGCCAGAAGCCCTTCTCCTGGTGCAAGACGCTGAGCTCTGCCAGCTCCAGCAGGGCTGTTTTGTTGTTACTCTAGGTGGTCGAGCCAAGAAAAATAATTCCTGCAGGGCTTGGTAAAGTATTCAGAAAATTATAAACGTGGTAGTCATGATTTATGTCAGCAGTGTGTGTGTGTGTGGGGGGGTGGACGCTTGTTGGCTTTTAGGTCTGTCAGGGTGGGCCACAGAGGGCTCAAAGCTCAAATTGAAGGCTGAATGACCCAAAGTGCTTTTTATATTAGCAGCTGACCTCCCTTCAGGCCAGTGGAGTGGTAGTTGATCCAACAGAAAGACAAGCGCCCGGGCTGCGAGGAGGTGCATGCTGCGCATAAAGGAGCGTTTTGTTTTTCCTCCCCTCACGGTAGCAGCACCCTACTGGGGAATTCATTAGGGTCTGACATCATCTCACTCAGTACGGAGTGAAAGAAAGAATATATTTCTGCCTCAGCTCTCCCCTCCCTCCCTCCTTCCTTTCTTTTCTTCCCTCTTGTTCTCTCCCTCTCCTTCTCCCTACCTCCTTATCTAGCTGAGGTGCGCTGCTGCCTCTCCTTTCGCGCGCCATTTACGCAAAAGGTAAACGCGCCGATGTGCGCTAGTGAAGCTTTTCGGACAGCCACAAACATGATTGTTTGTCTTCTGGGGGAGCACGACTGAAATAAGGTTGAATTCAAGTCCGCCTGGAAATCAGGAAGTGGGAGGACCCGACCGTGAAGGCGGCAGCAGCAGCAGCAGCAGCGGCGGCGGCAGCAGCGCTCAAGCAGTCAGTCGCTGGATGAATGGGAGTTTGTCTGGTGCTTGGGAGCGGATGGGGAGAGGCTCTTGTGTGCCCGCGACCGGGATCCGTCAGAGAGAGCGCGGCAGACAGGCTTTGCAGCTGAACACGCAGCGACAGCAGGCTTACACTTTGTGAA
This sequence comes from Naso thynnoides, assembly GCA_029783665.1. Taxonomy (NCBI): domain Eukaryota; kingdom Metazoa; phylum Chordata; class Actinopteri; order Acanthuriformes; family Acanthuridae; genus Naso; species Naso thynnoides. The sequence continues at coordinate 5,501,081 of JAQLOL010000006.1, forward strand.
TTTTTTTGCTCACTGCTCGTGTGATTTGCCCCCGTGTCTGTCTCTACAGAAGAAACTGGCGGTGCGCTTTGTTGGATTGGTTTGCTCCGTCGGACGCAGCCCCTCTCTGCGCACCGACACACAAACCCTCCCGGATCCTGTTTATTACCTCTCACGGATATTTCCGACAGGAGAATATAGCCTTCGAGAAGAAGAAGAAGAAGAAAAAAAGAAAAATCAGATTGTGTCCCGAGCAGGGAAGAAAGGTGGATCAGAGGATTTTCTCTCTCTCGTCGCCTCAGCGCTGTTGCAGAAGCTCTCCGTGGCCAGACACATGGTTCCCTTTGTCCAAAAGGCGCAGTAGCTTTGTGAACGGCTTTGGATTTTTTTTTTCTTGGAAAGGCTTCTTCTCTGTCCGCATGGCTGTCCTCAATTTAAACGGAGTAGACTTCAGCGCCTCTCGTGTGGATTATATTATTTGAACAGCAGAATGTGAAACGGGGCCATATTTGCCAGACCGAGAAAGTAATATCCTTGACTTATTTGCCTCCTTGCTAACCTTGCCACATCAAAGGTATGCGCGCTGGCTCCGAGCTGCTTCTAATCTTCAATTTCATTGTGTGATTCAGAGCAAAATGCTCTGAGTGGATTTGTTACAATAATAACCCTTTTCATGCCACCTCTCTTGCTGTCATTTACTCCGCAGCTTTCATTGTTTACATTCTGTCAGTGTTGCATTAGTGAACGAATACTTGACTAATTACAAGGATCTGAGACAATAAAGCAACATTAATTGAGTTGTCGTGAAATGCCCTGCTCTCCGTTTTCATGCAGATTTGGTTATTACAGTACTTTGCTTCCCGCGCCGCCTTGATAACAGACATACGTCGGGATAAAAGACACGAGTCGCATTCAGCCAAGCTGTCACTGGGCGCAGGTTTTGAATATTCCCCTCATTAAGGTTAATATATAACCAGAAAACACAACCCTGCTGTATAAGTGTAATGCCATTATCTTTATATGTTTTTCCAAATTCAGCAGGAAATACATGCGAGTAAGAAGAAAGCCACAAAGCCTGTAATCTAATCAGCAAATCTTTAATTTTATCCAGAGAAAACCTGTCAGTCAGTGTTTCTGTGCGCAGCTTCACGGGTGTCGTCCTGTTTCTTTTCCTTCAACTTGTATTTACTTTCTAAGTTACACATGACTCATCTAAACGTCGTGGTTCAACTATAATTAATCCGTGACTTGGTGTTTTCGCCTTTTATTTTCTAATTCCGCTTTAAATCCCCTCCGTGCGCATTTGATTGTAGCACAGCGAACCCGTCGGTGCTGCGCCGGGGAGGCTCGGCGGACGGCGCCGCTGTTTTGTCGCGGAGCAACAGTGCCATCAAGTGGCCTGAACGTGAAGAGCCGCTTGTTTTGTTTCAGCCTGACATCCAATATTGGTTCTGATCATGATGCTCAGGTTACTCAAATAATTTCTGTCATCATTTGGGCACGACAGGACGCAGACACTGGATATGTCTCGGTTAAAATGGATTTTAATTTGACCTTGTTACAATTCAGCCACAAAGCTTTCTTGAGGGGGGGAATTTAGGATTGTGGTTTACTTTAAAATGACACTTGATGGCTTCAACAAAATAATAATTATTTAACATAACCCAATAATTTTCTCTCAATCGGTATTTATAGCTCTGATTCACCCCACAAATATCCTCCAGCAGCGGGTTTGGAGGTTGTGGTGGAAACCGACAGTATCAGGGTTTTTTTGTCTTCCTGTGTGACATGTTTTGCTCATTCCACTCTCATCTCTTTCAGGTCTCCGATGCCAGCTCAGAGAAATTTTTCAGCACAGCTGCAGTTAAAGGTACAGACTTTTTTTTTTCTCCATCATGCTGAAATGTTAATGATGTGATGGTGCAGGTGTATTGTTATTCCCCTGCTGTTATTACCATACTAGAATTGGCGTACATGGTCCCGGTGCAGTGTTTGTCATATGTGCGTGTGCTCGTTTAAAATAATGCAACAGCAATAAAGCAACACATCCATCAAGCTGATCCAATTCATGCAGTGCGCGCCGGTTCTTCCTCGACACCACACATGAGATGAAAACCTTTTTTTTCTCTGTGTTTCAAGTGATGGAATCATTAGTGTGAAAACTGAAAAGGTTATTTAGGCGCTTGTCTTAATGCGTACGCTATGTGACATGTGACATCACGGGTGTGCAGTATTGGTGACCTTTAGTTGCAAATGTGCAAAGATGCACCAGGACTTGTACTGCGGCCAGAGGAGGAGGAGGAGGAGGAGGAGGAGGATGTACTTATGCTGCAGGGAATGAATAAGAGCAGGAGAGGCATCTGTTTATGGCCTCAGTGTGCCAACACCACATGTGACCTCATTATCAAGTCACTAATTTGCTGTTAAAAGCAGCCCCATTTACTCTGGCTCAGGGATAATGGAGGTGCCTCGCGTGAATGGACATTCCTCTGTAATGGGGGGGAGTTACCGCGGGGGGGGGGCTCGGAGACGAGGGTTATGACCCCTTCGGGGCTGTGGCAGAAACAGGGCCGATTGCTAATGATAGGTCCTTGCCCTGCCGCCCGTACCCCACCTCCTCCTCCTTGTGTCGCCGCACTTTCCGCTGCACAGACCTCCAAACACATTTCCCACATTCTGGCCTTTGATTCCCTCCAGGGCTTGATTTGTGGCGTCCATTTTGGTGGCTCAATGGCCATGCTTGACAGGGAGGCTTCCTTTTGAACGTGCTCCTCTGTGGACTGATTTGGCTCCCTTGAAAGGATTAAGGCCCCCTTTGTGCAGCCTAAATCAACAGAGGGCCCCCCTCTCTCCTCCTCTATGAAAGGATCTGACTGGGGAAACAGTACACAAAATACGCTTTCTCTTTGCTGCATGATAGTTCACTCTCTTGGCCCCGGTTCCCATTTAAATATCCCCTCTTTTCTTCCCTTTTACCATCCTCTTCCCCTCCTCCTCTCCTGCCATATGCTAATGCGTTCTGTTATTGCAAGAGGCAAGCAAAAGAATCCAGGTGCAGGGAGAGCCGAGACCGCTGGTATTTTTACGACAGGTGGTGTTGAGATTAAAGAGTCGGGTGGGTTTTTGTTGGAGGGGATTACGATAACTTTAATGCACCCAAACAACAGCACAAGCAGCATCTCCAACAAAGATGGCAAGAGAGGCTCGTTTGTGGGACGATGAGTGTCAATATTTGCTAAAAGGCAGGTGCAAAAAAAACACACCTTCATTTATTTGGTGGTGTGTGCACTTGTTGGTGCACCTAGAATGCTCATTGGGCTTAAGGGTGACTGAGAAAGCCATGACAGGCCGTGATGGCAAAAGCAGCTGCTTTATTTGGCAGCTGCTGGTTGTAATATTGAGTTCTGCAATGAGGGAGCAGTTACAACTACTACCTACAGAAGTCAAACTATGACCTTTATTTACTATTGTCAGTTAAAGATATAAACATGTCAAATATCAAAGGCTGGAAAAAGTCTTTGGTGAATAAATCAGGCTTAATAGACACACAGGTCGAGAAAAAAGACAGCAAACTTCTCATTTCTGTGATAGATGTGTAATGTTCTTGGTAGACGAGTAAGCCAGAAGCTTATTTCAGAATCCTTTTTATTCATAACACTGTGACTGATTAGAACAAAGGTGAGACATGAATATAACTCCAAAGCCAACAGGAAGTGCCACAAACTGCAGTTCCCTGAATGGCCACATGAGGTTGCCTCCAAAAGCGAGTCCATTCGAGACAGATGGTGGTGATTTCTAACAAAACTAACTTATTGAAATGACGTTAAAGGTGGAGTCAGCAGCATTTGTTTTTGCGGCTTATGAACACAATATTCACATCAGGCTCCTCCTCCAGAGCACAACGCCACCAGAAGTATCGTAGCGTGTACTTATACTGCTTGTACTCATACAGCAAGCTACGTAGCAATGTTAATTTGTTTTAAATGGAATAGTCGATAATTTGGGAAGCTAACAAGCTAATTGCAATTATCGGCACCTATTTGTCCAACAGAAAGCAGGCTAAGTCTGCGTCGCTCTTCATCCCCAGCCTCTTCTTAAGTGCCTGAAAGCAGGTGAAAGCCAAACTGAGATTTACTCATTCTGGAACGAGCTTTATCTGCTTGCCGTGTCGCCTCACTAGGGCTGTATTTCATTTTCTTCACCGCTACGTCCGTATCCGTAATTTTCTCCAATCTGAATCATCCAGTTGCAATGTTTTGTCCGTTCTCAACTTCACCTGCGTGCTGTTATTTGCCGGGGGAAACACACCCACTTACCTCCCAGACTCGTCCCGAGACAACAAAAACATCAAACTACAGGCAGAGGGCGGGGCTCTGCAGACAGTCACCACCACACATGTCTAGAGGCCCAGGAGTGATGATTAAGCATCACTTTTGTATAAGTTTATAATTGATTTTTCGAGGAAAATCCTACTGCCGTCACCTTTAGGGCTTGAAGTTCTGCATAATGAAAAGTGTGTCAGCTTTCAGGGAAAACAGCTGCTAGCTGTCCGCCGGGTATTACACAGTCATGGTGGCGATCTTTATTCGCCACATCGCCAAATATGGTCACTTCTAGCTCTGAAAAACTAAGCTGGCTACGTCCACAATGCCAATCTAAGGCTTCAAATACAGTGAACCACAAACTATTGGGTGATGTCACGGTGGCTCTATCCACTGTTTAACATGAAGTCTATGCTTCACACCTACAGAGCATGGTGAAGGCCATTATAATTCAGCTGCTGATGTGCAGCTTTGGTAATGACTGACTGTTGGCTTTTTTCACAGCTAGACTGGAAATCAGCCCAGGGGCAACCACAGGTCTCTTTGAAGACTTAGTGCCGGTCCCTCATCTTTTAATCTCATAGCCTTCTCACCTTCTCAGTAATTACAGTGTATTTTTCATGCTCCCTCAAAAGCCACAGTGTGTTTTTTCTTCTTTCTTTCTTTCTTTCTTTCTACCCGAGGCTTACACTGCATTCTAAAAGGAAAATCCTCCTGATGAGAATGCAGCTTTTATGTTTTCAGACGTTGATTTGTTTTCTTCCCGTCTCGTGTCAGCTTCACCTCGGGGCCAGTGGTGTCAACTGTGCACAGTTGTCTAATGTGGAGCTTGAAGTCACCATCACTCCCTGCTTACCTTTCCTTTTTTCTCCCCCCTTCCTGCTCACTCTGGGTTCAGTTTGCCCAGGAATAGATTTCATTAAGTAAGAGTCATTAAATGTTAGCTCTAATTACCGCGGCTGTCGATGAGCCTGCAGGTGTCAGCTAGCTAACCTTATTCATTTGCTCTGCAGGAGAGTAAGCGCCAGTCAAAAAGATGCAGGGTAGTCTATTGGCCACCAGTGAAATAAACAACTTTTCCAAAGTGTAAGCTGCCTCCAAGGTGCCATGGGTGGAAATCGGTAACCAAGTCTTATTAAGTCTGTGACTGCTGTCCAGGGAGTGGATTGAAGTGCCGGGTTGCACAGATACTGACGATGACAAACCAGCACAGTGTCACCCCGAAAGCCTGCAGACAGATCCATCAAATGATTAAAGCTATGTCCCAGGGCGGTAATATCTTGTCACTCTGCTACATTCCCGTCTTTTATGATATTGTCAATCAATCCGCAAGCTGTCCCAGAGACTCCGCTAGGTCATTTGAGAGCAGAGACTAAGCTCGCAGTGCATTGTTTGTGGAGCGTAGCTGCAGCAGCAAGATTAAGATAATGCTGGATGGCATTTAAAAAGCTCTGCAGTGCCATTCATCAAGAGTAGACTTCAAAAATTTCTCATCAGTACACCACTGAGTTTGTAGATCGCCCATTTAGAATAGAACAGATGTTAAAGAAATTAGGCCCGCACATTTCGTCGAAATTTAGTCAGAATGGCAATATAGACGGATGCAATTTTTACATTTCAGGGGCACAATATTTATTCAGGGGAGAATTGTGTGTCAAAACACCATTTAATTTAAATATTGTGTTCAGAGTTGTCTCGACACTGATAGCAGTATCGGAAAATGCCTCTGATCCCAATGAAAATGCTGGTACCAGCAAGTAGTCTACACCAGTCTGTGCACCGATCTGATACCATGTGGTATATTAGCCGCCAAACGGTAGCCAGCTCCATCGCAGTTAGCTTAGTTAGCTCTGACTGACGTTACGTACATGAAGTCAGTCCTTCTTTGGCTCAAAGCACAAAGCACAAAGGAAGTTGTGTATGCTGCCACTGTCAACGACTATTTTTAAGAACCGCAAAGAAGAAGGGATAGATTTGATGGAGCTAGCTAAATGCTACATTTGATAATATTTTACACTGAAAAGTCCCACCAACCGGTAAAAAGGTGACTTGAAAAGAATTAGATTTTCCTGAATTTACTGAAATTCTGTCAATTATGTTTTAAAGGAATTTTTGTTTTTACACACTGGTGTCGGGTCAGTACTCGGTATGGACAGCTACGCAAGTTTGGTTATCGAAATCAGTATTGGGAAGGAAAATTAATATCAGAACATCTTGAATTGTGGTGCTGCAGAGTTGTCCCTACCTGCTCTTCATATTCTATAGACTTAAGAAAATGTTTTTGTCTGGTAGAGATCCCTGCAAAACAACACTGTTACTATTTAAATGTTTTTCAGTGAAAATTAGAATAATCATGTAAAAATTGAAATTCCCTCCAATATTGAAAATCAAATCAAATATCATTCCAAATAATCGCAATTAGATGTTTTTTCAGAACTGGGCAGCACCAGAAGAAATTCACAATGGAGAGTAAAAGACTAAGTAATACTGCAGCCTGCTTAATTATTACCTTTTACCTGCGTACACATTCACAATGTCAAATTTAAACCATTGTCACGATGAGAAAAGATGTAATCGTGTCACTTTTCCGTTTAAGGGTGGAGTGAATGAGCCCTTGAGATTTATTTTTTTTGCTCAGAGTTCATTTGGCAGATCTATTCCAGAAGCGAGTCCCTCGTGAGACGTCTCCCGCAGCTGTGTCTGCGATGTGAGACAGAGTTCAGTGTGCGGTTGAATTGAAGTGCACAGTGTAGTGATTCTCAGTTTCCCCCCCCCTCAGCGCAACGCTGATTTCACCATGCTTTACTGGAGTTAATGTGAAAATGAAGCGGTGCTACAGCGAGACCCGGGGCTGACGCCAGCATGAAGAGCGCCGCTGGTGAAGTGTGTCGGGCTTGAGTGCGTCTGTCACCAGGGGAGAGAATAATGTGCGATGTGGAAGGTGTAATTTGCAGCGCTGATGGCATTGTTTAAAAAAATAGTGGAAAGAGAAAAGCGGAGGTGAACTTTTGTGGCAGATATCAGAGCTGAAGAGCTCCCAGGATTGTCATAGAGAGCTCTGCTGGCAGCAAAATTGCCTGTGAGCATATTACTGCTGTGTGGGAGGAAGCTGAGGGCTTGTTTTTCTCGCTCTGCCTCTTTCTCTCTCTGGTTCCTGAGAGGTGGACTGGTGATAGAGCTGTGTGTGCTTCCAGGCTGTGGGCCGCCACCTGCTGTAATCTCAAGTGATATAGAGAGCACCAATCACGCCACAAATCACCCAGGCAGCTCCCTAACTCATTCAGTGGACTGGAAAGAGAAGGTTGGCCTTTCACAGCCGCAGTGTTGGTTTCCTGCCCCAGGCTCCCTGCGCTGCCCTCGTGCTGACCTCTGCCGTCTGTGTGGGTTTGTGTGTCAAGAAATCAGGGCTGCCTGTGGAACTTGACCTGATGTGCAGGGGAAAGATGACCGCGCTACCACTGGCCTTTTGTGCATTCTGATCGGCTGCAGTCAAGGACGGTCTCTTTTCCCCTTCCAGGGGTCAGGAGGTCACACAGAGGTCACTGCCCCCTCCCTCCAGAGACACAACTGCTGAAATAAAGCATCGTTGTTGTTTTGGCTCAAACACAAGCTTGATTCAAATCAAAATGCTCCTTTGATATTTAATAACCATGCATGTTTTGAGTAATAAGACGGGGATCTGAAGGATTCAAGTCTGAAAGATACATCACTGCTGTAGATTCCTGGCATTTGCCCAGTGGTCTTCGCTTCTGTTGGCTACCCATCCCCCGCTAGAACATTTAAGGTGTCTCTCGGGGTAAAGGAAGCTCAATATCCTGTACAGCACAGTAGGAGGGAGCCCCTCCTCTTCCTCCACTCCACAGAAAGAAAGGCTGTGTGTTTCATGACCATGAAAGGGGCCGCTCCAGCCATGCCTCATCTGCTGACGCAGCCAAACAAAGGTTAACAAATCAAGGGGAGCTCTGGCTGATTTACAGTCTGGCTGTCGGAGGCTTTCGTCCAGCCCCTCAAGTCTACAGCTCACATTTACTGCGTCTGGCAGTCAGTAGGCGGAGAAATATGGCAACATTTGCAACTGCACATATTTCAAAATCACATTTAAATGTTTATCATAGCTCATTAGTTCTGATCTGAGCTGCAAGAGATTCGTCTTCCAACTTCTGAGATGGTTTATAATTGGCCTTACTTCAGTGTATTTGCATTTTTAATAAACAAAATGTTTCCTATTAAGCTTTCCTGTTAAGATGAAAGTGAAACTGTCATTTTAAATGTGGATAATATTGTCAGTTTACTAGATCTAATAAATTAACTGAGAAGGCTAACATAAGTAATCCAGTATCCCTTTAAAGACAGAAACAAATAGTCTCGACATATTCTAAATGGCACTGTGCCTTAAAGAGATTGAACAGTCAGGTTTACAAACCTGATCACACTCAGACCGCGATGCATCCTGATTAGAGTCTGTATTTTTTTTCCTTAAACCACAGTTAGTCTCTTTTCTTTTTCAGTCACATGTCAGTCATTATGTATGCAATACATCGTCTAATTATGGAAATTTTGTCAAATAAATCAGGCCTGGTTTCCACTAAGTGGTACAGCTCAGTTTGTTACAGTGTCCTTGGATCTGCCTTGTGCTTCCACTGCTTACCGTGCCCTTACTTGGTGGGTGGGGTATGTGCCGGATGCATACGTGCTGTAAGAGTGCACTGTAACGGCGCTTTGGCAATTTTTTCTCCAGGTGAAAACATTTCATCCGCACCAACCAGTAGAAATTCATGCGCATTTTATGTGTGTCTGAAGATCCAATCGTTACTAAAGCGAATGTCATCATGCAAGACGTGCAGAAGCAAATGAATGATGGTTGATGTTCAGACATTTCGCTACATGTACGATATGTATGTGTGACAAATAAATCCTCTTAAAACCTCTTCAAGTTTTTATATTAGCATTTAAAGTGGACCGATTAATTCATGGCATAACTCGTGCGATGAACAACACGTAAGATAACATTCCACTTTAAAAGATGCATTTGAGCGGCTCAGTGAATGAAATGATCTTTTTTTTCTCTCCAGTAATGTTAAACTTAAGGCAGGGAATCGACACAAAAAGGCGGCAAAGCATCCTTTCATTTTGTATCGTATTTTAAAATGCTATAGAAGCACTGTAGCCGGCATTCAATCTCGCCGCAGGTCATTGGTTCATTGGTTAACTTTCTCTCCGAGCTGACAGCGTAAGGGTTCAGGCTGGTGCAGCGAGCAGACCGGCGGGTCTCACACACGAGCAGCAGCTCCTCGCAAGTCTGAAAACTTTGTGACTGATATGGATAAACTGACTACATATTTTAAATCTACGTGGTAACATTCCTGTCTAAAAAAATCTATAAAACTTCCTGAAGTGTTATTAACTGTTAGGTATTAACTGTTCTATGACAACACTTAAAAACAGCAACAGACAACGGACAGCAGTGTGTGTAGCTCCTCCCTCATAGGACCCTTTGGGACTGCTCGGTACCCCAACAAAAGGGTGACCAAAATAGGTACGGTATGGTTATTTGGTACCCTTTTGACAATGGAAACGCAAATAATTGTTTACCGTACCAAACTTAACTGTACCGCTCAGTATAAACAAGGCTTTAGGTAATCCTGACTGGGAGACTACGAGTCTAGTTGGTGCCCACTTGGTAGAAGTTTGTTGACTGAGGATCAGTTTTGAGAAGAGGTTGTGAATGGGTCTGTTGGTGCTGCACACACATACAGCAGTGTGGGCCAGTCTCCTTCCATCCCC
>JAQLOL010000006.1:5511265-5525328 GCA_029783665.1 Naso thynnoides
CTCCAGCAACACAAAGAGGTCATTCAGAGTTTGTTCCCCAAACCTCGAGGTTAGAGACTAAGTAAATCCATCCATCTTAATGCACTTATTTCAGCACCAGGAGAGCTGGAGGGAGACTGTGTAAACACTCCTATATCCGACATGCCAGGCTAACCCCAAAGAGCCTGGAACCCATCAAGCCAAAATTAAAGGTCTACATCTCAAACACAAACATTTAAATGGGCTGCACTCCAGAGATCAAAGTGAAAGACCTTAGTTTTCCTTCTGGCCTCCTTGTGTTTGCCACACCGAGATATGTGGAGGTTTAGCAGCCAGTCAGGGGTGAAGGGAGAGCAACCGTATACTGTACATGTCTGTTTCTCTCAGGTCTCCGAGGTAACGTACTGTGGCATATTTTCTGTTAGCCTAAGTAAGGTAGAACAATTTATTTAAGCATGCTAAGGTTATTTAGAAATCCGGTTTGGTTACAAAGACAATATTTAGGACTGTAACGGGAAAGACACAAGATTTCTTTGTCTTCGCGATTTTAAAGCCCTGTTTTTACTGTACATTATGGTTTTTAATTTTTATCTCAGACAACCCATTTTTACTTTTTAAATCGATGTTGCAGTTCGTGTGAGGAAACATTCTTTTTCAAAGCAAACACTTTCCTGTTTCGAATGTCTTGCCGTCACAATGTCACTGACATTTGTTGATGATGGAGATACTACAGAACAGTGGAAGTGTTGAAAACAGCAGCACTCTTCTTCCCCGGAGAGGTCCTCCCCCCATCACCATCACCAGTATCCACTGATCCATTGTGACATCAGCCACTCTCCTGCCAACTGTGCAGCATTAACAGGGTCAAAGCCCCACACACACCAAGATACACACACACACACAAACACACAGACCCAGCCATTCCCAGTGCGCTGTTGGTGCGTTCAGGCCAATTATACCTGTGTCAGTCTTTGGTCCCTGCGGCAGAGGTGACATTGCCAAAGAGGGAGAGAGCAGACTGCCATAATAAGGCCTCATGGTGGCTTAGAGATGCATGTGCATTTGAGTGTGTGAGTGCATGAATGCATGCGTGACAGCAGGAGTGCTGGTCTGGAATGATCTTCCGCCTATCTCCATCCATCATGTGTGTCTGAAGTCGTCTCCCCGCAGTCATTTCCATCCTGCCACCTCTCTTGATCTGGCTGTCGTTACGGAAGGCCTTTTGCCTCATGATGTCATTCTAGCAAATGATTTTGGTTCTGGCAAATAACTTGAGGCCTGCGTCCCAGAAATGCAGCGTAGCAGCTTTGCAGACACATGTACTAAAAAGAAGATGGGATTAACTCAGCGGATAAGATGTTACTGTTCACTGTGAAATGATTCAGCCCAGCAGTGCTGCTGTTACTTTGAGCAGCATGAAAAATAGGATTTAGTCCCTATTTGATAAAAAAAAAATAAATAAAAAAATCCCCCTGATGAACATGGTGAGAGATGACCCAAAGTTAACTGCACCACCCATTTTGGATTATGTGGTCATGGACAGTTTATCGGCTAAAACAATGCCAGACACCTTTAATAAAAATGGTAACATTTGTAGAGCTATAAAGCTTTTGTTGGATTCTTAGGACACTGCAGGGTGTTGTCTAGAGGTGTAGAAATTTCTCAATAAGTAGATGCGTCACAGTGGGAATGTGAAAGAATCTGCATCGATGCAGAGACACAACATAGTCGAGAGTTTGCTGCCGAAACAAAACAACTGACTCAAAAAATACTTTTCAGGACTCAGGCATTTTTAGTTTGGTTATCATTCCAATCATCTTCCGAGAGCTTTCAACCAAAAATGTCTGGCGTTAGCATGAAAAGGAGGTGATTTGATGGTATTATGGGAATCTGGCATCCCGCAGCACAACATGACATGTTAACGACTAACTGCTTTTTTTTGTAACTGTCATGCACAGTTGAAAGTGCGTGACATTTGTGTGAGGTAGTTTGATAATTCACCGACATAACATCATGCCATTCAGTGGTGCGCCGTATTGAGTGAGTGAACAGGATGCGCAGCTCCACAAATAGAGAATCAATATATGACAAACAATGTGTTACTTCTGAAAGCACTTCTTAATAAAAAGGAAGTTCAGATTTATCTGACTGCTTGTATTAGTTGAAGAAAAAGTGGTCATGCACTGTGCAGTAATATAGAAGATTAAGGATGTAACACATTGTAGATGCATCAAGAATCATTCTGCATTCGAATCATTGACAGGTGAATCGTAATTGAAACAAATCATGAAGCCAGTTAAGATTCACACCAGTGTTGCCATCATGTTTAAACTTTTTGTATTTTCCTGGATCAAATGAATAACCATCACTGTAACCTGTTTAATTCTCAATAGTTACTGCATTAATCCCATTTCATGACTACGGTGGTGTTTTTTTATTCTAAAAATAAGAGGTCGGGTGAAGGAGGCTGTCTGTCTGCCTGTCCACTTTTGCACTACCAGACGAGGGTCAGCAGTGCTGCAGTGAAAATGTAAACACAGCCTTGAAGAGATACAAAAAGCTGAGACACAGAGAACTCTGATCAGGATTGATGAAAGCAAGGCTGTAATTGCTCCCATAAGAAAAGAGGTTATCTTTTTTCCCATCTCACTCTGCCTGATTCTCATAAATATGCAGGGCAAAAATAAAGCCCTGATGAGCCGCAGGGCAGATTAGAGAGGACTACAGAGCGGGAGGCTGGTTTGTTGGTCGCAGTCCGCAGGTCTCTTGCATGTATTTCTGCTCTGCACACACATTGTCTGGCTATTATTTGTCTCAGCCCACCTTTCGTTATATTTCCACAGGCTAGTGAGTACATACAGTATGGTTAGGTACTAGGAGTGCTGGGGCTTTTAGACCTTTAGTGCAACATCGCCCCCTGGTGTTGGGTGTGATCCCAAGATATAGAAGGACTTCTGAGCAGAGTGGATGGAAAACACACAGTTAAGTTGGGGAAGCTGATATGTTTGTGCCTGCCTGCCAAGTTGTACTGGAAATGTAATTTTAGAGCATGTGTATTTGATATATACAAAGTTTAACAAACTGCACAATGTTCCATTTTATCGCAATTCTTTGGTTCATCATCTCTGGCTTTTGGCCACTGTTCTTAGAAGGCTGCCCAAACCCATCAACATCCGTTAGACTGTCACCATCTGTTAGAGATTAAGCTGCTCCTGGAGGGGGCTGTTTGATTTCAGGGCTCCAGCATCCCCTCTTTATTCCACGTGTCAGGTTTTACTGTAAACACTGTTGTACAGAAAGCAAAATCCCAAGCAGGATTGCTTGCAAACTGGCCATTGCACTGGTTTGGGCTACATGTCTGGTTTAGCGCTTCGCGTGCTTAGACGGGGGATCTGCTGGGCCATTTAGAAGCAAAGCTGGGAAGCCGTGTTTGGAAGCTTTTTTCTTTAAACCCTGCGCCCAGTCAGTGTGCAGTGTGGTGATGTGATGTATGAATCCCCTGGCCATGCCTGACACTAGCGAGCCTGTCTGAACCCATGTCTTCACTGAGTAGTAGGCCGTGGACAGAGGCCGCATTGTTCCCCTAAAGTAACCCAAGCTCAGGGCAGCCGCTGCCCAGAGGGGGATATCAAGTTGTTCTCTCCCCACCAACACCACAATCCCAGCTTAAGCTCTGAGGCTTGACAAGGGAGCAGAGAGGCAGCTGACTGTTTGGACGACGGTGCAGTTCAAATAAACAGCTCAAATCCCAACCAGCCTCCCCTACGCTAACCCTCCCTCGCAAAGTCTTGCTGTTGCACAGCCATTGCTCATCACTGCGAAGCTTGCCAACAGCTCTCAGCTAATTTGTGGTGTTATTTTGGAAAGCACGTTGATGTGGCTGCTCTGAGGTTTCCTGAAAAAGAGAGCTGCAAGCAGAGGAAAGAGGGTGAGAACTTGGGCCTGGTTACATCTCCTCGCTTCCCCTCTTGTGTGCCATGGGTAGGTTTACCACCCCAACAGCCGACCACACAACATTTCCAGACCAGCGAGGAAAGGAGGGATGAAAGTGGAGTGGAGAGGAGAGAAAAGACGGCCATTAACAGCTTCGTTTCTGCCCCGGAGTGTCCCGCTAATCCGACTGCAGTGAAACCTGAGCAAGGGGGTAATTAGACGGCACTTGACACGCTCGCACACACACGTACGTACACACATGGGCTGCTTCTGTAATGCTGGTCAAGATTTAAAGAGTGAAAAGACTACATGCAAATTGATACTTCACCAGATTTTAAGTCATCTGATCCATGCATTCAAGCTATTACCCTTCTGGAGCGAATTTTTCTTCTATGGTTTTAACACTCGATCCTTGCAAGCAGCCTGTATGTGCGGTGCGTATGTGTGTACAACCAGTTGGCCCCATTTGAAAGAGAGTGAAAGAGGCCCAGACTGATGACTCTCTGGGGACAGATTTCTCTTTCCAGCCCTCCATGCTTCTCTCCCCAGTGAAATCACGGTGGTGTCAGTGTGTCAGCTCGAGCTGTCACTCTCCTTATTGCTGCGAGCCAGTTACTCTCATACTCTGCTTCCTCGTTGAAGAAAGAGAGAGAGAGAGAGAGAGGAGGGGGGGTAGGAAAGAGCAGGAGCAAGAGAGACAGACCGAGAGCTTTTTCTACACTTGACACAGCGGACGCGCAGAGCAGCAGCGCCCCTTGATGCAATACGAAAGTCTCCACAGAGAAGAGATTCCCAAGGCTGTCTGTCACCTTAGAGGAACCAGCTGTACAATTAACAGACACCCCCGTGGGCTGGTTTGGTGCAGTCCACTGGGCTTAGCTGACAGGCTGACAGGGCTTCATGGAGGACAGGTCAACAGTGAACAGATCCTGGCAGGCGACATAGAGCTGCTGTACGTGCACCTCAACCATTGGACCTGTTGACTGGTAGAGTTCCTTTGAGTGTGTGTGTGTGTGTGACAGAAAGAGAAAAAGAGTGAGAAAGTCGAAGGTGTTTATGATCGGGTGTGGGGTTTTTATGAGCGTGCAACTGTAATTGAGATTTAAGCCTGTCTGTGTTTGAAGTTTGTTGGTTAAACAGGCGCTTGTCTATTGTTCCTCTAAGCTGCCGCGATGACGGACGAGAAACACATGTTGCAATGTCTGTCAGTGCGTTGTAAAATTCTTGAGTCGTGCTAACATGTGGCCTGAATTTTCAGCATTGCAAGATTCAAGATGTCGTTTTCAGGCTTGTTGTTTTTTTGAGTTTAACTCATATCTCAAACTGAAGTCATATCATTCAATGTGCCACCTAATTCTGGCTTGAATTTCAATAACACCTGTTCTCTTGAGGGATAGGCTGACATTAGGTAGTCACATTAGTGCAATGCCACCCAAAAGAAATAAGATGCGGTTATATTTTCCGGCCGCAAGCAGGAATGCAAGTCAAAACAGATGAGCAGCAATGTGTCCACAAAGTCATAAAAGAAGACTTGCATGCTTGCAATCCATTTAAAAAATCTTCTTTGCAAATATTTTATTGGATTGAAATACATTCAATGCATTTTTGAGAGGATACTTGCAATGCGTTTTTGTCAAATTGTGCAAAATGGATCTGGACACCTAACACTGATGTGTAGGAATAGGAGATCATTTATTGACGGTGTACTTACCTTGTGCAAGCAATGATCCTCCAAATGTCACCTGGCATTTTCACTCTAGTCTTGAACGTACTGTCTGAATTTGAAAAGGTATTGTGTGGTTTTAGACAAGTGTGCACATAACTATGAGGCTGAGGTGGCCAAGGGGGCAAGAATTTCATGGCTGGCTTAGGAAGGGAGATGTGAGCAGACATGTTAGACACTGTGGGCCTCTCAGCAGCCCCTGTAGCCCCTTTACACAGCCTTCCCAAGGCGGCTTCTCTGTGCCTTTGTCTGTTGTCTGTAAGTTATGAAGGCGGCTTGGGGGGGTCATTTTCGATCCACCTCTGATTTACCTCTAGAAGAAATATCAGAGCCGCATCAGAGGTGAGTCGGCATTTAGATAAATGGGTAAGCCAGCTGGTCAGGTCAGGAGCCTCTGTCTTAGCAGAAGAGAGGTTAAGCTCTGGACAGAATTAAGACAGTAAGGACATTTAGGGTTTTTCTTTTTTTTTAGATTATCATGAATTTTTTTTCTAGCGTTTTAACGTAGTGTAAACCCTTTTTTAGTAACTGTTTGTGGCAGGGTTGTGATGAAAGCATAAACGTTTGGAAAAAAATCGATAACTGAAAAATGGATTTTGAATTCTTCACAAACCTTTTTTTCAAATTTGTCGAGTTAAACTCAGATGTGTTAAAGAAACAAAGGAATAAGCCAACAGACTTAAGTTTCACCCTAACGAGCACGCCGCTGTGAAAAGAGGGGGAAAAAAGTCCGGTAGACAGCAACCTGCTGAACTGCACCTGTGTGGAAAACTATGTCTTAAAACACGTACAAAGCGAAAATTGCCCACTGTAAACATGTTGCTTTGAGATTTTTGCACACATAACTTCACACATGAAAGCATTTTTCTTAGCAGATGAACCAGCAGCCCCGGCTTGCTGTATAAAATGTCCGATTGGAGCAGCTGAAAGACGGAACTGCTTGGTTTTGTGTAAATGAACAAAGACAGGGAATCACTGAGCCTTCAGTGTGACATTGAGGCGGCTTCTGTGTGTAAAAAGGGGCTTGTGTGTGTCTCTGGAACACACAAAATTTACACAAAGAATGACCACCTACTGTTTCTCACTCCTCACTGCTAGAGATATCAGGCCCTGTGAGGAGCCCCTTCAGATGGCTTAGGTACATGTGACATGTTTGAGGTCAAACAGTCTGGCTTGCTCCGCAGCTGCCTTGTCTCTGGGTGTAGTTTTACACCACACTGACCAATTGCTGTGGTCTGCATGGATCGTCATTACACGCTGCTGTTATTTCAAAGCCTCAGTGAGCCTCGGCATGACAGCCAAACCTGCGGAGGATCTGTCAGCTGCAGGCAACGAGTGACCCCTTGAGGGCCGACGAGCACAGGCCCATGACAGGGGAGATCTGGCCCCTTGGCAGGCTTTTCAGCCACCTCCTCTGGTGGTCACCTGTGCCAGCATGCCCATCATCAAGTCCCTGACCGAGCTCTTCTCCCATTACGTTCCCTCTAGCCTGACCTCACACCCTCAGGGATATATAAAGATTTGTTCTCCAGTGCGGAGCTGGAAATGGGACACCCTGCAGCCACTGGTCCTACAGATACATCCTCATGTGCACTTAAAGATGGTGAAGTTGCTTTCAGGGGGCAGTGTTGGGGGAAGACAGCCTCAGGAGCTGTCTAAGGCAGCAGATTTTTGTCATGCTGGTAGTGTCAGAAGTGAGAGCAAGATGCAGAACCAGTTAAGAGTCATTACAGGAGCAGCTGTAATCAGAGCCTCTGTGGGGGGAAGAGTGTTGTTGCTGCAGCTCTCTGTTAGTAAATGGCTTCATTATGACTTGAGAGAGAGGAGACAGTGTATAATGGTCCCACCAGACAGAGTATGAATGGAGCAGGGATGGATAGAAGCAAAGGTAGGAGACAGGCCAGAGCATGTTTATTTCCCTTTCTGCTTTTTTCTGTCCCTCTTATATTTCCCCCTTTCTCCTCCGTTTCTCTCTTGCGCTCTGTCATATATAAACATGCGTAAGTGCTTGCTCTCTGTGGTCTGGCAGCCGCTCTGCTATGGCCTTGCATCTGTCAGAAGAGCTCAAAACATTCAGTGGCTTACTAAGCCCAATTACCCTAGATTGCTACAATTTCACAGAGGATCACAGGCACAGACAGTCTATCTTAAAAGAGGAGTCAGGGGTTTATGTCTCAGTTAACCGCTCAGACCATGACATCAGTGCATATACTAACACAATTTATATTTACGTAGGCACTTGCTTTGACTTCACAAATTATTACTCAAAATTCATAAACCAAATGAGACAGGCATGAAAAAGAGATGTTTAAAAGGCAGCTTAACAGCTCCCCCCCGCCTCTAGCCTGCTTTTGGCCATTTGCTCAATCACCGCTTGTTAAAGCAGCGGTTTGTGTTACTGTGAGGGGATATCAGCATGCTGTGGTATTCTCAATGGAAGACTACACATGTCACACTCTCGCAGCCAGAATAGTTGGCCTGCTCCCCAACCCTCCCTCCTTACTTCTGTTTAGCTTCCCTCTCCTCTTTCCCAGCCACCCCTGGGAGTGCAGCACTAATAAAACAGCTCCAGTCCAAGACCCTCCACGCGGTGGGATGTCCAGGCTCTGTAACCCAACACCCCTCTCAGCTCTAGCTTTAGAGAGCTGCTGACATGGCGGAGAATCTGGGAAGGCCAGCAGGGAAGCGTCCATCATTGTCAGGCCCCAGTGCCCTGAGCTCCTATTGGGAGCATGTCCAACACGCATGCCTGGGAGCGGTGGAATCATTGCTGTGAGGTGCTCCGACACTCTGGAGACATCAGGAGGAATCGCAGAGTGTGGTGTTACTGCTCTTAGAGCAGCTAATGCTGTTAAAGTCTTCAGGGCTGAAGGAGGGAGGAATAAGGAGCTAATAGACTCGAGATTCTCTGGAGGCCTTGGCTATGAGATCAGGGAGAGAGCTTCCCCAGATAAGTTTACCGACACAAGGTTTCAGATTCTTTGTGAACCAATCGCCCAAGTGCAAATCTTAGGGTGGTTTCACACGGGGGGGCCCGGGCCCAAGCAAGCTTGACCCCAATGTCCAGTTTATTTGATAAGTGTGAACAGAAGCGTTCCATGCTCGGGCACATTTCACAAACTGTGCTCGAGTCCGCCTGAAAAGGTGGTCCCAGCCCAAACAAGGAAGTCAGTCACTATATGCATTCCTTTTTCTTTTTTTTTTAATGACGTGCAGCAGTCGTCACCTAGCAACCATGACAAGGCATTTAACATGCACATAAAGAAGGAGCCAGAAAATTTTAGTTATTTTAATACATTTAACAACATTCTTTTACTGCCTCTGCTTTGTCCATTTGTTAAAAAAATTAGTAGTTGCTTTTTCTTCTTCTTTGTGTGTATTGATAGACTGTGAACCAACTATGTGCTTACCGCCTCCTACTTTATTTGACTGTGTACATACGCAAGCGTGATCGAGCTCGAAACGATGTTACTAATATGCAAGCAGGCCAGCAGGGGAGAGGGGAGGGGGAGCCTGCTCGGGTGTGCCTAATGTGAAAACACCCTTAACCTCCTTCTCGCCAGCATTACATTTGTAAATAATAGGTTTGCTCTTAGCACGGCAGGCAAAACAGGTATTAACCACTTCCTCAACATAACTCTAGACCAACAGTCATGCAGAGCCTCTGTAGAGGTGCATTGTGGGTAGGTGTCTTGCAGATGAGAAACTGAATCCCCTGGTTAATGTGAGAACTTTGGCGACATGCACTGTCTCCACTCTGGGCACCAGAGAGGAGTATTAGAACATCGGGGATCTTAAAACACCCTCCAATCCCACAGATGATGGAGTTGGGCTCAGATGTCATCCGCTAATGTGAACTCCAGGGTATTCCACTGAGCTCTACTGAGAGGGAGGAGGAACGCTGGAGAGAGACCGACTTTCCTGAGTTCACACAGCTAGTTTTCTTGGAAGTGTGTATTAGCATTAAAATGTGTGGCTGTATTTTGTCAAGTAAGTTGCTATAAAGTCACAAACAGTGGCAGTTGTGTTAACATATTGGGTCTCTGAGGCTAAGGTTTTTATAGGCATGTGTGAGAGCAAGCTCAGGCAGAAACTGGTGTTCTGCTGTTTATTGTTCTCCTCTGAATGGAGGGGAGATCTGTTAAAGATGTCTGCCATTAATATGACTGCAGACTTTATTGAGAACAAATAAACAGAGCGAGGTCCCTCGCCATGAAACTCTTTTGGGAACATATGATGTCAAAACCTCTCCTGAGGTCAGACTACTGTCAACACTTGATGCTCAATTACAACTCTAATTTTGTTGTCAAACTAAATATGGAATTATAAGAGGAGCCAATTTTGGGGTTTTTTTTTCTTCTATATTTTTTCTGGTTTCCAGACTAAGGCCTGGGGCAAAATTGTCTTTTAAAACATTCTGCATAACTGGGGACTGTGAATGTTTTTAAGGGATATTTTATTTAGCTAGCTTCTTAAAGCCCAGCCCAGCACAGGGAGTGTGGTCGTAATTAATGTTTACTGAGACATACCAATGCCAGATGGAATTTTCAGTGAAGGCCATGAATTCTTGTTTAGCACAGTGTGCAGTTTAATTGCTTTAACTTGAGCAAATAGTCTGCCTCCCTTTGTTTATTTTTTTGTGTTCTGAGGAAAAGCCGGATGATGATGTCTAAGGAGGAAATAAGACAAAATGAAGGGCTGAAAAACATAGCCTATACCCGACAACGTTGCCATTATACCTGCTGCTAGTCCCGCCTCTCCACCCCTCACAGGTTTAGAGAGACTGTCTTAGTCCAAAATAATCTGTTTATGAGTCACTGGCATCTTGGTACAGTTTTCAGCAAGTGCATTTTCTCAGCTGGAGTGAGGTAACACGGTAGCCTCTGAAGGAGCAATGTGATCTTTGAGAGGTCTGCAGAAAGGAGGATGAGGAATACTTGAAAGAAATAAAGAACGGGAGTTGCAGGGGTAATGGTGACTAAGCTGAACATCAAAGGTCTTTCGGTTTTAGAGTCATCAGCTTCTCTTTAGAAAGCCTTTTTGCTTTTTAATTTCAGGCTGGACATACAGTTATAACTACTTCTATATTTTCCATTCTCAGTCACACCAAACTTAAAGTTGCCATGGTATAGCTCTCGGATTGCCAATCAGAATGTAAAGGAGTATATACCTGTGTGTGTGGCAGCAAGTTGGCAACGTTGGTCAGTCCTTCCATCAATTCGGTCCAGACTGAAATGTTTCTGATCAGACATTTAAGTCTAGAAAAGGAACTAATGACTTAGGGTTAGTGCCACCAATCCGGTGCCACCAGCAGCTCAAAGTTTTAACTTATCTGAAATATGTCGACATTCAAAGATGGATGAACATGAACTTTGGTAAAGACATCTCAGCAGGTAGAGCAGGTGGTCCACCAATCAGAAGGTTGGTGTTCGATCTGCGGCTCCTCCGGTCTACTTGTCAGAGTGTCCTTGGACAAGATAGTGAACCCCAAAATGCTCCCGATGGCTGCGCCACTGGTGTGTGAAAGTGTGTGTATGAGTTTCTGATGAGCAGATTGGCTCTTTATGGAGAAGCCTCCTTGCTGTAAGTGTGTGAATACTGACGAGAAGTTGAAAGACTGGAAAAGCGCTATATAAATGCAGTCTGTTTGCCATTCATGGTTCTCAGATGATTTATCCTTATAAATTTGGTGATCCCTGACTTTTCCTCTGGCGCAACCATGAGGTTGAAATTTCTGGTTTAGAGTGAAATGTCTCAACTATTAAAAGGACCAAATTGAAATTTTGCCTGGATGTTTGTACTTCCTGATGGATCAACTGTGATAACTTGAGTGATCCCTTAATTTTTTTATATAGTGCCATCAACAGTTCATTTTTAAAAATTCATCTCACTCTATTGTTTGTGTCAGCTACAGTTTTTGTTTTGTGCTAATCAATACAAGTTAGTGTACAAATTTGATACCGAACATGGGAAATATACACATTCAGTATGCTGACATTAGCATTTAGAACAAAGCACCATTGTGTACGTACAGACTCATAAGCCACTGGCACGCTGCAGACTTGTTGCTAAATGGTCACAATGACAGACCCCAGTTCTGTAACACTGACTGAAGTGGGTCTATTTTGGTTATCTCCTTCCCCACATTTAGTGTAGCAGCATGACACTGGTACAGGACAGACCTGCAGTCATCACCCAGGGATCACCTGCCGTTGTATAATCTGCTGCCCCTCAGTCCATAAAGCAGAACAGGGTGCTGTCTCTCCTTGTTAGCACCTGTTTGCTAGATGCTCTCATCAGTTGCCAAGCAGAGCAGTAACTCTGACCCACCTTATCTTTATTTTCATCTACTTG
Organism: Naso thynnoides; assembly: GCA_029783665.1. NCBI lineage: Eukaryota > Metazoa > Chordata > Actinopteri > Acanthuriformes > Acanthuridae > Naso > Naso thynnoides. The sequence continues at coordinate 5,523,255 of JAQLOL010000006.1, forward strand.
TTAATGAAGATGTTAGAAAAAAAAAGACTATCATCATATGAATTGTCTGTTTTTATCTTTGGTAGTGTCATGCCCTTTAAACGACTTAGCCACCGTTACATAACATAAAACCGTTCTGATCTGATCATTTAAGGAAAATAGTCACCAGTATTAACAAAAACTTGGTTTGGGTTACAATTGTTGCCTTTGGGAAGTCCCTTTACCTTCATGCAGTATTCTTTAGTTCCCTTACATTACACAGTGTAATTGCATCAAGGGGATTAGATACTATTCCTCTGACAAAGTGGATTTAAAATAGTGCTTCAACACAGTTTTGAGGTTTAGGTTGTCTTTTACTTGATTTTTTTGTCCATCACACATAGGGCTGTGCTAAAAAATTGATACGGCAATATTTTGCAATATTTATTTCCATGATATATTGTATCAATGTCTAGCTATGTGTCTTGATGCATATTGTATCTTGATATAATCGTATCGTGATGTGTATTGTACCATGAAGTCCTTGCCAATACCCAGCCCTCGTCATATAACATTTTTATACTTCATTATATTGTCTGACAGATGTGGGTACTAATAGTATTTAAGATGAAGACCTGATAAAATGATCTCCCATGGTCACGTGGGATTACCGATAGTTTGACAGTGAGAAGCCAGACAGCGACCTCAGCTCTGAGGCACTAGCGTCATTTCGTCAGCTCAACCCTTTGTGCATTTCGCCTTTCCTCAGTGCACAACTCTGACGCACACAGCGGCCGTAGCTCAGCTGTCAGTCTTGTGGCTCCTGCTATGTGTTAGGTTGTCGTTGGTTTGGTGTGATTGGAGCTATGTGACCCTTGCCTAGATGAAATCCCATAAATGAGTGTGAGTGTTGAGAATGAATCGAGGCGCTATTTTGAGGAGGATAGGATGGACAGGATGACGGCAAGGAGTGAAGGCTTGGGATGTCACAGAGGTCTCTACACCCATCAGTTTGACAGGATCTCTTAGGGCTCAGGTGTAGGCTGTCATATCCAAGCACACTCCCATGATAGAGTGACAGAGAGAGAGAGAGATGAGCAATGTGGTTTTGGCTCGAGTTTTGGTTGCTAATGTATTTTTCAAAAGGACAGGTGCTGGCCTGTCAGTCGTGCTTTAAAAAGATGATGTTGTTGGTGCTTGTTTGTTAATCATTTATATGGGCCAGGATGTATCCAGGGATGACATTGAAACGTAATATGCTAAATGAATCCCCATATGTACTGCAATAATGACCTAACACCATATTAAAGTTCCTAATGCCCTGCGTCTCACTTTGACAGGCCTTCTGTCACTCCCTCTGAGGATCATAGCACTGTGCAAAGAGAAAGATTTGAGCCATTTGTCTCACACATGGCCGTACCAATCCAAACACGTTGCTGATGAAGGACCATTAACCAACCAATGCACAGGTCTATTAACCCTGCAGGCTCAACGTGATATAAACAGTAAATGAGAAAAATTTGAACAGTAAATCCAGCTGCATGACACTAATGAGCTGTGGTTCGCTGAAAGACAGTAAAAAAAAAACAAAGGTGAGATTAAAAGTTGAGCCAGATAAGAGTTGTAGCCAAACAAATGATTACACACTGCAGTATAACTTTAACTACGGGTCTTTGATTGTGATTTTGGACTCCTTTTGAGCAGCTAAACACAACTGACTGAGCAGTAAAGTCTGTAGATATTCAGAAAACTGTTGCGCCCTCTCTCTCCCTTGTATTTTCTGCGTTCTCTCAAAACGGTCTGTGTAGCTTCTTCCTCCCTCTTTCTTTCCGTCATCATCCACATTCCCCTTTACTGACATAAAATGAACAGCTGATAAAATGTTACTCACAGCTCATGCTTCTCACTCTTCAGCACGACTAAATAGTGTGGAAACAGCGCCATCCTTTAGCAGCAGTTTAGCTGTTAATCCAGCACATGTGCTCATGTAGAGGAAGTAGATAAATTCACAAGAAACAGGAACACTCTCAACCTCTGTCTGGTGCTTGCCTCTTAGGTAAAGTTTAACAAAGTTAACTGTCCTTTATTAACCTGAAGGGGGGGGGGGGGGGGGGGG
>JAQLOL010000006.1:5525428-5538703 GCA_029783665.1 Naso thynnoides
CCCGTTAGTGGGTCCATCTCATACCAAGTTCTGAAAGTAATCCGTGAAGCAGAGAGCAGAGTGTAGCTGTGTCTGAGCAGAGCGGGAAATGGGCAGGCACAGCACTGTGTGCTTGAGCTGGTATGCCAAAATAAGGAAGTCCAGCATGCATTAACGTCACTGGAAAAGCACTTTAAAAAAACACTGTAAAACACAGTGTGCAGAGCCAACCAAAACAGCCCGCAGGGCTCACTTTCAAATGCATGTACCTCATTATGTGACACTTTGGCTTTTGACATTGTAACAACATTTACAGGTCAGAAAAGACAGAAAAAGCATAATACCTCTCCACAAATCAGGAGTGGTGGTGTGTGCAACCACTGCATTGTGAGTAGGAGATAGCTCACCCTGGGATAATGAGTTATCCCCCTAAGCCCCTCACTGGGTCCCCTGACATTCAGTCTTAATGACTGGCTTTCCTGCACACACACACACCCAGCAGACCCTCACAAAGCCCTACTATAACCCCTTCACCTCTTAAATCTGGCCTCTAGCTTTTGCCTTCCTGACTAACACACACCTAAAAGCGTCATTCTTTCCTCCATCGGGATCCATGTGCTAGTTAGAACCAAAATACAACTAAAACGTTGAGAAAACAGCAGCCCTTCATTTTTGATCAATCCAAGGGGGAATTACGCGTATTTGTTTCCAGGGATGAGGAAGACTGACAAATGAACCCTCACGGGATGGAAGCTGGTGTATACTCCTCTTCTCTTCTTCTCCGCGTTGCCCGGCCCTTGAGTCTTCATTATGACCAGAATAGACATCTTCTTTTTAGCATGCTAGCACATTCTCAAAACAAGCCATGGACCTCAGGGACAAAGAGGTGCAGCGGGAGACTTGAGAACTGGGAATTTCTCCTCTTCCCGTCTGTTGCTGTGAAGTTGTTTGCCAGCAGCAGTCTCTCTTGACCGGTAATAGCATTTGTAAGTGAAGAAGATTGACATGGATGAGGGAGACGGATTTAAGGGTTTGTTGGGCTTTCTTGTTTATTGATGCAAGTCGGTGTTGAACAGGGATGTGTTTTGTGTGCAGAGTACCAAAGAAGAGAGACTGTTTCTGTGTGGCTGAGTTAGCTCTAAAAACGGATGCTTCCCTGCTTTACTAGGGAGCCCTAATTCTTATGCGTGCCCGCTGACAACTTAGAGAGACTATTACAAAAACACTCAACCTGGCAGAGCGTGCCTTTTGTCCCCTGATAGGCTGGCAGATGTCCCAGTAAGCTATCCACACAGAGCAGAAGTCAATGGCTCATATTGATTGCACATCAGGGATTACCCCCTCCTCACCCATAACTACAATATCACACGCATACGGGGTTGCTAATACCTCACTTAGTATTTTAATGCTAATGAAGAAAAGGTTCTCGCAGAGCCCTGTTATCTCAGCCTGCTCCCAATGGAATAGGTCTGTAGGGAGTAGTGTGCCAGGGAGATAGAAACCCGCTGTGACAGACTGCAGCTCCGCAGCGCAGGCGGCTCCCTCGGCCTGAGGGGACCAGGTCCCTTCTAAACCTCTTTGGCAGGTGAAGGATTTAGCTAGCTTCCCCAAGGGAGAGGAGGAGCCCTCGCTCCTACCCTCAACCCCCCCTGAGGCCCTGGGAGAGTTAATTACAGTTTATGTATGCACTGTCATTTCCCATGAGCCTCTCTTTCTCTGAAGCAGCAAGTCTGACTGCTGATGTCTGAGCACTTTGTTCTGTAGGAGGAGGTCCCTGCAGAGAAATACCCTGGACGAAGCTTATTAGCTATTGTTCTGTGTGACTCCAACATCGCACAGCGGTTATTATTCATTCTCTGGATTAATTTGCACTTTGGACATAATGGAGTCCAGCCATGGCTTCTAATGGCAGGTAATTGCTGGGTTTTGGCAGTTACTGAAAGTCCATTAAATTAATCCACACCTTGTCAGACAGCAAGCTAAATACACACCTGTCCTTCATGCTACCTGCAAGAAAATGAAATAATGAATGCAATGTTGTTGTGCTGCAGTGTCCTTTAATTTGCACAGTAATCACTCTCATGCAACCTTTGCTTTTGGTAAGAAACAAAAAACAATGTTTCCAAAGTGGAATATCATTAAAGAATCATTGAGCAACAGTAAGTTTCAGTATGCTACAGAACGAAGTTACGCCAATGATCAGAATTTTTTTAGTTTGTCCTGTGAGTAGAAGTTCTGTCATCCAGGCAAAAAAAGGAAGAAAATTAAGATAAAGATGAAGATGTCTTGTGTACAATGCAGACTGATTTAGCCTGGAGGAGAAAAAACAGCCAACGTGCAGCTGTGTAGTTTGTCCCTGGGGACCATTGTTACAGGCTGTGTGAAAGCATATCAGGAATCGGTGCTTGTGCTGGAACAACTGCAAACCCCAGCAGGGTGTGTCAGCATGAGAAGGATGAATAGTAAAACGTGTGTGTCAGTTTGTGGGGCTGTCTGTCAGTGCAAGCAAACACACTGAGCATTGCGGAGGAGCCGGCAGTTTGTCTTCAAACGACCTGTAACTCACACGTACACAAATGCAAAACCCTTGTTAAGAGCTTGAGATATTCAAAAGCAGTGTTCACTTACCTGTGGAAAGGAGGTCAGTGGGCATGTATACACCTAAAGAGTGGATGCATCCCAGAAAACTGATGAAGAAGAAGGATGATCTTGTTGGGTATTTGACTTTCAGCAGGTTGTTATTAAAATGTAAGGTGCTTGGCATCCATGAGCATGTCAGTGAACATTTATCTATATGTCTCTGCAGTTTGTTTTTGTCTTTGTCTTTGTTTTTAAATGGACTAACAGTTTGAAAACTGAATTTTTATTGAAAATTTTGGTAACACTTTCCATAAAACCTGTCTCTATAAGGAATTCAAACAAATTATGAACATATATGACACATTACAACACATTATGAGCACAGGTTTAAGGTTAGGGGTCAGGTTAACCTTCACCTGTCTTATAACTATAATTATACAGCACTATAGGTGCATTAGAAGGCATTATTAGTATGTTTATATGCATTTCACATGGATGCTTGAAGTAAAGAATGTTTTTTACACTGATTCTTTCTTTCTGTTTTACACAGTTCCAGATTTTGGCATCGATGTGCTCTCCACCAATGGCAGCCAGGAGCCTCATGGCCCAGGCCTCCTTAAGGTCTCAGGCCTAGAGCGCAGTCAGGAGAGGAGCCAGGAGAGCTGCAGGGACCCCCAGCCCCCTGCATCCAGCACCCCCAGTCAGCCTCTGTCCCCCCAGTCCCTCCCCCTGCCTCAGCCACAGTCCAAGCCGTCCATCCCCCAGCCACTGTCCCCTCGTCGGATCCAGACAAACGGCCCCTCCCAGGCCCCGGCCTCCACACACCTGCCCGCACGTTCAGAGGCTCTTCCCAGGCCTCAGACGCCCGCAGCCCTGCCTCTCGCTCAGGGCCAAGAGCCCTCACCACCCCCCCCTCCCCGGCCCCAGCACCAGCTTGATCTGCTGTCCCACCCCCGGCCTCAGCCAACACCCAGCCTTCACCCACACCCACCATCACCTGCCCTCCCCACCCATCACCCTCACCAACAGCACCCCAATCAGGCAGGGCCCCACCGGCCCCCATCACGGTGCCACCCCCGGCCCCTCTCTGCCTACAACGGCCTCAACCTCAACGGTCACAGGTAAGGCTAAAAACAACCTCAAACAACAACAAATCAGTTTATTGTAAAAACATTCACGTCTCTCATGTCCTCATGTGCTCTGATGCAGAAAATTGTGTGCAGTGCAGTACAGACAAAACGTCCACATTCACACATATTCGAAAACTCTAAAATATCTCTTGAGCTGAAAGTGCGCACAATGCACGATCGGTATGTAAATTGATATCAGGCAGAGCTTGAAGTCCCTGAGCCAAACAGTAGCACTGTTTATCACCAACGGATTGAAGCGGCCACCCTGCGTCCTGAGTGCCTCTGATTAATCAGTCACCCACATTGTCATCAGAGTTCTGAAAAGTAATAATGGCTGTATGTGCCATAACTTAATACAACCTTAAATCAGTACTGGTCTGTTTTTATTTTATTGATGAGAGGATATTTTTATCATGAAAACAGCAAAAAAAAAAACTGAATCAAAGTTGGGATTAGAGTTGTTTGGATACTGATATCAGTGTCGGAAAATGCTCTGGTGTCGCCGAAAATGCTGGTATCATTACTGGCGAGTACACCAGTCTGTGCACCGATCCAAAACCATGTGATTTATTAGCTACTAAACGGTGAAGTCACCTCAAATTAGTCCTTCTTTGCTGTTCTAAAACAGCACACAGGAAGTAGCACTGAACTCCCACTGTCAACTGTTATTTTCAAGAGCAGCAAAGAAGTAGGGAGAGATTTGATGGAGCTTTCAAAATGCTACCTTTGACAGTAATTTACACTGGAATGTCCAACCACCAGTAAAAAGGTGATGTGTAAGGAATTAGATTTTCCTCGATTTTAATTTTTAAGTTGCTGTCGCCCTGCTGTTTTATAGTGTTCTATGTAAATATTTCTATTTTACTAAATTGTGATTACACCTTACTTTCAAAAAGGAATTATTTTTATGTGCTGGTATCAGATCAGTACTTTGTATGGGCTGCTATGTAAGTTTGGATATCGGTATTGGGAAGAAAAAAATGGAATCGGAACATCTCTAGTTGTGATATCATTCCCAGGAAAAAAATTAAAAACTTAAGTGGGTTGTTAATTTTCTTAAGCTGTAAGGAATCCTCAGCAGAATTCCACTTTTTAATTTTATTAAAAATAACAATAGAGTTGCGCCAGGCTGAGTTGAGTCTGTTGTCTTTAATATCTGTTGAGAAGCACTGAATCCTATGAGACTCTCTCCATTAATTTAAGACTGCGGGATAGCTCCTTCAGAACCCACTCAGTCCCAACAACAGCTCTGCCTTGCAGGCTCTCAGGACTTGGCTCTGCCTCCCTCTCCCTGTGCCAGCCCTGCCAGTCTGCCAGTGCGCCAACAGGCCCTGGCACCCACTATGAATAATCACAGTCAGGGCCCACAGCGACGAGCGAGCGCTGCAAATGAGCTTTTAGGCTTAGTGTGTGGAGCTGTGGAGACACAAGCTCTGTGGCTGCCCCCGGGGAAAACCCACACACACTACAAAAGACTGTTTGCTTACACATGCATACACACCCTCTCTCCTCTCATCCCATTTCCGATGCACATGTTCACTACCTGGCTCTGGAGGAAGTGCCTTAACAGAAGCTGTTCAAAGACAGATGCTCATTCTGTTATGCTTGCCAGCGGTGGTTTATTTGCATCTGAGGGTGTTGTGAATGTGGTGTTTTCGCGGATCATGTTTGCCCTGGATTCTGTGAAGCACAAGAGAGAGGCAGGGAGGCGTTTGTAAATGGAGGACAGTTGAAGTGTGAAAACACAGTGCTGGGAAATGAATGTCGGAGCAGATGGAGATAAGGGGATGTGGAGGAACAAGTGTTAATTTTGACTGATCGTGCCTGGCTTAACCTGGCTCCTCTCTCCATCTTTCTCTCTTGTTTTTTCTTCTCACTCTTCACAGCAGCAGCAGGAGCAGCACCCCCGGCACCAAGCCCCACGGGCCCCCTGCGACCTCCTTGCACCTCCCCCACCTCGCACCTCCTCCCGCGGGGCCCGCAGCAGCAGCCCCCACCTTCCCCCTGCCCTTGGCGGCTAACCAGAGCACCCCCCACAGCTTCCCCCCTGCCTTGCAGTCTTCGCCGCACCCACATCACCCCAATATGTTCGCTCCTCCAGCGGCCTTGCCTCCACCACCACCACTTACGTCTAGCACCCTGCCAGTACCTGGACATCCTGCTGCTGGGAGTGCCTACTCAGGTAAACATCACAGCTGCTTGCAGGCATCCCGACATCGCCCCCTACTGGTGTGGCAGAAGATGCTACATACATTAAGCTGATGAAAAGCAAATGGAAGGACAGTTGTGACATACGCGAAAACATTAGAGCTGCAACTAATGATTATTTTCATTATCAATTACTCTGCTGATTATTGTCAAGATTAATCAATTAATGTTTTATTCCATGAAGTTTTTAAAAAATGTGAAAAATGCTCACCTCAATTTGCCCAATGTGACGTCTTCGAATTGCTTCTTTTGTCCAAACAAAAGCCCAAAACACCAGGGGTAGTGGGTGGGAATTTATAAAGTGTAATATCGCAATAATTTGCATGATAATATTGTTATCAATTTATAAACATCGAGCATCAATTCTTACATTCTTACATAAATTCTTAATAAATGTTGCAAAATACAAAGTCAACATTTGGGTAATAGAATAGTAAATAATGACTTACTGAATGACTTTTCAGTCCACAAGATGGTGCTAAACACACACTGCATAGTGAGGTCATAAAAAATGCAATTAAAAAATTATCAAGATAAGATGATAAGACGGAAAACTATCTGTTTAGATTAAACAGATGATGTTTTGCTTTGGAAAAGGTGAAAAAAAAATCACAATATACAATATTGTGATACTCAACATAAAACAATATCATGATAACATCGTGTCATTGGGCCACTGGTGGTTCCCACCCCTCCAAAAAAAAAGACTCTTCATTTATTATCATAAACAAAACAGACAAGTAGCAAATACTCACATTTAAGAGGTGAAATTAGCAATTCTTTTTCCTGAATTCCTCAATTACTAAAATGGTTGGTCATAGACATAGAGTCTGGTCTAGACCGCTCTATTTGTAAAGTGTCATGAGATAACATTTGTTGTGATATGGCGCTATATAAATAAAATTGACTTGACTTGACTTGGCCTGGGAGCGCCCAGGAACCCCCAGTCAGAGCCTGCTGATGTGACCTGGGAAAGGGAAGTCTGGAACCCCCTGCTGAAAAATTGCTGCCTCCGCAACCCCAGATAAGCGGTTGATGATGGATGGATAGATGGACTTTTAATTTTAGATCATTTACTAATTTTTTATACTATTTGTTAATTGTAGAAGTACAGTTACAAAAATTATAAGAAATTTATTGAATTGTTTTGTTAATAAAAAATACATATAGCTAAAAGGGTCCTGCAAACTGACCATGTCAGACAAGCAGGTTACTCACATAATTGCTGACAAGCCGGGCCACTGAACAGGATTTAAAATGTCACACCATTAGCTGTGATTTAGGGGTCATTTGTCGTGCTGTACATTATAAATTGGTCTTTATGGTACTTTTTTTCATCTTTATCTACTTTTTATAAAGCAAGACCGGCAGATGGTACTTTGCCTCAGTAGCCAAAGACTGCCTGCAGCTTTTTAAAGGCCATGCACACCCACACAGTTACTCTCCACAAACTGCAAAACCTCAGGTCTTGATGAGAAATGCTTAACTCGAGTTGGAGCTAAAAAGCTAACTGGTTTAGACATTGGATCTACAATATGATGTTTTTTTTTAAACTTTTTATTTTCATGTTTTCCACTGGAAAGATTTTAACATGAGTCATATTTTACACTATGTGTATACTGTGTGTATATCTCTAAACATCCATAATGTTGTGTGCTTGAGAGTGACTTTAAATCATTCAGAGACTGATTAACTCCAGCCTCTATACAGAGTCAAATACAACATTAGTCTTTCAGTTATGAATGAGTTTAATTCAATATAAACATGACTGAATTCTTGAAATATTAAGTGGCACATGCTGTCTAAACATCTAACATCAATTATGATTTTTGATATATTTCTTTCCCTGTGTATTTGGGCTTTTGATTTGTGTTTTAAACTTTAATTTGAGAGGGACATGCCTAACAATCAGTTTTGGATAAGTTACACCCCAACTGATCAAAAGCTGCTTTTACATAAGAATTTTAGCTTAACAGCTGAGTAATATCAAATTAAACCATAAATGTTATTATGAGTTATGTAGGCCAACCAGCAGTTACACAATTTATTCTTAGGTATTCCATGACTTTTGTGTGCACCTGAGTTCTTTTCCGCCTCTTCCAGGGCTTTCTGGGGGACCCAAATTAGCTGTTAATAAACTGCATTACCATGTAGCACTATGTGATGCTTACCTGTTCTCATTTTCACCTCCCAACTTCTCTGTTTGCTCTTAAGATTTTTTTTGTTCACATTTATTAATCCACTGAGACAAAAAAATTGCAATGACTGACTTGCATTTATTGATGGCACTGTTGTGCTTAACTTGCCAGGTCAGATTCACAAAAGGTACTGTGCTAATAATATTGAAAAGAAAAATATATGTCTAATAGAGACTCAGGTGGAAGAGTAAGCTGATATGAGGAAGCAGGAGGGAGAGAACGATTAACATCAGGATAATTCTTCTGAATGAAATTAAGTGGAGCTTCATTTTTGACACTGAGTGAATCAACAGTGAACAATTATTGGGTTTTACTTGTGCAGCATAAGGATGATAAATGTAAAAATATTGACAACCCTTGTAAATGCACCTCAGTTACCACAACCTAACTGATGACCCTAATAATTTTGAATAATCATCTGACGAAAACAGATGATTGTTATCACAGGTATTTCAAGAAAGTTAGTTCAGTTTATGTACATTGTCTAAAATGACAATATATACTTTTCTTTACTGAAGCTGTTATTCCAAGTGCAACTCATGTTTATACTTAATGCTTATTTACCATCATTTGTTGCTGTGGTCGTTTAGTTTTTGGTATTTTAAGAAAACATTATTTGCAGTGATAAAACAAGGGGACGAGACCAGGGCACAACAAGGGGACGAGACCAGGGCACTGTTCTCATGTATAAAAAGCTTAAATATAAAGGCTAGTTTATAATTGAACTTAAAAGACTCACCAACATGTTTTGCCAAATTTCCCCTTCATCAGCGCTTGACAATGAGAAGGGATTAACATCAGATAATATATAAATTTGGTTAACAATTAGGGACCATACATTATTTACAATGAGGGGTCACTGGAGGATATTTCAGCGCTCTGAAATAAGAGGCTGTGACCCTCCCTCAACCAAAATATATTTTTTTCTTGACCCTTCCTAAGTGATTGGGGAAACAAGGTTGACCTCCCCAAACCTAATGTTAAATAGACAATACTTTTCACTGGTGAAAGAGTGTTATAATAATATTTTTTGTTCAGTTTGAGCTCTTTTCTTCAATAGTGTTGGTTGGTGTACATATTTTTAAAACTGCAATATACAGCAGCTCTTTAAATAATGTCAATAACACGTAACTTTCTTGTATTATTCCCTTCATATCTCAGTCATCCATGACACTTATAAATGTGACCCCCCGCTGTGTATTTAGACGACAGATATTAATTTCATCCTCTAGACGTCGCCATCTGTCTATCCAGGTTTAGCTCACAGCATACTTGCATACTAGCACAAAGCTGCAGTAGGAACGCAATAACAGTTATGAAGGATAAGCAGGATGTCATTCCTAGCTCCGAATTTTGTCTTCTAAGGTAAATGGAACACAGCATAATACCAGTAGAAAGCCACTGATTCACTAGATACTGTACATGCCCACTATCTGGAAAGGGCCAATAAATATCGAAAGGTCTCTTAGTTCAATAAAAAACAGCCACTGCTCAGGTAAAAAAAAAAAAAAAAAATCACCTTAAAAATTAAATAGCCACTGGAGGGCAGCACATACAATTGAAAAAGATATAGGCTGCTTTAGCAATGGTTATAGCTTTTTCAGTTGTATGTGCTGCCCTCTAGTGACTATTTAATTTTTAAGGTGATTATTTTTACCTGAGCTTCAACTTTTTTTTTACTGAACTAATTTCTCAATTAATGCTGAATATAATCTCATGTAATCTGATGAGGACTGCATTTGGCTGAAAAATGTTGGCAATTCTTTTAAATTCCATTATGATCTAGCCTTTATGTTAAAGCTTTTATACATTAAGACTGCCTTTTGGATTATGATCGCTTTTCAACCAACAAGCACCTTCTTGTATATTTTATACCCTTAATAACGCTGTAGGCCTCCTACCCCTCTATTTTCTGCAATATCTGTTGCAATAACCCTGTTGCTAAGCCACTTTGGTCAGTTATACCCCAATAAAAAATTATTTAAAAAAAAACACAACCCGTCAAAACATTAATAATTTAGAATTTATTTGCATTTCAGTACATAAATAAACAGAGACCTTGTTGTCAGTGCAACCCCTTGTCTAAATAAAGGTTAAATGCGTGGTGTCTAAGTAGAACTTCTCGACAGAGCACATGAATCTGCTGCATCTCTGTCTGTTTGCTTCAAAATGACTGACAGGGCTCTGCTACCCCCCCTATAGAGTATGGAATTTAAATTGTGACCCACGACAAACATGAACTCACAAAGTTTCATCTATGAAATCTGCATAAGCATTATTGGGAGCTTTAAACTGGTGTCCTTCATATGTGTAAAAATGGTAGGCACAATAAGCTACTGCTTCAGCCTACATCTTTTCTGTCATTTTCCTGTTTTGTATCTACGTGTAACATCTGTAATGCCTCATAAGCTGTAAATTGTTAAAATTAACTGAAATAAATTTCTGCAACTACTACTAGCACTATAACTACTACTACAGGTCCTTGATAAACTGGTATAGTTAAAAAGCACTGATAAAAAAAGAAACTGAAAACTATTATATAAAGCCATTAGGAACAAACTGATTGAAACAATCATGAAGATTTTGATTAATGGAATAATGCATTTGTAAGCAAAGCCAAAAAGTCTGTCTCTGTGGTCTGCAGGTACCTTATTGGTTAAGACTAAGGTTAATAAGTCTGTGCAGGCAGGTAATGGCTGTGTAGAGACTTTAAGCTAAAAAGAAATGCTATGAAATTGAGGTTCAACAAAGAAAAGTTAAATAGCTGTGATTATGGGGGATTTTTTTCATATTAACATAACTAGGTTTAATTGTTAATGACCTTTTGCAGTCGATTTGTGTTTTTCAACCTGCTACTGCTAAAATGTTAAAAGTAATTTTATATCACATTTAGGAGATCATATAAATACTCAGTGTTCCTGGAGGTGGCAAGCTGTGAAGGGCAAGAAATGTGTTTGTAATGTGTGTAATGATTGCTTATAATGTGGCATTGTTTTTGTTGTGAGAAGTCCATATATCTCAATGGTGTACATGTATTCTAAAGTACATATGGGCAGTATGCCAAGGACCACTGATGGAGAGAAACTTAAGTGGCAACATCTTTCAAATGTACCTATATATATCATAGTTCTTCACACAGTGTGCAGCTTGAACAGCTGCTCTCTTTGACAAATGGAAAAAAATTACAAATTATTTGAATGCTGTCTGTAACAATGTGTCAGTGCTAATTTGTCATCATCGTGAGTCAAACACAGTACCTTTAAAGGAATATTTGCATGTTACAGTAAGAAAAGAAATACTCACGATGGAGAAGGACAACAAATCGTCTGAAGGTCCATCATTAGATAACTTGTTGTTTGAAGATCAATTAAATCTGTGTGTCTTTCTATCCATCTGTTTATCTTGTAGATTTATACATATTATACGCATTTTAAGTCTTAACCGGAAATACAGTAGATTTCAGTAGCTTCCAAGTTTCCATCTGTGTGTCTTTCTTTGTGAGAGTCGCTGTATGAACACAGCTTCCAAGACTGACTGCGGAAAGTCGGACAACAGGGATTACAGTAGCAATATGATTTACAGCTGCTCTGACCAGGAGTCTGACTCCAGGGACGAGAATGACTCACCAGGTGGTGACAGGACAGACATTCAGTGAGAGAGGGATGAGGGATGACAGGATGGACAGGCAGCACATCCAGCAGTGAGTCCACGTCTAACTCAGTGACAAGGGTTTGTTTGGTAAAAACAGAGTTGGTTATAATGGAACAGTTGAAAGTTAAACAAAACCATGTCCACTAACTCATTAAGTGCCTGATATTATTTCTATAAGTCTAACAGCAAACATGGTGAATTCTCCCAAAATCAAAACAAAAGGCAAATAATTATATGGAAACCACAGCACTGCTTTTCAGGCCCTTCAACTCTGACAGTTCTCACCATCACTGATTTACCACACCACAGTTTATGGTAACTCCTTTCTAACTGTTCTTCTGTTTGTCCTCTTTTCTACTTTGGCCTTCCTTTTTTTCTCTCTCTTTTTTCTTTTTTCTTTTTTTTTGCTTTCAAGCAAAGTCAAAGTCAGTAGTTTTTTGTGTGAAAGCCAAGTGTCATACATACACAACACACAACAAGCAAACAGATTAGACGGAATTTAAAAACAAAGCTATTCACCATGGGGTAAAAAAAATATAATGAGAAAGTTCCAGTTGAGAGTAGTCTCTGGCGTGTCCTGCTGGGTCCTGAATGGGAGTGACCTGTACCTGCGTCCTGAGGGTAGGGGGCTGTACTGGTGGTGTAGTATGTGTGTGAGGTCCAAGGCTATTTGTCGTCTCTTTTTTTGTTTGTTTTTGGGGTTTTAAATTTTTTTTTAGTCTGTCTGCTGTAGAGGCTAGTGAGTGGTTCAAGGTCCAATCCGATGTTTTTACTACTCATTCTGATGATTTTAGTGAGAGGGTTGACACTGATCTTGCTCAAGGCACCAAACCAGGTTGTTATTTTGAAGGTGATTATGGACTCAATAAAGCATCTATAGAATGAGAGTATGATTTGTTTGGTGGACCTTGAATTTTTGGAGTTTTATCAGAAATTTGTCAAGCAGCAAATGGTTCAGGGTGTAAGGGAAGCTGGGAATTGTGGCTTCATTTTTCCTGCCAGTCTTGTGCGACTAGCTGACTTTAGCTTTTGCAATATATCTACCTAGCCTTGTTGAAAACTCTTTTCATGCGCAATAAGTGCACGCAATAAGTAAGTATATAGGCCTACTGATTACTGCTTTATTTAGGACAAATAAAAAAATGAATGGACTTATTACAAGCCTGTCACAGCTGACATGTCAGATTATTTATTATTTACTCATTCAGTCATTCATTTTATTTGGTCAGAAAATTAATGGGATTTAAAGAGAATTTAAACAAATCTAGTGCTAAATGATTCTAAAATACATTACCTGCCTGAGCTTAAGCCTGATTTGCATCTATCATGTTCATTTTTTAATAACTTTTCAGGTTATGAAGTCATGATTACAGCCTGTAATGCATGTTATATAACAAACATGACTAGTAAACTATTAAGTACACCCAATTCTTAATGAAGACAATGGGCCCTATTTTCGTAGACCAGGCGCAGTCTAGGCGCAGCGCAGGTGCGCCGCGCCAACAGGGTGTGTCCAGGCGCATTTGCAA
>JAQLOL010000006.1:5561450-5584731 GCA_029783665.1 Naso thynnoides
TTTTAATTTTCTTTTACTTTGAAAAGTGCCAAAGTCCTACAAACAAAATGGATCTTATTCATTTAAATATTTAGCTATTAGCAGCGCCACCCATCACCAATGTCCCCAAAACTCTAGGTGAGTAGTGAGTACCTTTAAAATTACTCTGCAACCCTTATTTGACGAGAAAGTGATTTATTAACGTTACTAGGCCGAGGTAGGCCGAGAGCCTACGCTGTAAACTTTGTTTTTTTATACAGTCTATGGCTGTAAACTACACGATTTGTCTACGTCCATGAGACCGCTTGTGCCAGCAAAGCAACGCAAGTGGCCAAAGCCGCGCATGCGCGTCGGTGTGTCCGCGTTGGTCTGCAGCGAGGTGTGTGATGCGTGTGTGCAGCTGAGAAACATGGAATATTAGATCATTATACATCAGGAATCGCGACGCAGAGGAGAGAAAAGATGTCGGAGGACGTGATCCGTTTGAGAGACGTTAATGACGTCACAACACGCTGCAGCAGAAGTTTTGGCTCACAAGCACCGGCGAACAAAGACAAAACTCAGAACGTCAGTACAAACAGCAAAGCCTCACCTCGGTGAAGCAGTGACCCGGATTCTTACGGAGAAAAACAGAGTCGCTCCTGAGTTTCCACTAAGTGCAGAAGGTGCGAGTTTGAGGCCTGCAGGTGAGAGCAGCACACCTGGCCCAATTAAGGAATAAACGCTCAGGGGTGGAAATAATACACAAAAACTACTTAAGTAAGAGTGCTGTTACCTTGATGAAATTCATCAGAAATATAAGTAAAATTACTGGTGTAAAAATGTACTCAAGTAAAAGTAAAAAGTAGTTAATTTCAAGTTACTTAGTTACTGGGTTAGTCAGCCAGAGCCAATCAGAAGGACAGTTACTGGCACACCGACACAGCACCAGTTCACAGAAAACTTGGAGAAACAGTTACTTACAACAATATGTACTTAAGTAAAAGTAAAATTACTCATTTTTAAAAATACTCAAAAAATACACAGAAATGGTAACTCAATTGCAGTAACTTGAGTAGGCCTAAATGTAATTAGTTACTTTTCGCCAGTGCAAAAGGTTATTTCCTTCCCAAAGCTGATGGGACACAAGCTAACTGTTAGCAATGGGCCGTTGTAACAGCCGCAGCGGTTAGCGAGTTTTTAACGCTGGTTATCAAGTGTAGCATCTGGCTCGCTGAGAGCAAGTTTCTCATTAAAACATACTGCCCAGTAAAATATTCGTTCATTTATTTGTTCATTAATTCATTCATTCGTACGTTCATTCTGCAAAAAAATATGGCAATTTTTCTGTTACAGAGTTATATACAAGGGTGTGTGTAGGGCGTGGCCAGGGGTGGCATGAGGCCCCCCCTCCAATCTGATTGGCCACCCAATTTGACTGGTTATCTGCCCAGTCAGAGGCCGGCCTGAATCATATGTTTGACGAATACCAGTGCAAAGCAGTCTCAAAAGTAAGAGGCAGTAAATGCTTATTTTTGCAAAGTAAATATTTAAATTTGTTTTTTATCATTGTGTTGTCCTTTATTTTCTAGTTAACTAGGCCTCTGAATTTTTATTTTGTTGGCACTTTACACTGTAATTCTATTTTCAAATGTGCCTTTCTTCACTTGAAACACTGTAATTTTGGTAAATGTAAGTAGACATAGGTAGTGGAGACAAAAATGGTAAATTAAGACTATTTTGATGCTTGTATGTGCATGTGCACATGTGTTAGTAGGCTACTTGAAGCCACTATAGGGTGACTGACATATCGCCAGATCCCACATACATCTATTGACTGAGTCAGTACCCCTCTTGGGCCACCTCAGTTAAAAAAGTCTGGACACGCCTCTTGAGTTGTGTTCCAAACCAATAAGGTGACTACAAGTGTTTTGTTCTGCCATTGATTATTGGATTTCCTCATCGGGAATCCTGTCTAAAACTCGAACTCGGTCTTAAAATTTAATTATCCATGTCTGGAACTACAGCAAACAAAATCACTGCGTAAAACACACAAAACTGTGAATATAGGCCAAGAGAAAATTATGTTGTGTGACTTTAATACAGACAAACAGGCTTTTAATTAAAATGTCTGTTCGGTAAAATCCATCTGAGAAGAAGATTTTTTTTGGATGGCTATTATATCAACATGTGCATATGTCTGTGCTTGCTATGACAGAGGGAGAGATATTTTTTATACTCTCAATAGGTGCGTGTGTGTGTGTGTCTATGTGTGTGTTACCTACTACATGAACTGCCAAGTATTTCTTGGCTCAGACTGGCCACATAATAGAGATTAACATGAGAGGCAGGATTCAGACTCCACCTGATAACTCAGTGGAATAAATGATGAAACCATTTGTTTTAGCAATGCTGGGAAATGAAAGGTTAAAACAGCTGCAACAATTAAGATGTTAAAACGTTTGTAACAATGTTTGATGTTGTTTGAGATACAACATGTAGCCGGAATTCCACATAAATCGATCAGTTGTCTGTTAACACAACAGAATTTAAAGAGGAGGACGAATCAAGCTCATCTCAATCAGCTGTGGGTTCCCACCTCCAATTAAAGGTTGCCATAGTGATGACAAGTGACTCCTGGGTCAGCGAGTTCAGTTAAAAGAGACCAAGCTAAGGGGCAAACTCTGGCTTTTTGCTCAAAGACTGTAACTCCTGTCATCTAAATGTACGACGGAGGGGACAGTGCTGAGTGTGTTGCTGTAAAACATGTTTGTGGTACCAAAAATATGGAAAATAAAGCAACTTAGATAAAGTCTCTTTGTCTTCTTCCCTTCTGATTTTTTTTTTTTTTTTGTAACTGTTAAAATTGGAGTCTAAGCAGTTTTTTAAGTGTTAAAAAAAAATATGCCAGTTGGCATGTGAATCAAGCAGCTGGTATTAGAAAATCATAAAATAATAGTCTGTGTTATGAATTTATGAAGATACTACTGATTTTCACAAATTCATTTATTCAACAAACTTCTTAAATTTTTATTCCTCTGTTTTTCACTACACCTATTTGACCATTGCAGAGCTGTGTCATCATCAGAATCCGTCCGGTAACTTTGTGTTTGCGTTTTGGAGCCATGCAAGTATTACTGTCTACTTTTCATTCCTTTGCTTTTTCCCTTTTTTCCAACATTGTTGTGACTCCTGAGTTAGCGTTAATGTGATGCGAGAACAGACAAGTCTGTGAGAAAAGAAAACGTAGTGCACCCTAATGTAATTTAAGTGTCATTGTAAATCGCCAAGAGACTCTGATATGGAGTGGACAGGAAATGGTGCTGGGAGCTTGTGAGAAGACCCAATACACCGGGAGGTAAAATCTAGAAGTGGGGATACTTCGTACCAGCCCACTTAAAGCGCTGAGTCTAAGGGCAGTATGATGATTTGTGTTTAAAAAAGGTCAAATGTTTTAATGGAGAAACAGCTTAACACCATACTGCAAACTCCAAACTCCGACCATTATTTCCGTTCATCTTTTGGGTGGGAAAAAATTAACTATTTCACTAGAACAGTGTTTTCCCTAGGATTGAGACACGGCAGTGGGCCAATAGGGGGCGCAAATATTTTTTGAACAATCGCGTCCTGTTTGGACGTTTCAAATGTCGATCTGTAAGTGGCTCTTGAGGTCTAAGTACAAACTACATTTGTTGTAGACAGATACTTATTATTCATTCATTTATATTATTCACTCATAATTAAATGTGGTAACATGTAAAACCACCTGTAACTGTATAAATGCTGTGAAAAAAATATGTCTTCAGATGCTTTTCCTTCCAAAACATTGATGTTATGTTGCGTTCAAGACACCTCAGAACTTGGAAGTTTCAATTGTAGATTCCAGCTTCCAACATCATCGCATTCATGCTGTAAATCAACTTGGTCAACTTATCTCAGCAAACACCTTTATAATAACTTCATTCATTCTTACTTCATTCTTACTGTTAACGACAAAGTGCCTCAATGTTTTATGTTGCTTTGACGTCAGGTCAGACAAACCGGAGCTCTGAAATGATAACCGAATTTCCGACCTGGAATTCCGAGTTGGACAATCGTTCAAATCATTTTAAACAACTCGGAGCTTGTTTTTTCTGAGTTCTTGAATAAGTGTCTTGAATGCAGCATTAGACAGAGGAGCATGCTGTTCCCTTCGCCTAGTTTCCTTCCAGCATTATCTAAGTTCTCGTTTCTCTTCTCTCACAGAAATCAACCAATCAATCAAACAGCCTCACAGCGGGGTGCAAAACTGAATAGTGTGGGAGCTCCTCTGTAAAATGAATAAAGGGGAAAGCTGAAATATTAATGATACATGCACTGAAACTTTTCCTGATAATATGCTCAATAAGCAGGACAAGTTTCTGGGTTCAACAGTGTTGAATGTAGATTTGCCATTTCTGTAAATTCGGCCTTATGTGACCCGTATCCAGAGCCTCAGCAGATTTAGCACCTGTGACCTCTGAAGTGCTGCATGGAGGGGAGGTTTCAGTCGGCGAAGGTGGCTGTGGTACGTGTCCAGCATGGAGAGCAGACATGGTTTAATTGCTTAACTAGAAATAGCCTGAGGTGGGGGATTGGTTGCTCTGCTTCAGCAGAGGGAAAAGGGATTGCCCCATCCGGTTAAATCACCACCCTGACCTTTGCCCCCACTGTGGCCACTCAGGATGATGCTACTGCACATGGATACACACACCCAGCACTGATACGTATGAACACATTCATGGAAAGACACTGAGAGACACACATACCATACATCACTGACACCGCTGTGGTAATAATAGAGATGACCCCAATCATCAGAGGGAGGAAAAAGGGAAACTGAGCCCCGTTCTCCTGCCAAGGCTACATTTTATCGTCGGCCTCCGTTGTACCCTCCTGATGACATGGCATTGGAGGTTGATCACCTCTAATAGAGTCCAGCCAAGGTGCAGATTAAAGTACAAATCACATTGTAAACGACTGAGCTAAGCCGCGCTGAGTAACCTTCATCTTGGTCTGCAGGGTTTTACCACAGTGGTTTTAATCCCTCAGCTTGTCTAAAGAAAGAAATCTTATCGTCTTTGCTGGAAGACACAATATTGGGACAAAAGATCAAAGGAATTGCATGTGTGCATCTACACTACCATCGAGAGAATCAAACAAGATGTCTTGTTGCTGAGCCTGTGTGGCTGGATCTGTACCTTCTTGCATTCTCTCCTCTCTTTTCTCCTCCAGTGCTATATGGAAGCAGGTCGAGGAACAACTCTGACGGCATATTGTCGCCAAATGCAGGGTATTTAGAGTTGTAGTGAAGACCACGCTAACCAAGACCAAGACTTGGATGAGACCAGAGTGTGCCGAGATCGAGACAAGACCAAGGGGTCGAGACTGAGTCAAGACCAAGACCTTAAAAAAATTTTCCTCTGATCTCAAGGTGACAATACAAGTTTAATGTTTGTCCTGCCATCTCAGTTAAGACTGCCTTTGCAGATCCTGAACTCTGCCAAGTGTTTTTTCTTGTATGTTGTTTTGCATTTGAATTCTCTGTGATTAAGGTGGCCTAGACAAATCAAAAAATCAAACAACAAAAGGCTTGTGTTATTGGCTGCATTTGATGAAGAAAGTCTTGTATCCAATCACAGTCATTATGGTAACAAATAAATCTTTTGCTGTCTTGACTGGTCTTGAAAAAAAAAGAGGCCAAGACCAAGACAAGACCAAATCAAAATGCGCTTGATTTTGAGACGAGACCCAGACCGTCAGTGGACTTGACATCGGTGTGGAGATCGAGACCAATCTCGAGTACTACAACACTAGTATCTCCTGTAGTAAGAAGCCAAGTGCTGCTATTTCTTTTGCTCATGCACCATGCTGTGTTCCCAGCAGTGAATAAAATGTCACATCTGCTGATGAGCACCACCTCACTGATCCATGAAGCTCAGCAGAGAAAGTCCTCCCCAAAGAGGAAGATTTTGAAATAATTAAACATGAACATGATGTTCATGGACTGAGTATAATTTCAGCACGCAATCCATTGCTGCTCCTCTCTTTTCCCTGGAGCACAGAGGGGAAGGTCATCCATCAAAAGTCACATATTAGTCATCGAAATGTGAGCGGCGTGGGGTCGAAATAGTGACCCAATGCGGTGCCGAGATGCAACGAGCGTAGAGGTCGGCCTTTAACAGATGACTCCAGATCGACCAAAGGGGAGATGGGAGAGGTGGGGAAGGCGTTTGGATGGTGCACCAGAGCTCTACTCCTCCCCGGCTGGGAGATGAGGACAACTGACAAATGAGTGCACAGCAGCTGGGTGAGCCTCATGAGAAATGTGCGCTGTCTGCAGGCGTAGCAGACGGATTGGGATGATTGGCTCAGGTTTAGACTCGACTCCCTCTCTGCAGAATATCCTCCGCCGTCTCCAGCCACATCACGCAGGTTGTTCAAGGCGACATACGGTTGAGTGCAGTGAGTGTTTGCATGTTGACACATTGATGTTTTGCCTCCTATTCCTGATTCATTTTCATTTGACATGGCACAATGACTGTGCTTTTAAAGTTCAGACTGTCAGCTTTAATTTAAGAGGAGTCTCAGATGGACTGGTTGCGTTGTTAAAATAACTACTTACTTATGCTGCTGCCATGTGTGTATGTGCACAGCACAAAGCTCTGGATCCTGTACAAAGGCATTCTCCATGGGGCCCTTTCCTCACATTAGGGCCCACTCACTTACTCACCTTTTTGATTCTGATGCAAAACCCCCACATGTGAGAAATTAATATTACAGTAATTTACATATAAATCAATGCTGTATTTGAAACAGATAAGAATGTCACACCCACATGTAGGCACCGGCGGACTGAGAGAGAGGAAGTGGGGTGGAGTGGGGTGGAGTGGGGTGGGGTGGGGTGGGGGGGTGGGGGGGTGTCGGCCCCCCCCTTGCCCGTAGGATAAACGCTGCAAAAGATCCCTCTTGGATGCCCCTCTAGTAGATATAACATGATGAAAAGCCTTCTAGGGTGCCCTTGCAGCGGACAAAGTGTGGTAAACTGCCTTCTAGGATTCCTTTCCATTTGTTAAAATGTGGTGAAGTGCCTTCTAAGGTGCCCTACAAGTGCACTGAGACTTTGTTAAGTGCCCTGCGGTGTGCCTAACCACATGCAACGAGAGCCCTTTTTACTAATTTCGCCCCTGCCTCTCGAACATCCTGAACTCCACAAGTGAATTAGGGATGCATGACATTATTGGCACGGTATCAGCCGATATTGGCTTAAAAATGAAATATCAGATATCATCCAGCATGCCGATATGATGTTATTTTTACTTACTTTGTCACTTGTGAAACAGGATAAAATTGGCCTGGTTGTGAGTATTATGATTTTCTCCAGGAGATCATCATCCAGTTTTAAGCAGGATGTATCTTACTTGTTCTGTTTAAAAGTAACTGTCATAAAAAATATGACATGTTTTGCATAATGTAAGTTCAAGTTTTTTTTTCTTTTGTACAAAGAATGAATATTACATCATTTTAAGCTTTGTATTGTATGCCTGCATTTGCCAACTGGCCCACATGGTAAGAGTATGCATAATAATACTCTATGTCAATTCCACTAAAGAGTCTTGATGATCTCTGCAATTAGGCGTGGGGAAAAAATATACATATATATCAGTATCTGTATCGATTATTGGCCAAATGAATTGTAAAATATCGGCATATCGGATATCGGCAGAAAATCCAGTATTGTGCATCTCTACAGTGAATGTAGGACTTCAGTGTCAGCCTTTGCCAATCTGAGCTACTCTGCAAAGTAGAGTCCCAGTTCTACGTTTAAAGATCATCTGTGTCCATCTAAATACTGATGCAACAGAAAACAAGAGGGACAATGTCAAAATGTGACTGTAGCTTCTTAGTAATTCATCTGATTGGACCATAAAACCCCGTATTTACATCATAATCTGTGTCATTTTGCAATAAAAGTGCGAGGAGTTAATGTACTGCTGTGCCAAAGGAGATGATGGAATTCACTCTTCATGCATATGCATATTCCTCTTTCCTACCCAGAATTCCCCCTGCAACCCTCTCCCAACCTGACTGAGGTTTCTAAAAACGGCAGAAAGCTTAACGCCTGTGACAGCACACGTCACACTGGAAGAGACCCGTGCTTTTAGAGGCCTCCTTTGTTAGCGGGGAGCGAATCACATTTTACAAGATAAATCATCCCGCTAGCAGCCGGCTTAGAGTGTGTACAACCAGATATGGTTGCCAAGGAAACCCTCCCGGAGAGCCAATGAGCTTTTTTTTTTTTTTTTTTTTTATCCCCATACCAGCCTCCTTGATCTGTGCAAACAATTAATACCTTACCCAGGCAGCAGGGAGGGAGCCGGGGAAGTGGGAGGCAGGCACAAATCCCCAGGTGCTTAGAGAGAACACCACTCTCTCCCTCCTGCTATGTGAATGAGGACATGAGGGGAAAAAAAATGTCACAAATGGATACTGGGCTGTAAGACACTATGATGTATGACTCATCGTACATTACTTCAATGAGAGAACAGCATTTAGTCCATTAATCTAATCTTCACACGAGCAGCAGCATATATCACTAATATCCTTTTAATGAATGTTTTGAATGCACGGCCATTAAAGTGCCATTACCTGTTCCACCACATCCATTTGTGGCATGGATTGTCAAGGTGTCGCTGCAGCTGAATAAACCCGGTGCATAAGAGAACCCCTGACGTGCTGATCTGCGAGGGCGCCATTAGGATCCACGAGTAGCTTCGACTGGCCACAGATCAATGCTCTGGGGCCCTATCTATTACTGACATCCAATTATAGCGATGGACGTCCGCTTAGCACTGCTACTAAGTGCTTTAGTCTTTGTATTGACTACCTGTCAACAGCCTGCAAACTGTGGAGCTATTGGCTAATAATCAGTTATTGATCTGTTCACATCACCAGCATGTTGTTAAGTGTATAAAGAGTGAGAAAAGGGCGACTGGTCAGGTTTGAAAGATGTTACGCTAACGTGTGCGTGTGTCCCTCAGTTATGAACTTGGCATTCTACACAATTCAGTATACCTAATTAGGAAGCTAATTTTTTTTACAACTCTGATTAGTGCTGGCTTTCAATGAGAGTAATTACCCACCAC
Organism: Naso thynnoides; assembly: GCA_029783665.1. Lineage (NCBI taxonomy): Eukaryota > Metazoa > Chordata > Actinopteri > Acanthuriformes > Acanthuridae > Naso > Naso thynnoides. Next base: position 5,570,573 of record JAQLOL010000006.1, read on the forward strand.
AGTAACTAATAAGGGAAATTGGCTGTAATTAAAAAAAAAAAAAAAAGAAGAAGATCAGCAAATGTTGAAATAAATGCCCACGATGCAGTGGACAAGTAGAAGATACAATGGCAGAGATTCAATAAGAGGTCTAGAGCAGAGGCTCCCCAGATTTTCAGCCGATACCCAAAATAACGATGCCACAGACTGGGGACCCCCATCGGCCCCAGAGGGGACTTTATTTTAAAGCAATTTAACACTAGAATCTCACATTTATACGTCTTTAACTTAGTTGAATTAAAAATAACAGTGTTGCTGGTCCTCGACTTTTCCTAAAAATGTCATCAGTTTTCAATAAAATTGTATTTATACAAATTGCACCACAGGCAAAGAAAATGTGATCATTTCTACCTGTTTTGGCCACAGGCGCTCATAATGACCGCACAGATTTTGATACATTTTTCACATGGTGGCAGCTGCATCTTGATTGCTTGGCAACTATCACAGACTCTGTCATCAGGGTTGATAAAGTCACTTTAGAAATGTAAATACATAAATTACTAGTTACCCTATTTAAATGTAAGTATTTAAATTACTTTATCAAAGTAATGTAAGTTATTACATTTGATTACTTTGTGATTACTTCTCTAAATTTTAAACAAATGTTTTCTACTGTTAACCATTTTTTCAGTGTTTAAACCAGGCAGTGTTAATGGCGGGCATGAGGCTCTTTGAATTTCAAACAAGAACCAATCAAAAGCGCCAGAACAGCATCAATCTTTACCAAACGGTCTTGACTGGAAATGACAAAAGAAGACATTGTCTAAATTAGAACACTCAAAGCAACAAAAGGAATATTTTTCAACATATAACCCAAACTTTTAAAGTAAACATTCAGGTGTAACCTCCTTTGTAATCATAAACATTTTCATGAGAAACTAATTGAATTACACATTATTTGCAACAACTGTAACTGATTATAGCTACATTTCTTTCGTATTTATACTACGTAACTTCAATACGTGTAACTAGTTACTCCTCAACACTGTCAAAACAAAAACTTTGAGATCGGCTGCAAGCTCCAGTTACAGAAGCAATTTTTGCTCCTGAAAGCAGCATCATGGGAATTTTGGACTCTGGCGGTCAAGATGACCACTCACAGCCAGTATGTATGGAATTCTGTCCCTTCCAGTGTTAAGAAAGAATATATCCGGAATTAATGCAATAATGGGTTAAATATGCAATTTAAATTATTTAAAAAAAAAGTTTGGTTTTTTTTTTGGAAGGCCTGCGGTGACCACTCGGGGTGCCCCAACCCTGGGGATGTAATGTTGAGTGATGAGTGGATGGCTTCAGTGCTCGTAGGCAAGTCAGGTCACAAACCTTTGTGATGTTTATAATAGAGCTGAATGGTGAACAGCGGAGATTGCAGGCAGTGATTGTGCCTTCCTCCATCATTGATTAATTACAGTCATTAAGTGGTTAGAAAGTCACCTCACCTGGTGTTAGGGGTGGAATTCACTGGCTGATTAAAATGAATCACAATCAAAAAGCCGCTGGAGGCCGAGTCCGCTGAGAGCACGCGCCACTGGAGAGGAAAGAAATTGAGTTTTATTCATGCTCAACAGCTGCTGCTGCCTTTGTAAACAAAAAAAACAAACATGGCTGGTTGTTTTTTTAAATTCATGGACTTTTATTATTCAAAAATACAGCACAAAAAATACACACAAAAAGAAAAATTGGTTTTCACACAGTGTGCAAACCTGGAGATCTTCATACAATATTAGTACGCTGATTTCAAAGCTACAGTTAATATTGTTAGTAGTTGTCATTAATGTTCTCAGCACATGGAGGGACAGTAACTCCAAAAGAGCTCTGTACAGTTTCCCAGCAGGTGACAGTCTAACTAGAGTTCTACAGGAGCCCATCCTGACAGCAAACTTCCTTCATGGACGACACACACACACGCCCACACACACCTGACCACACAAACAGAGTGGTGTTTAAGAGGAACTGACAGAAGTAATTTCTTTATTCCAGGCAGGCTCCGGTCTCACGTTCCTTGTTAGAAAATAGGTGCGACAAGAAATCTGCCAGGAAGTACTCGTGCAAAGATGTTTCTACACTTGTCACCTCCTCTTAGATCCTAGAATTCACACACACAGACTTGCAGTGCAAAACACACGATGCCAGAAATTTCCAAGCATACATGAGATCATTTATGCCCCCCCTCCCCCACCTTTCTGTTTGAGATAGTTTTGCCAAGTACAGCACGGCAGAGTATCACATATACATACACACACAAACATCTCTCCATCATTTGACTGTGTTGTGATTAGATAGGGTAACTTCAACAGGATATTTATACATACAGCCAGAACGGTGTTATTTAAAAAAAAAACAAAAAACAAAACACATCAATTTACTTTTAAATAAAGTTTAAAAAAAAACATGAAGTCATGTTTTGGAATATAAAACCAAAGCTTTAAGACAGCAAGAAAAGGTTTTGTTAAGCTACGGGGACTTTGTATGAGGTGAGTGGTTGTCGGACTACACTAGACTTGACCCGATTGAGGCAACAGAGCAAAATCAATACGCTCACTGTGTACTGATTATCATTGTTCCAGTGGCTGTGGGCTACGTCGGCCACTCAGGAAGATGCTACTGCACACAGCACGCGTGTGCTAGAACAAAACTCAAGTGGGGCAACAAGGCACAATGGAAGTTATCTGAATCCAGCTGTGAGGGCTGTGCAGAAGTGAACTGAAGGGAGGTGTGTAAGGCGAAAACAAGGAAGAGAATAAGGCGCTGAAGCAAAAACAAACAGTTTACCCACACCAAGTATTCATACTGTTTTTTTTGTCTTATAAAGCTAAAAAAAAAAAGAAAAAAAAGGGAGATGTTGGGCTTCCAAACATTGTCAGCGATGGAAGAATGGTCATGCTACAAGACTAGAACAATTTACAAAATGCAAGAACTGACCTAAAGCAACTTACACTCGGTGCGTTCACATGATGTGAGAGAAAATCGATTTATTGTGTTAGTCCGGCTACAACCAGACTTTTAAAATGCATGTAAACGTCAGTCTGACTTAATTCGTACTAAACCGAATTTCTCAAAGTTGAGCTGACACACCCAGATAATGTGATTGGAGGTCAAATTACTCCTGCGTGTCTATGCTTCAACCAGACTCAAGTTGGCCTAAGCAATCTGAGCACGATCGAGAGCCCCCACGGCGTCTTTGACCCGGAACTCGAACAGCATAAATTTGTAAAAGGAAGCCAGTAGGAAAACAAAAATCCCATACGCACAAGCACAAGGGGAAGGCGCACTGACAAGGATTTCGCTAGCTGCTTGCTAACCTGTTTGCAGCTGGTTTGGCTAACTGGAAGAAGGTCAAATATGAACCAGCTGAACAGGGTATATCGCCGCCTACTGGCCAATAAATCGATTCTCCCTCAGCGCATGTATACTGGGACAAGGTAGTCCAATTAAATGGCTTAATCAAGCTGTAGCCGTAGCTCGACTTTACTGTGCATGTAAATGTACTGAATGACAACTGACCAAACGTTTATGTGGACCAGCACTGACAGACTGCAGTGCTCAGCATTCTAAGGCTTTTTCATGTGTTCCTCCTAGCGGGCACTTCCTTCATGTACGCAGGCTTGACATCCTTCATTAAAAATCCAATTAACACTACAGAAGCCATGCAAAGTTTTGAATTGACCACAGAGAGAAGGTTAATCAAGATATTGGCTCCTTGTAATGCAGATTAGTTGGATTACACATCTGAGGGGGCGACTGATACTACAGGCGATGATTAAGACTGTGCTCTTGTACTGCTAATGTGGTGTATATGTATATGTATGTGTGTGTGTGTGTGTGTGTGTGTGTGTGTGTGTATTTGTGTGTGTCTGTGTGTTTGTGTATGGGGAGGCTGACAAGTTCTGGTGGTCACAGGGTTTAGGGGCCTGTTGAGAGTCAAACCCAATCAAAGCTGATTGCTCAGTGAACCTTACTGTCCAGCTGCCCCCCCATAAGCCCCCACACATCACCTCCTGTAAGATCCCTGGAAACGGGGTGGGGGTCTTTTATTGTTTTTTAAGCTTGGTCAAGAAGTAATAATCCACCCAATCACAGGATGTGCTGGCCTGACCTCCCTCTCACTGCCAGCCAATCCTGACCACTTCTGCCCCCTCCCAAACACAGACTGGACAATTCAAACAGAAAACGGCTGACCTACATAGACGTTTTCCAAACTCGGCCGAAGGATTAATGAAAATCTGAGAATTTTCTTCTAATAAGTCTGTCTTTTCAGGTCGGAACATCTCATTTACAAAAAAAAAATAATAATCATGGAATTAAAAAAACTGTCAGACACAGGATTGCCTGAAAATCATCTTACTGTTACGTCGGCATTAAAAGATGATAAATGAACTATACATTTCCCAAACTCCCATTCATATACATACACTTATGTTCACGCACACATACAGCTGCAGTTCTATACATAGATGCATGCATACAGCTGTGCAGCTGGCCAATTAGGGACCTGGATCTGTTTTGAACATATAGCATGGGTAACCTATATAAAAAGAACATGCATTCACTTACAGTATGTACAATTTCATTTCTATACTGACCATTCTGCTTTAAATCCATTTTCAGTGAGAAAGTTCAGAGAGTAAAATTCATAAAAGTTTCTTTTTTTTTCTGTATGTGTATTTGATAAAAAGTTAATGTGCTCTGTTGTGATTCCAGTAAGACCCAATTTCTCTTCTCAGCACCACAGCAGAGCCAGGTCTTCATAAAGGAGTACACACCCATCTGTATATTTTGTAGAGCTAAAAGTTGGGAAATCAGCCCATCCCAGCTCTCGCTCCATCCTCATCGGCTTGTGTCCTACTCCCTTCCTCCGTTCCCTCCCCTTGCTGTACGGTCCCTTATGGAGGACGAGCTAGACGATGGAGCCGTCCCTGTTCTGGGCAGGGATCATGACTGGGATGGCCCCCATGCGGCTGAGGTTGGGGCCGGCCATCCTGGCAGCATTGGGCGGAGGCAGAGGGGCGTGGCTGGGAGGCTGCTCGTACTCCTCTGATGAGGGAATCTTGTCATACTGGGGCTTCATGGCATAATCGTGCAGGTTGGAAGGCGACATGGAGCCCAGGGAGGAGCGCTGGCTGCCCACGGTGAAGCTGCGCGCCGTGGAAGCGCGACTCTTTGGAGGGGGCACGTCCTCTCTGTAGAAAAAAAACAGACAGCAACATGTTGAGATGATAAGACACAGCTGTGAACTCACTTTCATCATCTCAATTTAGAGAAATTAAATATGGAAAACGACTTTCTCAGGTGCAATAAACCAAAATGAAGTTGGAGGATAAACAGGCATATGAAGTCTGCGATGTCTGGCACTTGCTGTCCACAGTGAAGAGAACAATGTATACTCCAAGAGTTTGCATGAGTCATTTCGAGGGGAAACGTGATTTGACTTGATAAAGAGGAACAAATAATTGGAGCTGGACCGTTTGATTGGTTGGGGCCGTGTCTGTGCAGCTCAGTCACACTGACTGTGAAACAGCCGGTAGAGGCTGAGCGACCGAATGCAGCTATGCCCTCCACTCCCTCTGCCACCACATTAACAACTAATAAGCAGCAATAATCCAGTTAAATGCTCAATCAAAGTGAGCCTGAGGGGCCAGAGCTTGTTTAGTCCATAGCTTCATGCCGTGGTGTTGCAGCAAATGTGTGTGTCTGTGTATACGAGACAGGTCCAGTGGTCTAATCCTCTTTGTCCTACAGCGTGAGCAGTGTCACATTGTGGTCTTAGACAGATTTCAGTCCGCAGCAGAGTGATAGTAAGCCCAGGGGTTGTACAGAGCCCGTAGGCCGGATGGTGGTGGTGGGGAGGGGGGGTGGGTGGCTCTGGAGGGGGATGGAGTGAGCAGCGAGCAGCAGACATGACACAGGATCCACAGAGCAAACAAAGCTTTCAAACTGATTACCACAGCTGTTTATTTGAGGAGGGGAAAAAAAAGAAAAACGCTGATGGAGAAAAACCATTTTCATGCTTGTTGGGGCTGTTGGAGATGTGTGTGTGTGTGTGTGTGTGTGTGTGTGTGTGTGTGTGAGATGACCACAGGTCATACTACATGGGGGGGGGGCAGTGTTGTGCAAGTTCACACTATAGATTACAGATGAAAATGAATTTATTCAAACTCACAGTTTACAATTTTAAACTACATTCACAGTCCAAAAACACAGTTCACCATCAGTTTTTTAATGAGCTGCTCTGAGCTCTTACTTTTCAACAGAACACAGAGCGACACCGCGATGCGTCTTAAGGACAAGGCGTCGTTTAGGGCTGACAATGCTCTCTGTCACGTTCAGCATCGGCAGACAGGTGTGTTCAGTTCACTGTTTACCAAAAATATTAGCCTGGTAAACCTGAACTTCGCAAATTCATTTGCTTCGTGGAAATAGTCTGGGAATCCTCCCATTCACGGCCTTTTCACCCGTCCAAAAACCTAACGGGCCAGTAAAACTGTTTATCTCATATGGGGCGGGCTTTATGCGATGACTCACTGAAGGAGCCAAAGATGGCAGCTACCCGGCAGCTGACACAAATTGTCAACAGCCTACAGACAGACGAATGGAGCAGCCATTAACATGAATTATCCACAACCTGATAAATAACCACATGGACGTTGTTATATTCTGCTGCTGTATTAGTTATTGACGTCAGTTTTAGTGCTTTTTTTTGTTTTTTTTTTAAATAAAAAAACATGTTGTGTCGACCCTGAGGCTGTGTGAGTCTCATGTCTGCACCACACAGATCGATAGAACGACTCCTACTAAAGGCTCCTTTGCTTCCCTACATGTAGTGATCACAAAAACCCAAAACTTGTTGAGTCGAGTTGGCTGTTGTCCATCTTGTCGGAATATTCCTCATAGTTAACATTGCCTGGTTTCAATAACGAAGGGGTTTTGGCTCGGCTGAAATTCCTCTCAAAACAAACATGGTGGTGGCTCGCCTGGAGTGCAAGGGAAAAAAACGGGGTAAACAGCTCTGATTGTACGGTTGTATGTCTATTCAGCCGCTTCCAGAGGCAGTTTGACCTGCATCCGTTGGTACTGCCCTTGGAAATGAGCGATGAATCGAGTGATATCGAACTAAAACTCTCTTGAGAATTAGTTTGGCCGTGCCAGGCTACAAAAACATGAGTGCGTTCGATGAACGGCGCTCCGTTCATGCACAACACCGGGGGAGGGTTTGGCTGAGATTAACAATCTCTAACCCCACCTCATGGCATTCTTACTGCACACATTTAATACAGTGTTCTACAATATCACATTACATAACAAATACTAAATATCAGTACAAATTTTCATGAAAAGGCGGCTTTGGGTATCTGTGAGCCGAGTCTCATTGATGTTTGTGAGTGTACCTGATCTCATTGCAGATTTCCTTCTCGTACTTCTTCCTGTGACGGGCGCGGCAGCAGCAGAAGAGGATGATGGCGATAATGATGAGAATCAGGAGTACAGCAATTACGGCTATTGCGATGGTGCCTGCAGTGTTGGGAGCTGGACAACACAAAAAAGTAGAGATTTGTTGAATCTGAACGGTGAGACATGATTTATATCTCTGCATTTTCTATGAAGGGGATAAATGTGAAGTTCTTAGTCGAAGCTACATTGAAGATCTCACAAACACTTTTTATGAAACAGATTGAGATTAAAAAAAAAAAAATCACAGACAGAGTTTACTGCTTTGTTAAAAATATAAAGCTGCAAAACATGTACGAGAAAAATGATAGAAATACCAAAAATAGCAGGACTGTATCACAGGTTTGGTAAATATAATGTGGGTGGCAATGACTTGAACATAATTAAGGGTCTGCCTCCAACAGAAACCTCAAAATATAGTGCTGCATTATTTTCTGAGGCAACAAAGTGCTTCAACTCCACTGTCTTGTACTAATGGTTCATAGCAAGTCACTTATCATTTTATAGCCTCTAGTACTTTTCCTGATTAATCGTGCTTAGTTTCATTTCTGAAGTGTTATTACTAATGTCCCTCAACAACTCAAGTGCAGGTTTTCAGCTATGCACAGTACGTTTATTTACATATTTAAGCAGAAACCAAATCTTATCTAAACAGAGTCACAGTCTCCTTTAAGGTGTATTTGATTTGTAAGAATTATTTTCAAATAGAAACAGAAACAAAGTCAAGTGTCAAAGAGTCGGCGCAAAAATGAGCACCTCTGGCACATCGTGCAAACCTAAGCTGATAATCACAGTGCTCTGTAACCAGACCAAACAACTAAGTGACGCTGTCTAAATCCTCAAACCTAGTCCAGAGCACTCATGACCCAAACGTGCACGACCTCTCTAAATGCAACGGAATCTTTGGTAGGAGTTGCTTTTCTCTTCTGGCAGCTTTGAAAGGAGGACCTTGCTATAACACTGCCACTTGGCTTGTTAAAGTGGATTTATTTTCTATATTTAGCTGTCATAAACAGGGAGGTTTTACTGCAGTCACCTTCATGTTATATTCCTTGGTGAGGAAATATTTATAAAATACAGCTGTGGCTGTGCTTTGCTAGCACTGGCTAATGAACCGCCAGTACAGATACAAGAAAAGCATCTGCGCTCAAAAGTGAAAAGCTCACACATGTATGATAAGCTAATATATCCCAGATTCACACATTTGATCCGGAAACAATACAAAGCAGTTTCTGATTGTATAAAGTAAGAAATAAGGAGCTAATTTAGCCATTAAGTTGACTAGCAGCATATGAAAGACTGATGACGCGCTAATGACACGGCTCCATGGAGGCAATGATGGTTTGTCTGTTGAGCTGTTCAACGTACTGGGCAAGACTGAAATATTTCACTGAGGTCAACATTGTTAGTTTTATTAAATGATCATCAACAACTATTTTGATAATAGACTTTTTAAGCCAAAATGCAAAACAATAGATGGTTCTGACTTTTCACATGTAAGACTTTGACAACATAAACTTGAGATTTGGGGGGAAAAAGGGGTTTCATAAATCAAGCAGATAGTGTCAGATTTTATCAGTTAGTTCATAACACCTGGAAGGATTCATGTTTTAGGAGTTTTTCTCAGGATGGATCGAAACCACTTTGATGCTCTTTTAAATTTTCTTCCAGGATCGTATCAAGTCTAAAAAACTTTGGGTTCAAATACTATCAGACCAATGAGTGAATGAATGAATCAGTTGTAGCTGTTGAATTTGAGGTGACAAATGTTGGCATGCTCACATTTTAAGAGAAGACAGCCACCACGGTAAACATTACACCTAATAAACATTGTGATCACACTCAGAAGATTATTATCGAGCAGGTTTTCACACTACATGGAATCTGATGGTCGTTCCAGTTCATAGCAACGCATGTAACGTCCAACACATGCAAAGTCAGTATGTTAGCATGCTGACATAAGCGCTTTACATAAAGCACAGCTGCTTCACAGAACTAGTAGCATAGCAATAGACTATTAGTCTTGTTCTCAACATTAACTCGGAATTACACCAATGCTAATATCTATAATTTGATCAGTTGTATACGTTAATGCATTCTTGAGGCTTTGAAAGGTGGAGATTAAAAAAACTCCCAGCCTTCCATCCTGGTAACTGTACATGGTGCTGCTCTGATGGCACAAAGATACAATCCTAAGTGTAGCAAATACATCGGCCTTCCCCAGTGTGGGATTATGGCTGGGCTCACACTGAGGCGCGTCGCACTAGGCACAGCCGCTTTAAAAATGCAATCTGAGCGCATAGAGCGAAAAACAGCTGGGAGCGCCTGTGGAGCGCATGAAGGACCTGTTGGGGCCATAACTCCAGAACCGTCGGTAAGGCAGGGGTGAAATTTTCAGGAGGTGTCCTTCAGACCCGTCCCCCTTAGTCCAAACCCGATTTCCCTCAACGAACGTTTATACTTTTAATTTTTTAGTATTGTCTGTTTTTATTGATGCTCTGCTTGGATTTTAAAGTCATTATTTAATATCCCAGGTTTTAATCAAGGTGTCTTTTCAACACTAGAACTTCTGCTAAATATTTCAGGAAAATGTAGATTTGGTCACTTTTATCAACACTCAATTGTCAGCCTTACAAGCAATTTTTCTTTGTTTTACTGGCAAACAGATTCACCGACTTTTTCTGAATTTAATCCATTAAAAATTACTTCAAATCCATAACAGTTAATGTGGGAAGTTACAACTCATGAAAAGAAAATTATTTCTAATGCAGGGAGTTGAAATGGGAAATATTGTGTGGCAGGTTGATTTAGGGTGTGGTCGCTATATTTTCTGCCTGCTTTTCTAAACATTTTTCATCAAGGGGCTGCAGCACTAACATTAAAGAAGAAAGTTAGTCTGGAGCCCTACTTGTGCTATTTTGACAGCTGTTTTTAAAGGTGGCCAGACAGCAGAGCAATGGTTCTAAATGTGAAACAGGCTGGTTGCAGGTTAATTTGTTGGTTAGTTGGATACTCACGAGGCGTCACATTGAGCTGCAGTACACACTCCTCAGTGCCAACACGGTTGCTAACGCTGCAGCGGTATGTGCCAGATGCGGTGGCAGATGCGTTCCTCACATTAATGGTGCCTCCGACAGGATCTGCAGAGAGGAAGAAGAACAAAAAAAATTGAAAAGATGACCATGGTGAAGTGAAGCAGGATCTGTGAGTGGGACTTGAAAACTGTGTCGTTGTTGTTTTTTTTTGGAGTGCTTGAGAGAGGGTTCTTACCCAGCACAGCGGAGGGGGGCAGCAGGTTGGTGCCACTGGTCCTCTCCCAGCTGTATTGTAGGGGGTTGGTGCCCTCACTGGATAAGCACCTTAGTATAATATCTTTGCCTTCTTGTGTGGGGCCTTCGGCGAAGCACCTGGGCTTGGATGGTTTCACTACACAGAGAGATGAATGAAAGAAAGAAATTAAGAGAGCTGAGAAATAGCCGACACAACCATTTGGCTGCAGTAGCTCTGAACACACTCCTCCTGCTTGTCGCCCTGTTATTTTACAATCTTTGATTTTATTTTGTGTATCCGTGCATTCTGTACTCTGAGAGCTGATCTCCACTGTTGCTCAAAACAGCAGTCATCAGCATAATGACAGTAGTAATCAGAGTAATTGATACAGCTGCTGTCATTACAGGAGCTGTCACTCAGGATAATCGCAAGAAAGAAATGAGCCGTGCGCCGCTGGACACAATAACACACGTGCACGTCGCATTCAGGGTTAATGGTGGAAGCAAAGCCTTCTGTCTTAAAGCCGAACGTGTGCAAACACTCCTCAGTCAGTCAGAGTGTTGGCAGGAGATGAGATGGGGGATTCAAAAACAAACAGAGCTCCAAATTAAAAGCAGACCAACTCCAGTGAAACCTAGACACACAGTCAGCCAGGCGAGGCAGAGAAGTGGACAGAGAGAGAGAGAGAGAGAGAGAGAGAAAAAAAGAAACTATGAGAGGTAATGTTTAGATAGAAAAAAAAAACGGAGGCCACAATCCAAGTGTGGGCTGTGTTCACTGACAGAGAGCTGACATCATGGTGTGGTAATAATAGGTTCTGTGACAACAAAATCCTGTAGTGGGGCTCTCCAGATCTGAACCAGGTGTCAGGCGGGCGGGGGGAGCTTAGCAGGCATAACCATACGGATTAACAAGAGACTGACAGTCCTGAGTGCGCCTACTAATCTAATAAACACACAAGGGGGTCAGGATGGAGGGGGTAAAAAAAAAAAAAGGGCGGGAGAGCAAAAATTAAGCGAGTGCTGATAGACAGATGGTGAAGTGATGGGGGTCAAGGCTGTGCAGCTCTCTGCTGCTGTTGTGCTGCACCTACACTCATTCACAGTAAATGTCAGAGAGCTATGACATTTTGAATGCACCTTTTAAAGGTGAAAGTCAACTTGACGTGTCTGACGGCTGTAACACACAGCTCCTCATATTAGGACTGCTGTCTGACGAGCGGATTTATTTGTTTGGAAGATGAGGTCGAAGAGGAAGGTGACAGAGAGTGGAGGAGCGCAGAGAGATAAAAGGTAGAACTATAGAGCCAGCGCGCGTCTGGTAAACGAACAATGAAGAGAGATTTATGAGTTGTACAAGGCTATCGTGTGGACGAGATAAGACTGAATGGATTGCTAGACTGTGGTATTCATTGCAGTCAGAAGGCGCACAACACAAGAGTGACGACTGACTGTTGAATGGTAAAGTGAAATCAAAGCGTCTACTGGGCGCTAAAGCCAGGCAGACAGAATTAAAGAGATTGGCTGTTGAGCTTCCTGGATGCAAGGAGGGCTGTCTGGACTTAAGGCAGGCTGAGTGAAATGATTGGCTGTTGAAAGTATAGGCAGGGTCGGGTCGGAAACAATTGTGAGAGTTGCTGACGTGCGGGGCTGAACTGCAGGTGGCTACTCGCCTCCTGTTAACTTCAATGTCCTGCCACAACCAGAGAATACACAACAAGAGACGCTCCCTCCTGTACACTACCTGGATACCATGTACACAGCAGGTGTCAGCATGTGCGTGCACCTGCCTATGACAGCGCTTGTGACAAGCCACAGCAACACCCAGTGTATAATTTGAGCTGTGTTTATGTTTGTGCACACACATGCGAGCATGTCTCCCCCGTTCATGGGACCATCCACCTTGTGACAAGATCAACCTGAAGGTAAAATGCAGAGCAGGCAAGATGTCCTCGCCTCTCCTTGTCAAGGTTTCTTTGCTAAGAACACCGCTGCCCCTGGGTCAATAGCTCGCAGTCTGTCTTCTGTAGCCTCAAGCCATCTCTCCCTCTCTCTCTCTCTCTCTCACTCACACACACACACACACACTCTAGATACAAAGAGCTGCTTCTTAAACCAGAGTTGATCCAATGCCAATACCAGTATCAGGAAATGCTGCCGATACCACTGAAACTGCTGGTGCTGGTATGGGCGAGTACACCAGTCTGTACACCAATCAGATACCTCACCACGTTATTTATTAGCAGTAAGAAAAGGTACCCAGCTACTTCCTAATTAGCTCAGTTAGCTCTGACTGACATTACATACCTGAAATCAATTTTTCTTTGCTGCTCTAAAACAGAACACAGGAAGTTGGGCTGTCCTTCTTCTGGCAACTATTTTTAAGCGTGACGAAGAAGAACGGAGAGAGCTGACAAAGCTGGTAAAATTTCTGCATTCTGCAATATTTTACCCTGGGAAGTTAAAGGAGATGTGGAAGGAATTGTTTGTTGTGAGATGGTATCTGATCGGTGCTCAATATCGGCCGATCCAAAAGTTTGGGTATTGGTATCTGGAAGGAAAAAATGGTATCGAAACATCTCTATTTCAAACTTAAATTTCTAATAATTAATTTCCAATACCAATTTCAGAGGACTCTCATTCATGGGGATGTAACGGTTACCTGGTTCACAATTAACCACGGTCAATTTCCCAGCGATTAGTATAAATGCAGAATTTTGAATATCTTAAAAATCGAGGTTGATTACCGCGGTGTCAATGTCATGATAAAAAAAACTGTCCAGCATCAACCAAAACTGGCAAAGGAGTCCTTGACACTGGCGCGCACACGCAGCAGCAACATGGGTTTGTTTTGTGTGGTGAAAACATGGCGGAGGGGAGTGACAGCAAAGCTCAGGATATTTTTTAGGTCACCACCCACAGTTTCACAGGAAGTGCAGGGTCAGTTACCAGTAACTTTTAGCTCAATGCTTGATGTGGGAACTTCGTAATGGGGAAATATCCATTATTTGTCTGTTCAACTAGCCAATCGTGGGTCAATAGTGTAAACTTCAGCTTTCAGTGTAACCTACTCGTAAAAATCACTAACATTACACATCCAGTATATTTTATTCCCCGCAGCCTTTAAATGCACCTAGTTACATGCCCATGTGAATTACGTTTCTAGGCTCCGTTTGTATTTGCATATTCTTGGTACAGATCTGCTATTTTTTGAATATATTTTCAGCACATTTTAACTAGGGATGCCACAATTCTCAATATATTTTTAGTGTATTTCCGTTTTGCATAAAGTTTTATGTAACTAGTTTCAATGTATTTCTCCCTGAATTGGCTCTGTCGAGCTTCAGAGCAGCCCTTTAACGCATCATGTGTCCACGCCTCCCAGCCTACTGCAGTTACTCATTT
>JAQLOL010000006.1:5584831-5595092 GCA_029783665.1 Naso thynnoides
CGGTTCCATACGCACTTTGAAATTGTGGTATTTCGGTTTTGCATAAAGTTTTATGTAACTAGTTTCAATGTATTTCTACCTGAATTGGCTCTGTCGAGCTTCAGAGCAGCCCGTGAACGCATCATGTGTCCACGCCTCCCAGCCGACTGCAGTTACTCATTTCACTCAACCAGCAGAGTGTAGGAGCAGAGTTTGAGGAACCAGGATTTTCTGTAAGCGCTAGTCTGTTTCTTTCTCACTCCTGATGCGCTGTGTCTGTCAGAGAAATCCTGATTTTTAACGTGAAATAGCGTTATTGTGTTTTACCGACCAGTCCGTTTATTTTTGAGGAGATGATCACTGCTTATCAGTTTCTCAACCGTTACAAGCTCAGCAGCTAACAGCTCATTGTTACAAACAAGCTAAAAAGAAAGCTCTCTGTATGCTATATAACTGTGTAGCTTAGCTTTCCAAAAATTTAAAATCTTCCAAACTCTTGTGTAGCGCTCCTGCTGCTAACAACCAGCCCCTCCTCTAGCAGGGATGTTACAGAGCGCTGTGCAGCAAGAGGAAAGAGGAGATCCGATACTGAACCATTCTCTCTAAACTTCACAATATGGTTTAATTTATTGACATTTTAGATCCAATAGGATATTTTGGGGTTTATTGAGAACCAGTCTGAAATGCACTCAGAATCACCCAATCATTGGGCCTCATCTATGAATAAAACAAATAAATTAAAAAAAAAAATTATATTACAGGGAAGCATATGTCCCATAAAAGGCAAGTAGTACAGCCTTATAATAGACACACTTATTTATTTTACATTTTACAATATGCAAGTGTGTCTGAATGGATTTGGTTTTTTTTTACCTGATAAGCAAATCAAGAATTAATTTTGGAAAAAATACATAGGTTTTTTTTCCTCCTCACGCACAAAATGTGTACTGTAACCGAACCGAAACGGTGACCCAAGAACCGAGGTCCGTATTGAATGGTGGACTGACTGTACTGTGGCATTTTAACAATACTGCGCTAATACTTATGACCATGATTATTTTTGTCACTATAACCGTAGAGAGACGTAGTTTGATGACATTGTGAAGGATGGTGGGATTATGGAATTTGTTCATTTCATTGTAAAACAGCTGCTGTTACAGATGAAATTCTATCTGACCCGCTCTATACTCTACTCTACTGACCTACTATGTATTAAAGTTTTATTTACTTTATGTTTTGTCACGTTTGTTGACATCCTTCCTCACTCTCTGCCCGGTCTTTAAAAATATTTTCTCACAGGACAGATGTGTGGGTTTTAACACTTTACAACACTTGAGGAGAACAGATAATAAATTAACAGATAATGAAAATCTATTAACAATGAATTTTATTCTGTATATAACTGGTTTTGGCTTGTGCATTATGTCAGACTGTCACGAAACGATGATAATTAACACACAACCTCTGCTGCCTATGCTGTTAGACTCTCTTTATAAAGCATTGGTTAGCCAAGCAGCCTTGATTAAGGAATAAACTTACGCAATGACATCAACAAAAGTTTAAAACCAGGTTTGAAGACAGGTGACTAATCAGTCAGTTAGCTGGTTCGATAACATTCCTAAAGATTGTGAAACTTGCAGGAGAAGCCGTCACGCTCATGTTGTTTCTGGACAGATCGATGTTTATGTGAAATCTTCCCCTCAGTGGGAGCTGTGTCTGTGGATCGTGGGTCAGCTGTGGCATCAGTTTATGATCAGATCATCTGTCACCATTTATCTTGCTCATTGGAGAACTGCTGAGTGTTTTTACAAAACAACTTCCCAGAAACCTGTTTGTTTTCCAATAGCTTATGTCTTTCTGGCTGAGCTAGTTGGTGCAGTGCAGTCACTTCTGTACACATGATATCATGTCAGGAAGAACAGCGGCCACTTTTTAAAGCCTGGCCTACCTTTAGAAAGGAGAAACCACTCTGATGACAGGGCTGCGATAAGAGCGCAACACACAACTTCTCCCGCAACACACACTAGTGCAGCACATGTGGGTTGTTTTTCCCATATGCAAACACCAGGCTGGTTTCGGGAGGCGATTCACTTTCAACATCATTTAGTCAGTTGACCGATCAGCAAGGCCGTAGCGTGTGTGTGTGTTTGCCTAGGGAGTGAATCATCTGACTTATACAACTGTGATGTGTCACCCATCTCACCCTGTGCAATAAAAAGCCAGCTGAGTGCATGGACTCCATTTCCGTGGTTTGTTCACATTTATTTTTAAGACAGGATGACATTTATCACACTGAAAATGATTTACAAAATTCCAGATTATTTGTTTAATCACCTCTACCAGAACCACTCAAGCTGTTTATTAGGGTTTCAAATGTATTGTATTAAATCACTTACACTGTGGCAGTTTTTCCTGTCAGTTTAATACGAATATAAATAATATTGTAAAATGTTTGCCAACAGACAGCATAAAAGTATTTAATTTACTTTAAAAAGAAGCTGTAATAGGAACAAAGGAGCAATACGATAATTCATATTCATCAAAACTAAAATGAAAAATATGAAACATGACTCTACTATAAAGACCACAGAGCATGGGGTGAAGAGAGAACTGTGTCACAAAGAGGGCATTGCCGTACAGCCTCTAGGAAGGTTGTGCACTTGTTTTACAAAGGATTACATCAAAACGGCCAAGATGGGCAAAGGGCATGTGATTTAGTTCATTTCCACTGTGTGTAGAGAGAAAAGTACTAGTGTGTGTTTCATAGATTTTTCCACTCACCCATGACGATCAGCAGCATCTTCTTGCTGCGGATCCCGGGAGCCTTCTTCACCTTGCACTGATACGTGCCCGAGTCCGATGACTTCAGCCCTGTCAGGTTGATGGAGGCGTCGCCGTTCTTGGGGTCGGCGGAATTGAAGTGGACGCGACCCTTCATGGGCTCGTAGTAGTCTTCATAGGCCCTGTCGCCTGAGTACAGGATCACCTGGATGGGCCGGACAGGAAAAAAAGAGTTTGAGTTTTGAGCTTAAAACCTACTGAGAATAATGATCATGAAAGTAAAAGTCATTCAAGAGAACAAATAAAGCAAAGGCCTTGAAATGACGGTTGTGTGCTTTTGCAGAGTAAAGGCTGTGCTCACTGAAGCAACCAAAATATATGGAAGAGGGAAAGCACCCTCTCTTTTATCTCTGCGATGCCCTTCAGCCTGGCAGCCTGTGCTGTCCTGCCCTTTCCGTGCTCAAGAAGAATAAAGACGGAACAAACAAAGCGACCACTGTGGAGCCAAATCAACACCTGCTGTGTCAACAAAGAGCAGTAGCCCCCCAGTTCTGACCACACGCCTACCAACCCAACACACACACATGCAAACATGCACACTGAGTCTGGGTCTTGAAAGCAGCAAGGAAATGCCAAGAAATAAAGACCAGGTGGAGCCAACTGAAAACCTCGTAGCTAGTAGCTGGGGAAATGGAGGAGGGAATGCACAAAAAAAAAAAAAAAAGGAAAGAAAAAGAACAAGGAGGGTAAAAGAAAAGCAAACAACAATGTAAAATGAAATGAAAAAGAGTTCTTATTCTCTTTCACAGACACTGCCATATTATTCAACATTTCCATGGAGACAGCCATCAACAGGCTTTTCTGTGCCATGATCACAACTGGCACATGCACAGGCAATACCCCTGGGTGGGGGGGGAGAGGAAAAAAACTCAATATGCAGGAGGAGAGGAAGAATAATGAACCCATCAGCGGAGGCAGAGCACTCAAAGGAAGCACGAGAGGAGGAAAAACAAAGAGAAACTGAGGCAGCGAGGTTCGGATGTGTCTACAGCAAGTTGCCTTTCTGCTCCATTTCCAAACAGAAGACTCCTTCCTAGAGCTGCAAGGCAGGCGTGCTTGTAACGGGCGCCATGTTCATCTTGTACATATTAGCCACGTAAACAGGTAATGCAGTTAAAATTCTTCCTGGCTCCCAGGGGAGGGAAACCTACCCTAACTTTACTAGGGATCAGAACATCAGCAGTAATAACAGCAATATGTGAGATGAGACCATGCAGGAGAGGAAATTAAATTGCCCCGAGCTCAGCCGGAGAAGAACTCTCACTTGGGCTCGACCACTTCACAGACACACAGATGGGAGTGCTTACACACATGCACACCTCCAGCAAAAAAACCCCTCTGAACTACACAATAACCTTGAGAATCATGATCCAATGGAAAAAAAAAAATCCCATAAAGAGCCCGGGGAATGAAAATGAAAAGGGCAAATGACTAGACAAGCTGGCGAGGGCAGAAAAGGACAGAAGAGAACCTCCTCAGTCTGTGTGCTACGTTTCGTAACAGGTAGGACACTCAATGATACAATCGCCACCTGGCCTGGCTACTCTCAGCGGACGGAACGTACTGCAGAGGTAAAAGACCTCTATTGGCCAGGCTGAGTTTCATCAGACACATGTAAAAATGAGGTCATTGTCATGTGATGCTGTTGCTCAGAGAGGGAAGAGGAAGAGCTGCGGATCATTTGAGAGGCAAAGCAGAGAGCTGCCACACCTGTGTACTCTAAACAACCTGCAGAGCTGCAGCGTCGTGTCTTTGAGCTCCCGAAGAGGCTTTCAACTTGAACGACTTCAAGTCCTGTCACCGCACGCTTTCACACGAACAGCTCCGCTCCAAACTGCTTTGCAAGGTTAAAGCAGAATGGCTATGTGAAAATTAATCAAATGCTCTTCAACACTGAGGTGAGCGAGCATGTAACAAAATGTGGCCGTAAGCATTCGTGATCATGACTAATAAACAAACAAACAATGCAATTTCCACCAAACAGTGTCACGGCTTTACATCCAAATCGTCCAATTCTTTGTCAACATGCACGAATTCCTGTCACGAGAACTTCAGTAAACAGAAGGCTGTGCTGCTGCGCTCAAGGACAAAAGAGGCAGCATGTCAGATATGAGCTAAAAAGCATGTGCTTTCATGCATTTTTGTGCACAAATTCCTCCCACATGAACAGTATTCAGATTTAGTTTTCATAATAGGGTTTTCTCATCGTTCTCACAGCGGCGGTAAATACTAAGGGCACATCCTCCTCTCACTTCCAGCTAATTTGCAGCAAGGCAACGAGAGCCAAATGCAAATGAGTGTTACTGTAGGCATGACAAGCATCTCTTATTCAAGTCCAACAAAGCAACGTGCATTAAATTATGCTTCACTGCCCCAAAAACAGCCTCGATGATGTGTGAGATATGTCAGAGAGACATGGCTGTCATTCCTCACCGAGTGCTGGAATGAACTGATGATGGTGTGGTTTTACATCTGAATATATCAACTCAAAAAAAAAAAAAAAAAAAAGCAACTGGAATATATGGTTTGTTAATATAAACAAAATACAGTGAAGGGAATTTGCATGTGCCAGACAGACCTCACAACCTATTTTTTTACTTTATCCGCTGGTGGTGGCCTACATTTGCTCATCTAAAAACTCCTGTGAGCAAAAGGTTCAACATGTTTTCCGAGTGATACGGCCATAAAGTTTCGCATTCGCTCTCGTTTCCTCGCCTGACTTCGTGGCTCTGGTCCTTGCAGTTCGGCCTAATCCTATTTAACACTGTCACATATATGAAAGCAGCCCCTTGGAATTAATATGCTGCTAATTACAAAGCAAGTAGTCTGAGCATGACTTCATATTGGTTAAAGGCAACACGAGTGTGTGTGTGTGTGTTTGTGTGTACAGCGAGCAAAATCTGATAAGTCAAGGAGAACAAATACGTTCAGAGAGAGATGTCTGGCCTGTTTAAATTTCTATAAAGGCTTGGCAACATTACAGGGTGTGCAGACAGACCTCAGCAAACGGCACGGTGTTTAGAAAATAAACAGTGGAACCGGCATTAATTTGGGAGTATTTGATATATTTCCACAGCTGCTTGCAGACAAGATGAGGAAGAGGCCCAACTGGGAAACCACTCACAGTGAAATCTGTGCTCCCATATGACATCACTGAAACACTGGAAAAACATTTAAAAAGTAATGATATCTATATTTTATCATGAGAACCACTGATAAATACAGAATAAACAGTAATGATAGACCTATTTAACTCCACTTCCTTT
This sequence comes from Naso thynnoides, assembly GCA_029783665.1. Taxonomy (NCBI): domain Eukaryota; kingdom Metazoa; phylum Chordata; class Actinopteri; order Acanthuriformes; family Acanthuridae; genus Naso; species Naso thynnoides. The sequence continues at coordinate 5,590,918 of JAQLOL010000006.1, forward strand.
TTCTCCACCACTGCGGTTGATGATTTATAATACAAACAAAGTAGGGCAAAGACTAACAGATGTGGGTAATTGCTGTCTTCTTAATGGCACAAGTCCAGACACCGAGACAGCAGCAGAGGCAGGAGTACAGAAGTCTGCCTGGCTGAGATGAGGGCTGGTTTGGTCAGTGGACAGAGACGGCAGTGGGTGGATGACAGAGACAATGATGATGAGCCTGTGACCTATTTCTAACATTCTGTCACCAAAAAAAAAAAGAAAGAAGGAAACTGACGCCACAGGAAACAAGAGGAAACAAAAGAAAATGGAGAAGAGGGATGGGAAGGCTCTGTGACAGGTGGGAGGTGGGGGAACAGAGAGCCACAGGAGAGGACCACACCACTGGAATGATCCGTCTCCATGGCTGTAAAAGCCCTGAGGGCGTGTGGAGATCCTGTGGAGTTGTGCAGTTTCGCTTTCTGTGGCTGAGGGCCATGCTGGAAAAAGAAAGACTGCATGGGATACAGAAAACTCCCATCGCTCTGACTGTGTGCCTGTGAGAAGTGTTCAATGGAAGTGCATGTGGCTTCAATTACGTTTGCCTTGTATACGGTGGACTTTGCAAGTTACGTGACAACACTTGAAGAAAATACACCACCATTTCTGCACAATATACAAAACCACAACACAGCACAAAACATTAAGCAAGAACCACACACACTACAAACAAAAAAGCGGTTTATGAAGTCCTTAAAGCGATAAGATCAATGAAATAGTGATTGGTGTTTTTGACATCTTGTTGAAGAATGTGTGAAAGAATGTCTAAAGCTAAACACAAGATACGGTTGAAAAAGATTCTATCAAGTATTTACAAAAAGGCAAGAACAAAGCGTGACTTCTCTTAACACTGATAAAATGTCTGGGCTAAATTAAAGTCCATCAGAGGACAGATGACTGCCAAATGTGCTTTCATATACTAGCTTTGAGGATAAAACTACTGGGAAATATCTACACTCACCACTTTGTCTTCTTTCTGGTTGTCAGAGGACAACAAGCTCCATTCAATGTCCAGCGGTCCAGAATCTTCAGGGGCCAGAGTGAACTGGCAGTCCAGCTTCACACTCTGACCGCTGGCCTTCTCTATGGACGACGCCCCCGAGGATATGATCTCTAGACCCGAGGCCAAACCTGGACAGAGACACACAAACACAGGAAGGTTATATTAATGCTTCAGACAGTAACAGTAAAAATAGTCCAGACCAGAAAGTACAACAGAATTTGAGCACCTTGTCTGTACTTTATTAGTTTTAAGATTTTAACATCGCACAGAATGTAATTTCATCTCTTTCTCACAGCCTTTGCATTTCAGTCAAAGAATGAGAGGGTACTTGTAGGTTAGGGGCCTGCAATTACCTAGTGAGTAAATGTATTTATTGATATTTATTGACTTAAGTATCTGAGACATTATAATTCCTGCTAATATACTTTTTCATAGAAGAAAAAACATCTTCACACTTATCTACTAAAATTATATATATATATATATATATATAGTAACAAATTTCTTAGCAGGTGTTCATTTTTCGTTTATTTTTTACTAATTCCTTTTCACACAACAACAAATCACACCATTAAAGTCGTTACAGCTAAAAAGAGCCTCTGTAAATAAAGTCTTGAACGGGATGTCTCTCCATCAGCAGCCATCTCGGCAAAGCCCCTGGGCAGGTACTTTGGCCGAACAAGAACAGGCTCCTTCTAAATGAACAGGCAGAGAGACATGACTTCACTGTCGACGGTCACCGCTACATGAAGACTGAATGTATCGAATGATTTACCAGACAAAACTTCTATCCGAAAACAATCTTTTCCAAAGGAAAAGATTTCACCACACCAAATTTTTACATCTTAATTAGGGATGGGCATGATTATCAGTAATTGATAAGTAAGGATCATTAAGAATTTTGTCAATCACGTGACATTTTTTATCAATCAAACAGGTTGTGTTGTGTAGTGTGAGTCTTGAAGCAATGCAGTGAGTTTCACTATGTGGCAGCAGGGAGACGTCTTACCGATGAGCGGTGATATTTAACTGGTTTTAGAAGGCAGAAAAAAATGGATTTAATGTTACTCAGCTGCCTACGAGCTGCTGTCATGGCTGCCATAGGCACACATGGAAAGATCAAGGTGACGTTTGGTGTTTAAACATTTCAAACTAAAAAATGATGAAGTTCGTTGTAAACTCTGTGAAGCCGACTTGAACAACGTAAACGTCACATCCGACCCTGGTTAGTGCCACTGCATCTTCCTCTCAACCTGCAGAAGAGTGGAGGAGCACACACCAGTACTGTCGAGGTACCATGATGCAAAAAAATTATTTATTTACTCTGTTACCAAGGTTGTGCTCAACTGTGTTTAAAAGCATCGCTGTGCTGGCTCACTGATATGTTGGAGCCTCGGGCTCAGCTGCTTTTATGTCACATGTGCCACATTTATTTTTTGTTTAAGTTAAACAGTTGAACTTTAACTACTGTGTCTAAATGTTGGACTGTTGGACTATAAATTCTTCTTAATAAAGATTGAATTGAGGAAGAACACGCTGTATTTTGTATTTTATGCCATAGGCATTGTTAATATAATGAAAATATGATTAATCCAAGACTGATCATTAATTTTGCTGACGATTGATCAAGGAAATTTCTTTGAATGCCAATCCCTAATCTCGATCCAGAGTACCAACACGATTGACTTTAGGGAAAAAGCGATATGTATCACTCAACAGCCGCATCTGCTTACAATGCTTATAACAACGACCACATTAAGTTTTACTTGCTTTTCCGTGAATGACATTCACAAATGACACACTGTGAAAACACTGACACAAGTCCACAGAATGTACATTCATATGTTTTTTTTTTAATGATGGAAAATTCTGTTGTTTAAACAACTGAACTGCATGGCTCGGATGCAAAGTTGATGAAAATTGTACTGACTTGCTTTACAGAAACATTTTCAGTCAGCTGTCAAATGTTTTCATTCAGGGAATGTGTCACTCATAAAATAAATATGGCTACATCTTGTCTGAGAAGTAACTCTTGAAATATGCAGAATGTAAATCACACGGTGGAAAAAAAAGCAGAGCATAGCTTAGCATAGCTTAAGGAATGGTGGTAATAATAATAATAATAATAATAATATAATAATAATAATAATAATAAAAGCTGTAGCCCACCACCAAACTGGAACAGACTCAAGCATTTATTCTTGGAACGAATAAACACAATTTCCTGGTGACATCAACTGGTTTAAGATTCTCCATTCAATAAGAGATTTAAGCCGCGGCAAGGAACACAGTCCATAGAGAATGGAGTTGTCACATGCTGCCTCGACATATTAAAATCCCTCTGACAGCCTGCCACCTTCCAGTCAGCATGCTGGGGGAGAACAGCTTTAGGAAAAAAAAAAAAGAAATCACCACAATATGTTACTGCTAAAACATGCTGTAAATGTATATATGTATAACTATGTAACATGCAAAAATTATCAAGGTGTATATATGATACCAAACACGTATAACAGACATTTTATGCCCATATTATGAAAGAAATTTCACTCCATGTGAAACATAAAAAACATAGCATCTCCCCTCTCTACTGTACATCTGCATCTCTTTAAACGGCTCCTCCGCTCACTGACAGATGGAGCTGACTCCAATGTGCAAAGACAATTGTTGCAACAGCAGCCAAGCTTGCAACTGTCAACACTTAAAGTTTGCATTAGAGAGGAAACAAATGAATGGACATGATGCACAAACGGATCTCAACTAATGTTCAAGTGCATTAAACATATGTTGGTGTACTGCAGATGGTTTGCAGTCTGTCCAGCATCACCCTTTAAAATCTGTGTGACAAAAATTTGCAACCCTTCCAATCATCAGTATTGACAAATACGGGATGCACGATATTATCGGCATGTTATCGGAACTGGACGATATTGGCTTTAAAATTAACTACTGAATATCGGCCAGCACTTGTACTTCGCCGATACAATAACCGATAAAATAACAGGCTGCTGTTTCCTTGACTAAACACCTGAGTTGACGCCATGTTTCCCAAGTTCTCTGTGGACAGACGTTATGTTTACTCACTTTGTCACTTGTGAAACAGGCCAAATTTGCCCTGGTTGTGGTTGTTGTCCTGATT
>JAQLOL010000006.1:5597530-5613318 GCA_029783665.1 Naso thynnoides
GTGTGAACTGCTACTTCGTTTCAACAACGTGGAGTCGCTCACAGAGTCAGTGAGTCGCTCAGTCAGTTGGCCTCTGACATGTTTCTAAGGCCGTTCATTCGGTCTGGCCAATAAGCTTTAAGGATGCTCCAACTCTCACTTGCTTCTCCTTCTGCCCTCAGAAATGACGTTGATTTGCTTCTTCTTCTTCTGTCCATGGATTAAACGAGCCGAAACACAGACAGCGCCACACTGCAACCCACACTGTAGTCTGAGGTGGTACTATAAGACTGAGCTCTGTCCTGAATGAACAGAGTTGGTGGGCGAATGATCCCAAAACGCCATATGTAGCCCCTGGTGGCTGTCTGTGCGCGGTGGAAAAAAAGGTGATGTCACACAATTATTTTCTTGTTTATTTTATAAATTTCATTTTTTTATGGTTCTGAACATTTTAATATTAATATCTGTTTGCTTGTTTTTACCAAGTGTATTTAATTAGCCTGCCTGTAAGGGACCTCGTAACTCTAGTTTTGAAAGGTGCACTATAAATAAAGATATTATTATTACTGTGAATATTAAAAAATGTATGACATGTTCCGTTTTTAGAGTTTTAAAGTCAAAAGATAAAACCATAAATTTATTACTACAAATAATTAATAATCATTTCTAAAATTTTAAAACAACTTTGTTGGTTTGCTAGTTTATGAATGCGTGGCTGTAATTTGATAGTTATGTAACATATGAAAAAAAACCCAAACTGACTACAGAGAAGTGAGCTGACCACAGTTACTCGAGTCTAGCTGCATCATGAATAATGTAGGCAAAGGTATTAAAATAGATTTAATTTGAATGTTGCTTATACAATATTGGAGAACTGAAGTATAGGACATCATTTTTCTCTTACTGGCTACCACCCACTTTGAACAAGGAATAAAGAACACATGGACGACGAAACATTTGTGAAATTGTGATTTTAGGTATGACCCAATTACTGCAACAATGAAAATTTAGGAACACAAAGGATCATGGCTAATTAATAAAAACCCTTGTTGAAACTACCTGGGATGTGGCAATTTATATTACTGCTGTTTCGATGAAATCTTATGATATATAGAGGTCTGACCGGAAAAAAAACTTCTACAGCTCGCTGCTCTCACTGGAATGACACAAATAACCCTGCTGGCATACTCACAGCGGCAGCTCACAGTGTTAATCAGTAACTACCAGCTATCACACACAAACACATACTGTACAGACTGTGTGTGAACTCTGGAGCATGTGACTCTGAGCAGAAATGATTTCACTGAGCTGAAGTAAGAGAGCGCTCGTTATAATCACTGACGTATGTGAGGGGACTGTCAGTCTTTATTTAGAGTAATGGAGGCAGAGCTAAAGTAAACTGGCCTTCTTCCTCAAAGGTAATATAATCGCCTGATGAGAGAGACCATTACAGTCCGAGGAAAAGTATGAAAGATAGACTGTTGCTAAATGCAGTCATGCATGTACACCACACACACATCGTTTCCTTGAACTCAGTTTGCTATTGTAGTGAGTATGTGTGTCCCACTGTGAGTGGATTTCTGTGTGTGTGTGTGTGAACAGTGGGGAAAGTAGGGGAGCTGAGCTGTGGGGGAGGGCTGGCTAATTAAAAATCTGTCTTAATAACCATTCAAGACTGCCTGTGTCTCTGTGAGGGTCTCCCACCACACTGTCTGACACAGCACATCCCAGCGTGGTTACTGGGAGGCCAGGAATGAACAAGAGGAATTTAGGGTGTCAGCGTGCTCCACCCAATACCCCCACTGCCATTCACTGCCTCACTCCCCCCGACCTCTCCATCCCTTCCTGCTCTCGAACACACCCATGATTGTGGAGTGCCAGTCCAAGAGACCTCCAATTCTCCCCGGTCCTGCTGATTGCAACCCCGCCACCCACCCCCGCCACTTTTGTCGACATACAATGGGGAGCGAATCCTGTCTCTTGGCAACCAATCCCTCAGAGAAGGTTGCCGTGGCGCTTAAGAGACGGCGTGAGAGAGAGAGAGAGAGAGAGAGAGGGAGAGAGAGAGGGGTTAAGTGGGTGAGACAGTAGGGAGAGTTATGGAAAGAAAAGTTAACGTCACTTCACCATTCAAAAAACATTTGGGAAAGTCAGCTCAAGCCTGTCACACTGAAGCATTTTTAATAAAAAATCCATGTGGTTTTGTGAAAAAGGAACATTGTAAACATGGGCACTGTTGCCTAGAAATCATTCTGCTGACTAGAAAATGAGATGATTGATTAAAAGTTATGGAGTTGCTTGTTTCTCTCTATCTCTTGCTCTTCTTTAGCTTTCCAGAATTCTTACCGTCAGGGCTAATAACTAGTCATAAGCATTTAAAAAAAAAAAGATAGATTATAGAGTATACAGTAGCCTAGAAGGACACTACCAATATCTATCACCGACAGTTAAATAAGAAGGAAAATATTTGCTGATGGTTATTTTTTCAAACATAAACAGAAAACAATCCTGAGGATCCCTTAGATTTTTTTAAAAGAGCTGTGAATAGCATGAAGCATCAACTTGTCAGTGCTCTCTGCATCTGCATGGTGACACTGTTACTAAATGACCTCAAAGCTAATTTTACATTTCTGTGCTGCAACTTGTTTCTTATCAGCCGACATATGCACAAAACGCCAACATATCTGCAATAAGCTAATATCAGCTTAGTAGCTCTAATCTGCGGCCTAGAGATTAGTTTCTCAATGATATGCACATAGATTTATGAGCATGGATACCATTTACGCAGAAATGTTCTGTCAGAGGTCTTTCAGGCAGACGTGAGGTTAAGCTGTGTGCTGTGAGGAGTAGCTTCCGCAGACAGTAGTAAACCCTGAAACCAGGAGACAGTTTGACAAGCTAACCTCCCCTGACCTTTGTGCTAGCCGAGCTAAAGACCCTGAGAGCCTTGGCAGGGGCCGCAGCAGTTCGTAAGCCTCTTTCTCCACCCTTTGACCTAAAAGGGCATCTTTGAGAGTAAAGTCTGAAAAGCCAAGTCTTACCATGAGAAGATAAAGACGGCAGCTATTTCAGGCTTTCGACGCCACAACAAAAACAAGAAAAGCTCTGCTAGGTGAGAGAGGTCAGTGACGTCGCACCAGGATTCATGTTTACCTTCTCTAAGGTTTGTCTGTCCTCAATGCAGTCTAGGGCTGCAACTAACGAGTATTTTCATTACTGATTCATCTGCCGATTATTTTTACAATTAACTGATTAATCGTTTATTTCATGAAACGTCAAAAACGTGCAAAAAGTGCTCATGCTAACTTCCCAGAGCCCAACATGATGTCTTCAGTTTGCTTCTTTTGACTAAATAACAGCCTGAAACACAAAGAATCATTTATTTTTTCATAAATGACACAGTGAAGCAGCAAATCCTCGCATTTAACAGGCTGAACCAGCAATTCTTTTTATTTTTTTAATTTGAAAAATGACCGAAATGATTCATCAATCATCAAAATAGCTAGCGATTAATTTTCAATCAATATACAATGAATCGTTGCAGCTCTAGTGCAGTCACGCTTACACTTGGTCTGATGTAAGCATCAGTGGCAATCAAAGCCAAGATTTTGTATTTTGGCCAAACAGCTACATCCAAATGTGTGTGTATGTGTGTCAGAAAATAATTATTTAAGAATGACATTTTCTTCTCCTAAACAACTCTGCAAGTGGAAATATTTTCAGTTAAGTCCTTCTTGAAACAACACACACACACACAAACACACACAGAGAGAGTAAACAATCTTGAAAGTATTACTTTTGAAGTGAAAAGAAGGAATCTCACTCAAGAACAAACAGCTTTTGAAGAATGTGGCATATTTTCCTGGATAGGCAGTTTTGGGCTCTGGAAAGAGCAAATTAAAAAGCACAGACACTCTCCCCATTATAAGCAGTCGAGCCAATTCTCTGCGATTATGCTGGAGAACATCAATTATTTCGGGCACAGCAGAGGATAACTTCATAACTTGGTTGCTGCTCAAAAAAGAAAGCTCTGAATGCTCGCCCCAGTGCCCCTGCTGGAACGATTCAATTTGAAGCAATGTGGGCGCCCTGGGAGCGAGCCTGGCCGTGGTTTATTTAGTGTTGCAGAGGGCTGGGATTGTTGAACCATACTGATTGTGCTGTAATGCAGCCTGAAAGCTCCACTTGCCACACAGAGCTGCCATCAATTCTCACTGCAGATGACCTACAGGCTGTTTTGACATAATTGAACATTAAATGATGAAGAGGTGACGGATGGCAGGCACTTTACTCCACTGCCTGAGCATTTGACAGCTCTTAGACGAGCCCGTGGGGGATGTGGTTAATTCTGTTGCTGTAAAAGGTCCACAGCAACCATTTACTGCATGTACTTATGTATATATCAACAGTAAAACTATTTCTGATTTAATTACTCCGTTTATGAAAGCCTGGGTCTACAGCAATCCTGTTTTTTCATAAATAAAAACAATCAATGCATCCTGTAGTCGCTGGGAGGCTTGAATTTTTTAATTAAAGGGGACAATTTTATAATCATATTTCATATACATTCAAATTTGACACATAAACCAGCCATCAGGTTATCGAGATTGATGACTCTGAACAACTGAGGGACTACAGAAACTACAGGAAGGAAGGAGTGAGGGAGGAAAGGGAAAGAAAAGACAAATTCACACACGCTTGTTCCTTTAATGGTCGGTTAATCAAAGAGGTCTCCATCACAGGGACTCTTAAGTCATAACCTTGGGAATGTGCTTCTTATTTATAGAATACATTAGCATTTTACAAGGTGTATTGACTGCAGATTTAAGTGACTGCTGCTTGTCTAACCTCTCTGCCACCATGAACTGTTTTAAAGCTGAACACAAACCACTAAGAGGAAAACCTACAGAACAGAACATCCCCTCCTCCATCCCCCACCCTCTGAGAGGAGGCAAATTTATCTAAAGAACCCTGAAGAGTCAGATAAGAACCCCAGTGTCTCTGAGACCTGTGGAAACACACACACGCAAACACACTAACATATACAACTGAACTGTGTCCTTCAGGATTTGTTGAAGCTCAGGGATATTGTGAGATGTTGACAATATGAGGTCTGGTCGGGCCGTAAAGCTGATAGGCAAGAAGCCAGTCTAAGGAGCAGCACACAGATAGCCTGCTGATAACACCCTCATGGGAAACAATAGTAAATGTGCCAATACAGTCATGTGAGGAGGAAATTAAAGGCGTCAAGAGGCAGAGGAACAAGGAGGTACTCAGTATGAGGTTGTGAAAGGATATGTTGCTGGCCTTGTTTTAAAAAATGCCGGTGTAGGGGGTGGTTGTGACACAGAAGGTACACAAACACCGAAACAGCTGGAGCGTTTCCTTCAGTCAGAGATGCCAGAGGAGTAATTACAAAATCATGCCCTCCTCACTTTGCACGTTAGAGAAAAAAAACCTCTTCCCTGTAAGCAATTAGTGAACATGTGAAAACAGTCTGCATGACTTGAGAAATTAGGTGAAACAGAAACATTACTTACAAGCAGACATGCACTGTAAATTTGTGTGCCTTTAAGTATCATGTCAAAACTAGAAAGGCTGTAGTTCAGGCTCAGTCTCGGGCAAAATGCTGAAGCCCAAAATGCTACTGATGGCTGCACTGTTGTTGTATGAATGTTTGAATGAGTTCCTGATGGCTCTTTGTTGTTTGTGTGACTGTCTGTGTGAATGGGTGAACGATGACTTGAGCTGTAAAAGCGCTTTGAGTAGTTGAAAGAATAGAGAAGCGCTATACAAATCCAGTCCATTTACCATCCATTTACATGATATATATAATATTTTGGTGGAGGGATCCTCTGGGTCTCTTTCACTAAGAGAAGACTCGAAGTGGGATTTCTCCCCAAGGATTGGAAAGCAGCATGTACTGATATTAACACTGCTGCAGTATAATTAGCAGAGGAGGACGTATGTGAAACCAGGAAGACAAACCAAGCCTTCAGGCGCCATGCTAGACCAGCGTATGCAGTGTGGACAGAAAAATGGGACCTTTGTTTCACTGTGTCATGGAATGTGATAAAGTTTTGGAGGGAGAGTAAACAAAGTCGAGATTATTAGCTTACACTTAACTGACTGATTTGTTATAAATTATTTAAATTATTGCAGTCAAGTATCTGTCTGTCGCTCTTTTCATGACTTGTCAGAATATCCTGGTGGTCACTGTCATCAAAATATTTGACACACACTACAATCACATGTTGGTGTAATGAAAAGCATTTCTGACCTACTCCTAAGTTGGCTGGAAAATGAAAGCAAACGTGGTGCATTCAGTTCTGCAACATTTGTTTTTTTTAAAAACATTTTTCATATTGTTGTAAGGATCACACTGGGCATGTGTGAAGATCTGACAGAGTGATGGGAAATGGTTCAAGAACAGCAAATGTCTAAATTTAAACATATTTTAAACATATTTTTTTACATTTCTGGTAAAATACACAACAAATGAGGAATGGGTTGTTTATCACAGACGTGTTATTTGTGTTTTAAGCTTCCAGCAGTTTTCCACGAATTGAAAAAATGAAAGCCAAATGTCTCAGTGGGGTGTAGTCATTGGCCGTCTCTCTCTCTCTCTCCTGATACAGGAGTTTCTCTGCATTGAGGGGAGGCAGCAATGCCGCTGCCTATCCTCCCCCCCATCCCCCAAAACAAATAGAGTGTCTGATACAGACCAGGCCCCTGTCGGCGCCCCAGCCCAAGCCTTTGTCCGGGCCCCAGGGCACAATGCCAGCTGTGATCAGGAGGGAGCATTGCTGATCAAACACCGAGACACGAGTGCAGCAAAACTACCTCATTCCAACTGTTGATGGGCTCTTACAGAGCGGTCTTAACTGAGGGACAGGATGTGTGGGACACTTGATACAGATGAAATGGGCTTTAGGGAACATACACACTCGCATGCAGAAGACAAGCAAAATGTGCATAATGAGTAAACAGAAGCAAACAAAGATTTCTCACGGTTTGTGCTTAATTATGTCAGAAAGGTGAACACACAAGAAGTCAGCTTAAAGCAACAGAGCGTGAAAATCACACTTGCATATTCCCCTCGAAACACAGGGCAACAATGAGGGATTAGTAGTCCTTTCTGGAGCTCCTAACAAGCCTGGTTTACATCGTCATTAGTGACGGAGTTTTATGAACGAAAAAACAAAAAGAAAGAAAAAAAAATCCTCAGGAGTGGAAACAATTTCACATTCCTGAAATTTCCAGAGCTCAGCAATTTCTTGCCCAGTCTAAGGTGGGAAGAATGTTTCAGTGCAGCATGTTCCCTTGAATATAAGGGGGCTGTGATAGTGAACAGGCCAAGTTAGAGTCAGATCTGCCTTTCTCGGCGATAACATACTACTTCCTCATACCATCTGAAACAAATCATGGACAGTACCTGACACTACTCTAGTGTTGGCTCAGTCAACTGACGACTTGTTTTTATTTAACCTTAAAAAAGGAGGTAAATCCACTCACACAGACACTAAATGTATGTAAAGTAAACACGTTTGGAGAGGTAACAACTTGTATGGCTCACTGCCAAACCACTAAAAGCATTACTGTGTGTGGCGACATTCATTGCTTCATGGGAAAGTATAAAATTTCAACAGTTCAAACACAATGCCTCCCATTGAATTCCTGGGTTCCTCCCTTGTTCCTTTAGACAATATGGATCATATTACTTTAGTCTGACCACTTGTGAAAATAACATGTCATAATTATGAAACACTTAATTAACCAAAATCTACATGACCTTAAAAATAAAAGTAAACAATGAAAAAAAAAACAACCTTATTTCAGGGACATATTTACATTCTTAAATCTGAGTTTGCTTAATAATTAAAAATCATGATGTGACTCATTTTGCTCTGTTAAGGCCAGTTTTGTAGGATTTAGACGGCCGACTCCTGCAGATTAAGACATTACCTCAGCCTTTGGTGGGTTTATGTACACAGGAAACCTTTTGCCATGCTGTGCGGAGGCATGTATGGCTGTCAGACTGGCCAGGAGGCAGTCAATGAGTCTGCTCTGGTCACGCTGTTTTCTCTAGGTTGTGGTCTAAAATTAGGTCCCCGCCTGAAGGACAGTGCACGATGGTGATCTTTTGGACATTGGTAGAAACTGCACAGTCCTATATATGTGTGTGAGTGTGTGTGTGCTGTCAAAGGCTAAAGGACCAGCGCAGCCTATTGCTTTGAAAAGATATCTGATTGCTGCTGAAAGCTCCCTGAGGACTCAGGCAATAATGGCGCACTGACAAAGTACTTTGTAATAACTGCTAAAACATCAATTCCTTTTCAAATGCATTTATAACATCCCTTCGCTCTAAAGCCCCTCATCCTGTGCAAAGCACTCCCGACTAGGCAGAATGAGGTCTTTGTGAAAGTGTAACAACACAGACAGTCCCTTCCTGTCCTCTGTGTGGGGGAGACACTACAGCAGGACATCAAGATAAGACTGCTGTTAAAAGATAACAAGATGGATAATCCTTTTTCTTTGCTCTTTTTCCCCCTGCACAGGCAGTGAAACAGGCCCGACGTTTCAAGGCTGGATTCTCTTCTTCACTCAGAGGTTCTTGAAGGCAGGTGTAGTAAATGCACCTGAGTGTTGAGCCCTGCAGGAGGCTGCGGGCGAAGACTGTCAGTTGTTGTTACAACTTAACCGAGACCGCTGGGTTTACTCATGCCTCCAGCTCGCACTCTCAGCCCAGACATGCGCAAGCTCAAAACAACCACTCTAGCCTACATAACACATTAAATGACAAGATGCAATTGGGAATGTTAAAAATAACTGCACTGCACTAGTTTAGCTGTAATGCATGAAGAGGCAATCCAACAGTTTTGGCCGAGACTTAGTATGACGGTATTTAATCTCCATGTCGTGTTCTTTAACTGTGCATGAGATGAGGCTTATCAGACTCATAAGGAAGAGCGGAGTCCAGACAGCAGAAATAAATGCAGTAAGCCCATTAAAGACGCAGAGCTCATATTCAAAGGGGACTCGAGATTTTAGGAGTTGCGTTGTGAGCTGCAGCGAGTGAAGAGTTTGTTGTTCTGACCCTGATTTTCTTTGGAAGCTAATTAGATCCATCTCAACAAGCTAAGCATCTGTTTAAATTAAAAAAACAACAACAACAACAACAAAAAACAACCTTAAAGAGCGCATCACTGCAGGCTGGACAAAACTCCTCTAAAATAGTTAAGCACAGCGTACATCAACGTACACATTACTCCTCCATTAAACTGAACTCCAAAGCATGAAATTGCTTCGAATCAAAGAGCAGCAGCTGTGATATTCTGTAATACACAGCAGAGTGAAGCTGATACCAGGAATGGAAGGAGGAGCCCAACCACCCAAGTTACAGAGCTACTACCCAACGTCTTTTGCTCACAGGCTACAGATGTTTTTCTTCGTGTCTGACAACATTCCCAAAATATGTACAGATAGATCTTTACACCTTTATGTTACCAAGTCAAATCTTTTTGTTAATGAGTGAAATCCTGTTTGCTTAACCAGAACTCCCACCAAACTTGTCCAAAGTCTTGCATGATTCCAGTTTTTTCCCTCTGAGTAAGTCTTGGGGATGTGGAGGTGTTACTCTTCAACACAAAAGTCTATATTTGTAGAGATTCTACAATGCTGTCAGACACTTAGAGTGACAGCTGCAGTCTCTGAGTAGCAATAGAGCAGTTTTGGTGAACGGAGTAAAAACGGTTGTAGTTGCCCCACAGAGTTAGACTGCAGCCTCGCTCAACCCTGATGCACTCTACTGGCACAACTACAAATCTTTTAGTGAGTCCCGGTTATTTGCACTCGTTTAAAAAATACTATAATTCCCCTTTCACAGAGTATTTTTTTTAACAGTGGTTGAATTATGTTTGAAATTAAGCTCCATTGCTTTGTCATTTGTGCATCACTCACGCTAACTGAGGAAATCTGAACACAGCTGGAGAAAATTCCACTTTGCCTCATACCTACCACTTATCTTATTCATTTTATACGTATTTATCATGTTACTCAAAGCGCTTTTACAAGTGCCATCAGGAACTCATACACAAACATTAATACACCAGTGGTGCAGCATCAGGAGCCATTTGAGGTTCAGTGTCTCGTCCAAAGAAACTTCAACACTGAAGGAGACAGGGATCGAACCATAGAGCCTCTGATTAGCAGACGACCCGCTCACCCTCCCTGAGCCTCAGATCTTCAGAGTTAGGCATTAGTTAGTTAGATAAGCGGAACTAACTTACTGTTACAGCAGTTTGATGTTTCTATGACATTTGATAACTTAACAGCACAACAGAGCCGATCACACTAAGAAGCATCGGCAGCATAACCCCTGTTTTTGTATTAGAACACAACGTGTTTTTCTGGTGTTTTTTTTGGCCCGTCTAATTTTTATCGTCACCTCTAATTAAATCAAGTAGGAGTTGGGCTTTACAACTCACCTCATCATGTTCATGTTTGGTTGCTGGGGGAACAGCAGCAGAAACCATAAGCTAATGTCGAACACAGATGAGAAGATAATACTGACTATATTTTCCCACAGACGCTCTTCCAAGATGTTTTTGGAGCAGCCGCACCTTCTGTGAGGCCTCTCGGTGTGATTGGCCCTTATGGCAGGTTATTAAGTTTTAAAGTGATTATACTGCTCACAGTCATTAAACTGGCAGACATCTCCAAGGCTGATACCTCAAAAACTCTGCAACTCACACCAAAACAATCCAGATTAACCAATTAGCACTATGGGTAATGCTGGTAAAAATGTGCTTTAATTAATCACTGAAAGGAGGAACGCCTGTGATTAATATTGTAGGGCTACTAAACCCTTTATAAAACTGACTTTATACCATTCAAACATTTTTTTTACTTAAACATTTATGAAAAAGTTAATAAAATACATACAAATAACCTGACTCCATAAGACAACTCTGCGAGGAAATCAGGCTGACGAGTGTGTGGTAGATGTAGTAAAGTGCTTTTTGCCTGAAACCTGCCATACAAGCCAACTCCCTCATGGCTTTACTGACATCTAAAAAGGTCTGACCCCTGAGTAGTCTAGACATGCAGCCAAACACTGCTTATAGAGCACCCTGGATCAGACTGACAAGTACATAATCTCAGTGAAAGTGACTGAGACGCAGCACAAACATGACTGTTCACCTTACGTGGCACAGCTTTTACGAGAACATATAAACAGATTTCGGGTGGACATAGTTTGAGACGCTCCATAACACTGGGCTGGCAACGACGGCCTGACACTAAGTGTGCCAAAGTGTTGTTCAAGGTTTGTTATTGACACAAGTTTATAATTTCCCGTCCGAGTAAATGAGCACGTCCCACAGTCTCTTCGTTTAATACCTGTTTCCTTAGATCCAGGTCAAAGGTAGCCGGCAAAATATTCCCACACTTTATCTTACAGCAGAGGGATTATTGGGAACTTCTCATGTCTAAAATAAATCCACCTATCTTTTTGACAAGGTCTTTCAAGTTCCTGGGATTCTGCAGTACTATCCAACACATTAACGGCTGCTTAATGTGAATTAAAGGCAGACTTTTTAGTTGATAAAATGCCTGGTGACACTGTAGGCAATCACAGGCTCTTTTTATGAGTCCACAGGACATTAATCTACAACACTAGCTGTAGGGCTGTGTTACAGCTCTTGCTGTCGCTGATAAATCTCTTGCTCTCATCAGATAGATGTCCTGTCACAGAGGGATTAAATGTAGGGCTGATGGTTCCCTACACCTTGTGAAAAAGGGTGCTGTGAGCACCAGTGTTACTGAAATGGCGTGGGCCTTTACTTTTCCTCTCCTTCCAATTATCGGCCTCTCGGAGAAAGCCAGCCAGCCAGCCAGCCACACAGCTCTGTGTGTGCCAATGAATAATACATGGACCCCATTAAGACACTTAACAGCTGGTTCCTCGGGAACTTACCAGCAACAACTGTAGCCTGGTTGCCCCTGTGTGCCTGCTTATTAAAACAGCAGCACTTGTGATTAAAGTTGTGCAGTAATGTGCGTTCGGACCACCATAAACCAACCAGTCGGAGCTATTTTCAGTTCAATCTCATCTCTTTGGAGGGCGACTAGCCAGCTGCCGATTTCCTCACATGGCAGTGAGATGCACTACAGTAATTAAATATCTGTTGTGGCTCACTGACCTTGCTGTGGTTCAGGCGCTGAGCCTTTTCTATACCAAACTGTAGCAGATGTCCTGGCCATCATACCTAAAGATCCAACACCAACCCACAGTAATAACTTCAGAGGCAGAGGGGTGAGGAAAACACCATTTAATTGAATGTTAATGAAAGAGAAGGAGGTGGCAGACGGCCACAATAGTAAATAAAATGGAAGAAAAAAATTCTTTGTTTGTATTAGAATATGGCTGCATTTCTAACAGCAGAAACGGCATCCTGAATCGCTGCCAACATCGCTCTGCAAGTCAGTAAACTCAGTTTTCTCTGTAAATATACAACAAACGTTCCAAAAAAGTTGGGACACTATTTAAAATATGAATAAAACTGAATGTGATCATTTTCTAATCATTTTGGACACATAAATGTACAAAAACAATATCCATAATGTTTTACCCCATCGTCTTGATTGATTTTTTTAATCTTAATCTGGCTCAAGTGGCACGTTTCAAACAAGTTGGAACAGGAGCAACAAAAGATCAGGAAAGCTGTGGAATGCTCAAAAAAACACCTGCTTGGATAATTCCACAGCTTCATTGGCAATAAATTGATGGTAAATCAAAATTTGAATTAATTTGTATAGACGATGTTTAAAAATTTAAACTGTGAAACTCGATATTCCCTTGAAAGCCTTGGGCTCTTATTTTTTTATTAGTGAAGTTTGGTCAAAGTTATGCAGGCACTTTATTAATCCCAAATTGGAGGATTCATTTCAGTTCAATCAAACTTTTACTTAAAAAAAGGTTTAGTTCAGTTAAAGCTAGCTTTGCACTTTATTACCAAAAGGGAAATTTATGTTTGTTTGGGGGAAAAAAAACAAACAAATAAAACAATATTCAAAATAATTCCTTTGTCTTTTGTAGTTAAAAAGAAAAAATTTAATTGTAAATCGAATGTGGTATCAAAAAAATTGAGTGAGATTCACTAAGTTTTGGTCACTTCCGAAAACTGTTTGCAGTAAAACCAGGTCATTTGCAATTGACTGTATTCTGCACTTTTACACAACATCTCCATTTTCTGAACATTTACATACAATGTGAAACTTCCCTTTAACACAAAAGTAAAACTCTGGTTGATGTTTTGCTTTGCCTGACTGACTTGTTTAATAATGAGAACACTACATTACTCCTTATTATTAATCAACATTCTAAGTACGAGCAGTCGATATTTAACGATGTATATGAAGGTACTGATATGAGTATATTGAAATAATTCTCATCCAAATTTCACATATTTAAGTTACTGTTCTCTGTTATGGCAGTGACCTGATAACCACATGGGAAAAGGTTTATTCTGATCTAATCTCATGTAATGCTCTTTCATGAAACAAAGTGTTTCCTTGAATTCATATTTCTAAAGGAGATTAGGGACATTTTGCAAATATTGCTACAGCTTGCACATACAGCAGCCTTCCTTTCTCCACATCTCACTACACCTGCAAGCATATCAACAGCGAGTTAAAATAAGCCCTCGTCCAACTGTTTTGTCTTTCCATCAGTGAAGTGCTGAGGTTTGCTTGATGCCATGTAAACAATGCACAGATGTTGTAACAGACACAGCTGCAGAGCTTGTTTGGGATCACATTAAAACCTGCGTTTACTATTTGTCCTCTTCACAGATTCCAAAATTCGAAGGATTTGCATTGCAGTCTTTGGCTTCAGTTTAGTAACAGCTTGATTATGAGGCAACAAATGTCACAAAAAAATGGGATTTTCTGGGTCTAATTCTGTGTCGCTTTGTATCAATACTCCCTTAACGCTCCTAACAAGATTCAGCCTGCATCATAACATCCCTACACAACCGCCTTAATGCAATTCTAATACAAGCAATCATTCCCCGGTAAAGACCTTTCAGACTAGGGTTTTGTGCATGGCAACAGGCATTTTTTCATAATAAATCTTTTTTTAAAATATGTAGCATAACTATAAAACTGAATGCAGTGATTAGACATCAGACTAAACCACGCAATGAATGTCTTGAATATCTGACAGAAAGGGAGCAAAATCCAGTGGGACTGCATCAAGATAGAGGCTTTCCACAGACAGCACTTATTTGCCTTTTTCACCATACCCGCAGTCAAAAATGTGTAATGTTTTTCAATGAGATGGAGGTGCTAAAAATGGCTCCTTCAACAGCTGCTTTACCCCCTCCTTCTCCGAGGATTCACCCCACCTTCTGCTTCTGTTGCTTATTTTCTGAGCCATAATATTTTTCAAGATTAGACACACAATTAACTCTAATGTTCTTAGCAGCGAGAGTGGGGGCTTACTGCTGGAGGACAGAATATAATCATCTTCCCACAACACAGCTCTGCGTAAGACAATGCCTGGGCATTAGCTGATAATAATGTGACATGCACAATACAATATACAATGCTTATCTCCGAAATGATGTGTTCATTCAAAGTCATAACTGGCAACAACTGATTTTGTTATCAAACTAAACTGTAAGGTCAGCTTTACAAACTACTGCGAAACCCGAATCCTTCAACCTGCACGAATGAAAAATCTGCGAGAGGTTCGAGTCTGTAGAGCTGAGCTGACACCTACGTCGCAGGTAAGCAGGGGCAGACTGCACACCAGCACCTGCACATGCAGATGCAGCACCCTGGGGACCTGCCTGCCACACTGTGTATCCTCACACTGAGACGGCCAGCTCAGATGCCGTGAGAGCATTATGAAGAAAACAACCACAATGCACAGTCATAAAGCACGGAGGGAACGTTATAGGTTTATGCAACTGCAAGAACCAGAAGTAATGATTTAGAGACCTGCCTGAGATATTTGGTCATTCCGTACTTCAGTTTAAACAGGTGATTCAACTTTATTCAATTTGTTTGTTTATTTTGTTCTGTGAATTAATTTTTTCTCCCTGATTTATGTAATATTTAACTGTCAGACGCCTCGTCAGCCCCTCTGGGTTTCTTGTCTTCCTGGCACATTCTTAATATGATGGACTGTGGTTAGTGTGTGCAAAGTTTGCGTGTGTATGTGTGTGTGCTAAATTTAAAAAAAGAAATAAAAAAACAAAAATATGTAAAGTGTGCTACAGCTAGGGATGTCACAATGTCAGATTTTGGTGTCATGATTATTGTCAGAGGAAATATCACAGTTTTATGATTTTCACGATTATCGACATTATTTTGTCTATTATAAATACACACACACACACATCATATTATAAAAAAACATAACTATATGATTTATGTCTCTCTTTCTCTCCTCTCTTTTCCCATTAATCTTTATAAATCATTTTTTTGTAGCCAAACAAATATTAGACATGTACACTTACACTTGTACTTTTACACTTAAAAAACTAACTGGATGGCCCAAAGCTGATGTGATATACTGTACGTGAGTTGTTTGATTAAAATCGTTTTGTTCAATTATCTTTGGCTTTTGCAATATTATTGACTAAACATTCGTGCCAGTAAAGCTTTTTTTTTTTTTTAATCAGAAGGTAGTAAGAGAGAGAGAGCCCCTCCTCCTCCTCGAATACTCGTCCGTGTGTCTGTGAACTTTCATTGCTCCGGAGGAGTCAGACAAGCTATCGGTCAGCTTAGTACATTTAGTT
>JAQLOL010000006.1:5622207-5645509 GCA_029783665.1 Naso thynnoides
GAAATTTTTTGTTACTATTTCCATGACCCCATACATCAGGAGATATTTAGGACGCAATGTTATAAAGTGGTTCAATTGTAAATATTAATTTTGTATTTTGTGTTTTATAATTTATGTTCATTATTCATTTGAAATCATATTTAATTATGTATGTGCTTTTACTTTGGAACATATATTAAGGCTGGAAAACAATGTCAAAACCACACATTATTAAGCTACATTTCCAGAGCTGCGGATATGTATCACCTCACATATTATCTAGTGATACTTGTGGTGCACTGGTCTGACATTTAAGTGAGCCAGGGCGATACTGTAAAACTTCTGCCCTGTAAAAACGAGAGTGAAAGCACCTTGGACCGTTGTGGCCCAAACCAACAGAGATTGGTCGATACTTTGGCAGCACTGTCAATTAAATAAAGCCAATATTGACACTACAGGTAGGGATACAAATGTTGACTCCACGTCAGATTTGGGAAAAAAAAAACATCTAAAAAATCTAAATACATATGTATATATAGTATGTAGAATATTCCAACACTGAGAATGATAAAGACCACTCCTGTCATAATTATTAACAATCTTTTAAAGAAATCCTCCTGGCAAAAGCAGGCGTGTGTTGTACCACTGGGTTCTTTAGCACTGAATCTCCTCTTCTATACATGAGGCTACAGCTCTGCTTTGTCTAGAGCAGCAACACCTACAGTATCGTGTGTCAGGGTTCACCAGAATCAGTCATTCACTTTTTTGCTTTTTCAAAACAAAACAATAGGATTTCATTTGTGGTGCTTTTAGCATTTGAAGACTATACTTTGAAATTGATTTGGGTGAATTAACCTAAACATTACCACAAAAATTATTTTCTGCCTGTAATATTGCAGATACTTAAGATATATAAAGTGTATATACTCCTATATATAACCATACCACCTGGTTTAATTACAGCAAGTAACCTTAGTTATTGTACACTATACCTGTTTGTCTGCTGCACTTTTTGCCCATTAATGAAGGAAAATGCCAAAAACTCACAAAAAAAGAGAAATACATTCTAACCACAACACAACAAGGATGCTTCAAAAATGTGTTTAATAAAACTTCATAAATTTAAGCCTATACATCTGACAATTCTACACTATGAATAAATAAAACATGTCACATGACAGTGGAATTGTAAAAATACAGTACAAGACTATGTGTAGTATTCCAATTTTAATATCTAATTTAATACAAGTGATTTATTTTACTATAACAAGTTCTTCTAAAGTGCAAAAAAGACTGTCAAAAACGATACGTAGGCTATAAAAATTCATGTTTAAAAAAACATTGGTCAGTCACCTTTAACTTGTCTTCAGCTTTAATGTCCAGTGTGAACAATTAACACCATGATTCCTAACTATAACAATACGCCATGTTTTGGTTTGTGTCCCAGTATCCGGGCCCTCCTCTGTAACCAGGGGGGATCCATAGATTATGCCTTGAAGTGTGGGGGGCTCTGCCGCGAGGTCTGAAGGTGTAGTGAGGCTGCGGAGGGAAGGGACCCTTTCCTGGTGCCATCTTCTTAGGATGCCACGTAGGAGCAGCTGGGTTCATTGCCTGACAAAGAGGAAAAACAAACAAACAAACAAAAAATCAGTAAAGGCTACCAGCAACTGCAACCATGGTGGGTGAAAATCTGCAACTATGGTGGGAGATGTGCCCCGTTTAGCTGGTTGCTTTTGGACCTTTTTCCGGTTAGCCAAGCAAGCTACAAACAAGTTAGCAAGCGGCTAGCGAAATCCGTGTCCAGCTTTGAAAACATGGACAACTTTACAGCGCTGTACACTTTGTTTTATGCTTTACTTCTGGTACAAATTCAACGAACGCATCCCTTCATGCTTGCAGGATTGTTTATTCGTACTGACTTTTTTGAAGCGTTTACATGGAGGAGTGATTCGACTTCCAATCCCGTTATCTGGGTGTGTTAGTTCGACTTTGAGAAATTTGATTAAGATCCAATTTCAGTAAGACTAACATGTTTACATGCATTTTAAAAGTCCGGTTTTAGCCAGACTAACACAATACATCGATTTTCTCTAACGTCATGTAAACATACTGAGTGCTGTCTTTTCAATTTTATCAATAATCAAGAAAACATGAACAGCCTTAGCCCATTAAACTACAAGGCACTTGATTTCTACTCTTTAGACAAAAACACAAGATTAGATGATCTAGAGGACAAAAGAATATCATCTGAACAAAATACTGTAAGCAGTAAAAATTAAACAGAACAAGGCATTGCTATTTTACAGTTCACCAAAACCTGGATATCACTGATTACTTTCAGTACTTTTACAGACACACACTGGATACTTAAAGGAACTATAAAATGTACTGTACAATACCTGGTGAGCACAGCGGCTGTAGGAGACGGTGAGGGGTGAAGCGCGCATGCTCTCTTCATCAGAGGAAGAGCCTGAGTGGTAGTCGGACGTCACCCTCTCCAAAGCATTTGTCACCTTCTTTGCAACATCTTTGTCCTCCTCTTCATCGTTAGAGAAAGTGGCCACTGAGAAGCAAGGATTCTTCTCTGCATATCTGATAATAGAAAGAGACGGAAAACATCTCAGCAATTAGCTTTTTAGGTCAATATTCATACTTAGCTGTGTAAAAACAAATTTTTATCATTTTTTTCCTTGATTATTTAATTCTTGACAGATAAAACATAATGGTTTAATTGTTTTTTATGCAACCAATGTGATTCCAGGCAAAGTGAAAAGTGCAGGGCGGGAACAACATCTTTAAAAAATTCAAATATCACAAAAACATATAGCTGCATGCGCCAGTAAAGCCCCTTTCACACATGCGCTGGGACTTGGGTCTGAATTCGACCTGGACTGCACCCTGGCAGCCCCCTAGTAGCCCCCTAGCCCTAAGTCTGGGTGAGCCGCGTGTGTGAACAGAGCAGATGATTGTGCTGGCAGGGAGTTGGCGAATCGATCAACCACTTCAGTTAAAGGTGGAGTCAGTAGGATTTTCCGAAAAAATAAAATATTGACTCGGATAAGTGTAATGCTGCTCAATCATCACTTCTGGGCCTCCATTAAGTGTGTGGTGACATACAGCCCTCTGCCTCTGTTTTGATGGTCTGCTTGTCGGGGTGTTTTTTGGGTGGGGAGAGCGTTCGTCTCCCCCAACCAATGACAGCGTGCAGGTGAGATTAAGAGCATAGCTGAGCACAGCTACTGGAAGCCATTCAGACTGCAGAAAGCTACTGATGTGAACTTAACACAAGACAAAGGAAATATGAGGTTGTTCCAGAATGAGAGTGAATTTTGGTTTGACTGGAATCTGGAAAAGTGACGCAGAGTTGGCCTGGTCTGTGCCGGTTAGGCGCAAAACACAAGCGGTTACCTTATTAGCTTGCTAAATTATTTATTTTTATCATTATTATCATTATTAATTATTATTTTTAAAAATCATATTCCTATGTAGCTTGCTGTGTAACGTTAAGTATGCAGTATTACAGTACATGCTAGCACACACTGCAGGAAGTTACAATACTTCTGGTGTGTTGAGCTGGGAGGAGGGGCCCCAGTTTGAACGCTGTTTACAAACCACAAAAAACAAATGCTACTGACTCTACATTTAAAGCTCTGAGATTTAACTGATGTTGCCTCATCGCTCCCATTTATCTCTTCCCCCCTCCGCAGAGATTTTAATGAGCATAAATCAGGCGAGACAGACTCAGAGTGAAGTGAAAAGTGTTGGCTCTTGTAATACTTTGGACATTCTGGTTTGACTCTGGCTAAATCCAAACGCTGCATATACATATTAAAAAGATACTGTAAAGGAGTGCTGAACTTGGTTGTGTTTGAGCAAATAAGGACTAAGAGAAGAAACCCTGACAGAGCCGTTGCACATTGGCAAAGGCAACAGAACAGATTGGGTGAGTTTGTTGTGCTGCTGGCTGTAACAGCGCCGACATTCTTCGCACCTCTGAGCCGCTGAAGGACAGTTGGACGTGCGCGGCTTCCACATAACATTTCCAGCACAGCATTTAGTTTTAAGCTCTGTGTGTGTGTGTGTGTGTGTGTGTGTGTGCAGATTTGCGCTCATGTGATGTGTGCATGTCCATCTGCAAGTGTGCATTAGTGCGAAAATGAATCTGTATGTGTGGGCGCCGCCCCTCACCCTAACGACACTGACTATTTCCAACATGTTGCACATGGACAATCTGATGTTTGCTGCATGTGTGAACAGGTAGATCCACATGTTATCCTGATCAGATCCTTCCTTTTTTTTTTTTAAACAAGGGTTGCCACGGTATTTCCAAAACGAGGCTCGGTTGGGCGGGCGCAGCTGAGACATTTCATAGCAGACAACGCCAGAGGCATCACTTCCTGCACTTGCAACAGATTTTAGAATCGACTGAACAGCAGTGGAATGCCTCACTCCAACAGGACTCCCTCGTCTTGTAAGAATTACACCAAAGGGACACGGCAATAATTCAACATCCAAGCAGGTGAAGCGACGCCTCTGGTGTTGTCGTGCTGCTATGAAACCTCTCCACTGCACCCACCCAACCGAGCCTTGTTTTGGAATTATGATGGCGACCCGTGTGAAAGGGGCTTTAGTGGTGCATTACGGTGTTTATATTCTGAGCTACATCAGTATTGTGACTGAAAAGATCAGAAAATTCTGCAGCTACCATTTACTTGTCTTAACTTTAAATAAGCGCGCTTCCAATGAGTCTTACCTCACACTTTGTTCATTTGTGAATGCTGAAAGCATCACTTTTATCTTCAACTTCTCAAACTTTTCTTACAGCTAGTCGTGACAAAGTGTGCAGAAGTCTTACCTGCAGCAGACCTCCCCAGGGTCCACCCACAGCGTCAGTTCTCGGGGCAGCCCCAGGTCCCTGTACTGAACCCCGCTCTCCTGGCAGGCCCGAAGGAGCTCTGGATCCTGCCTGTGGAACCTGTTCACTCTGATGCACCTGCAGGGCAGACAAAACCAATGTCAGTACAAACAGCTTTAATACTATATGTGTCACTCGCTGGAAAGACATTTATTTACAAAACGAGAACAATGTGTTGGATATAATATCATGTAAGATTGACGATTTCACTTTCCAGCGCTTAGCGAGTGCAAACGCTAAAAGACAGAGAGCAGCACCTGTAAGCTTGACCTCTGCTGGGGTTTTCGGGATACCAGTGACCCTTGAACTTCTCCTGCAGCGCGACGGCCAGCCTCTCAACAAACAGCTCGACTTTGTGCGACTCCAACTTCTCCCCCTTTTTCACGAGCCTCTTCAGGAAGAACACCACAGCTGCGATTTCTCTCCTCATATTTCACAGATGTTTCATTACGCTCAGGCAGCCTCTGTATGTAAATGAACTGAAGTCAGATGAGCAGGTCAGGCACACGTGTTTCTATGATAAGGCTTTTTTACGATGTAATGTTAAGAAGAGTGTCGAACCCTACAAAGTGCTCTGTGAGGCCACAATCAGGAGCTGCCTGATATTTTTAATTTAATTGCCTTCCACAAGACAACATTGCTCTTTCTTAAATATATGCATCAACGGTTTGTTTTAGCAGTTTGCTTTTCCGCCACACCCAGACCACAGAAACATTTCTGCGTGTAAGTTACTGTAGCAGACAACCCAACAAGGCTCTTTTGTTATCCAGGTAAACTACAGCATTTACTGAGCGCGTGGTGGCAATGGTTGTTTTAGAGATTATTTTTGTTTAAACTGATGTATGAGTAACACAAACACTAATATAATTTAGGAAAAAAAACAGTTTCGCTTTGTTTTTATCTCATCTTTGGCTTCCAGTCAACGGTCTGGCGATTAAAAATGTCCCAGAAAGGCGGGCTGTGATGCACAAGTTCCGGTTATCCACGCTTCAACACACACTCCATAACAAGGGCTACTGTGGCTAGGAGGCTAACGCTAGCTTAGCATGCTGAGCTAACGCTACGAACATGTTACCAGAATACCACCGAGGAGCATCTCAGACTTAGTTTCAATCCAACGGTGGGTATGTCAATGTTTAACGGATGATGAGGCTATTATCCGCAAAGCTAAAGCGCCAACGTTAACTTAACGCCAACAGCCTCGTGTTGCTAACAAACACAGAAATGGTCATAAAAACAACGATGGGAGAAAAAGTTAGAACCAGTCCCACTACATTATAATATCGTAGCATGCTAATCACATTAACAGAGAATAATTAAATATAGAAAATATGAGGATATAAACAGCTTCACTTACGTTTCCTTGTCGTCACACCCTCCTGTGTGCGGGCGAAAATGAATGGCAAGGGGGAATTCTGCCAACGGAAGAATCCTTGAGGGTCGGTCATAAGCCCCGCCCATTATATGCCAATCCCCGCCCACCGAGCACTCTCATTGGTTCCAAGCAGCCTAATCTAGCGCATTCATTGGTCGAATATATGCTCGTAAAAGAGTGAGTCATGTTCATAACTGGCATTAGTCATATGACTCATAGTTCAGGCATGTTTTTTTGCCCTTAGTGATGTAATTTCGTAATTAAAATAGCAAGACCTAAGCATTTACATCGTGTTTTTTTGTATGTCTGTAATCAAACTTTGGTATGCTACTCATGCAGTAAACTCATTTCATGTTTGAATGTTGTTTACTGTCGGGAAGCAGTTAGTTAACTGCATGAGAAAGTACAGAAAAAACTGACAAACATACAGTGACTTTGAGGAGAAGAAGAAATATGTGATAAAAGGCAGAAAATATTTGAAAAATCCAAAAATGTCATTCATGATAGTTTACATAAACTATACTTTATGACGTCTTCTTAGTTTGGTGGTGCGTTTGTGTTCATGTAGGTGAGGGGGACTTCTACCACATAGACGATGAGATCATTTTATGAACACTAAAACAATGTGGCCACATCCTTCAATGAAATATTCCAGTTTATAAATGATTTGAATATTGAAGTTACAAAATCTCATACAGAGGGCTATTCAGTCCTTGTGAAGTAC
This sequence comes from Naso thynnoides, assembly GCA_029783665.1. Lineage (NCBI taxonomy): Eukaryota > Metazoa > Chordata > Actinopteri > Acanthuriformes > Acanthuridae > Naso > Naso thynnoides. The sequence goes on from JAQLOL010000006.1 coordinate 5,629,201, forward strand.
GGCCACAAGTGTGAGTGTTTCCTGGAAATGACACTTAGCACTCTTTCTTTATTTGTCCACAAGGGGGCACCCGACCTCCATCTACCACACAATCCAACACTGACAGTATCTCAATAATGTGCCTTTGCTCTTTAAATCCAACAAGTCAAAAGCTGTTTTAAAGAACCAATTATTGATGAACTGGAGAATCAGTGAGTGTGAGCTGAGATGCTTTTTTCCCCATAATTAATTATTTTTGAACAAGAGTTGTTGTAATATATTGTGAGTTGCTGCTTTCCTCTTTTGCAGGATTTCAAATACCAGTAAATGTTGTAAAAATAATTTCATTTTATTGAAGTATTTTACAAAATACAAACTTTCACTTGAGCACAAATCACATAGCCTGTCTAAGGTCCATAAACACACAGAATAAATAGAACGTAAAATATCACACAACACAAATGCAACCTTGTTCAGCATTAGAAAACCAATGAACAAAGAGTCAAGTCTAAAGGAAGGAGGCAGAAGTGTAACAGGTATGCTTACATCTCGAGTAAATGATACTGAGCGTCAAAATGGACGACCAAAACCAGGCGGCCTGAATTTTTCTGCTGAGCAGAGGCACGGCCCCAGGCGTGTCCCAACAGTACACAAAAATACACAGCATTCATAAGTAAAACACACATGAAAAACGCACAATTCGAGACTAAATGACTGAAAATTTGCATTAAGGACCAGTTAACTGGATACTCACACACTCAAGCACACTGAAACACAGTTATTCAGATAAAACCAAGTTAAAAGTAAACTTGTAAAAACAAAAGCAAGTTTAAAATGAAGCTAAAGCCATTAACTTGACACCCTAAAAGGGTCAAATACATTTAATCTCTTACAAAGAGAGAGCAAAAGAGATACACTGACACTGACAATGCTGAGTTTTTCTAAACATCAATCTTTAAACCTCAAATTTCTCCAGCTTATTATACTTGAGTAGCTGTGTGACCTCCACTGAGGAAAACTCAGATAGCCAATATTCTTTAAAATATTTTCTAGGTTATAAGGCTTCTGATTTGTCTCTTTCTTGCATAGTGTTCCTGAATAAACTAAAGCATAAATGCAGGTTGAACACACTGACTGTTAATACCGCTCCCCACGTCGTCCTCTTTGTTGAAAAATCAGGGACTTCCAGAGGCACAAGAGACTAAAATAACCTATTTGTATTGCTGTAACATCAACTTAGCTCTCACCCATTATTACAGGAGACAACCAAAGTTTAAAAAAAAAGGAAAAAAAAAAAATATATAACAAACCATAAAACATACACTGTGTGTACTTGCAAACTAATAAATTCCACATCAACGCTTAAAGAGTTGAAATCTCTGATTCTGTTCTACACACACTGAACAAAACATTGAAGAAATCTCTAAGCCACATTTGTTTTATATCAGCTTGGTATTGCATCGTTCCTCTCTTAACAACAAATACAGATTTTGGTTTGGCAGCTGGATTTCTTTTTCTCGGTCTTCAGACAGTGCTTATTCAAAATATAGCCTGACATACAACTTGTACTTGGCAGCTACACGACAAAAAACAAAAAGGTGTGTGTTAAAAAATCAAGTGACTCTCACCAGCAGTAATACTCACTATGAACCCAAACGCTGACTTAAAAACTAAAGACCACTTTCAGCTAGTATATCAACTTAAGGATGGTATCATTATCTGATATTTAATAAAGTGACTACGAGGAACTTTCAGTTCTTGTCGATTCTAGCGCCCCCTTTGGACAAAAGCAGTAGTGACACAAGCGCCTGCTGTCATAAAGATTTTTTGCTAGCGCGTGCCAGACGGGTAGGAGTCGGCGTAACACCGGCAACACGTGCGTTTGTTTTGGAATTGAGTGAAGGAGAGAACACAGGATGGATGGTGATGAGGTAATGTGTTTATATGTGACTGAGAAATAAGTTATAGGACAGTGGTATGGCAGTGATGTCCCCTGAGACCCGTTACCTCTATTTTCTGTTGGCTAACGTTGCACAACCATTTGCATTAACGTTACATGCTGAGGGGCAAACTGACAGCCGAGGGCAGAGAATATAATAACGTTACTGTCATTGCAAAGAACAACAAATTCTTATTATTTTTTAAAAAATCGTTTGGTCTGAGTTTGCAGGGATTCAGACTTGATCGCAGACATTAATAGTAACTACATGAAAACAGCAGTGTTTTCACTGAGGGTCTCTTTTGCTGTTACAGGAAATTTATAATCATCTGAGGAGTCGTGAGACTGTGTCAGAAATACTTAAAAGTTCCTCGTAGTCACTTAAACTCTTCATTCCACTTTCTGCTCGCCAACCCGCTCTTACAGAGTTTTACCACACGTACACTCCAAAAACCATCACCAACAAAACGCCGTGTTAACCTTCACACTGTGAAGCCTCTTTGTTGCAGTGATGCTTCAGCGTACTTCTGGGTGTTTCCTCACACCTGCCCGTGCCCCTCTCCGGATCAGACTTCACTTATTTCAAATCTATACTATTTGCAGCAAAAGACCACAGATTTCATTAATTACCAGGGCTAACGAGGGCGGTTTCAAGGCAAATCTTAAACTGGTGTTTCAAGCATTTATATTTCCAGCGTGCAGCAGCAGGAAAATGCTTCAGCCTTTTAAATGCTTTACATGAAAACAGAACTCAAACACTACCTCTAGAGTATCTGATGGTACGAATATGATGGACCATCTATACTGCGAGTATTCGACCAAGCCTTGTCATAAAATACTGTAACTTACCACAGTTCAAGAAAACAATCAGGTAACATATGGGGGAGTGTTAGGCAGAGAAAAAACCTACATCTGAATATCCACACCTGTCATGATGAGAAGGGGAAAAATGCATCTACAGAAAATTGAAACAAAAATGAAATGCAAACCAAATAAAGTAAAACCAACAGCAATCATTTATGTAAAAATTATACAGAAACACCTTTTTTTGTTCTGTATTAAGGTTAATTTTAAAAGATATTTTTAAAATATCATTTCAAACGGGAACATGTCCTCATTCTGTACCGGGGTCAGGAAGCTCTGAGCCCCGTTTCATCGGGTATTAACATGCATCCTGGGTATGCGAATTGTGTGGAATTTTGGTCTCATGCCAGACCTGCAATTTGTTTTAAACTGCAAACCACAGTTAATCCTTGCATCATCACTGCAACCATGAGAACGGAGGCCATGTCAAGTCAACCCAGCCCTTAGTGCAGATCTAACAACTCCACGTCACCACAGTGTTGTAAAAACCACTCAGTATGCATCGAGGATTTTTCTGTCACGCCGCAGCCAGCTGTGTTTTGTTTTTTCCCCCTTGTAGCACCTTGCACTTCACTCCACAGGAGCGCTGCTGGTGCTGGCCTTGACCCCGGCCCTGCTGATGTGCAGCCAGGGCAGCTTGGCACAGTTCTTAAAGAGTTGCTCGATGGCAATGTGACGCACATGCAGTTCTGATGCCAGTGAGTCTTTTTCCTGCACAGCCACAGTCAGCTCCTCAAAGACCTCTGTGGAGGGAAAGAGAAGGAGAAAACGGGAGTCAGTGGTTTCATTTACACGCAAGGTCAATGTATACACAGACAAACAAACAATATAAAAGAACATCTATAGCAGAGATTACTGAAGGAGCAGAGAGCAAAGACAGCACGACAGAAAAGGCATCTACTTAACCAGAGTCTGACATTAAGCGTTTTCAGTATGTTTGACTTGCCCAACAGCAAAACTTACTGGCCCAAAACAGAAATTGTAGGCCTATTTGGAAAAAATAACTAACAGGTATTATTAATTATAATGTATTCTTATAATTAATATGATGGTTTACCCAACAAAACCTTCTAAACTAAACCATTAAAAGTCTAACAAAATGATTGGAATGAGAAATGTGTCCTATTGATGCATTCCTATGTTTTTAGTTGTCCGCTCAATATTTCAATATGATCATTTCAGTACATCCTTCTAACTGATGGCGTCGCTGTTCTGATCTTTGTTCTGAGAGAATTATCAGGTTCTGGCGGACCAAAATGCCCTTGTTATTGAAAACTACTCGATATTAAATTAAGGGAATGTTCCGACCAGATGGATAACAACCTTGTCGACCTGGTTAGTGCTGTTGTTTTGTGATTACTACGTGTGGGGAAGAATAAGAGCTTTTAGTAGGAGTCTTTCTGCCACTGTTTGCGGTATGGACCTCACTGAGGCCAGACGGACCCACGGAAACTTCTCCGTCCCAGCATCTCGTCATCTGGCGGCTTCCTTTTTGTGTAAACAGAGCTTCTGTACCTGGCACTTGGCCAGTTTTAGGAGGCTGGAGAAACCAGGCACAGACGGCTCAGTCAGAGTCAGCGCAGTCAGTCGGCACGTGAGTGACGTACCGGACATTTTAATCACAATAACCGATTTTGTCCCCATCCGTCTCCCGTTGAAACACACAGCTGAGCTGTAGAGCTCCGCTTCATGTTACAGGAGGCAGTTTATGTTGTATTAAGTTTATTTTCAAATTTGTTTTTCACTTGCCCAGACAGGCAACAACATGTCATGTGTTACTTGCCCTAACATGCAGCTGACTTGCCCCGGGCAAACGTTAATCGGGTTTACCTCCACCCATAATCAATCTAACAAGTTCAGCTACGGATATGAGTGTTATTCAGCTAAGGAACAAGTTTACAGACAAGGAAACACTTCCAATATAACATGGTACTGCAGAGGTTAAAATTTTGGGCTTGTGTGCTTCGTCTAAATAATTTAAGATGAGCAATAACATCCAATCAAAATGCGAAACCAACTGCTTGTGAAGAGTGAAAAAGAATATGAGGCCGGAAAAACTGATACACTTCATTATTTCACTCTTGATATGACCCAGTGTGACAATTTCACTCTTTTCCTCTTTCTTTTTTCCATAAAATCTGAGTTAAAAAAACAATACAAAAAAAAACAATATATTTTTTTATGCAATCAGAGTATCACAGCAACACTTTTTGGGCATAGCAGTGGAGGGTTTTTAGAATCTTCTTTAGAATCCAAGAATCTCTCATTACAGTAAGTTTAAAAATCGGTGCAATATCACAAAACATAATACTGCGATATCAATACGCATTGATATTAGTAAACAACAGCTCGCACTTGTGAACAATGAAGTGAACAGACAGGCAGGCAGTTGTGTATGAGCGAGCAGCACACGGAGCCCAGACACAGCCGGTCACATGGCTGGAGACGACCTGCAGATTCTATCAGCCCATTCTGTTCTGAAGCTCATACTGGGTTTGCTGAAAGTTAAGGCGCTTTTTACTGATACTGCTTTTACCTGCGGGCAACAAGAACCTACGAAGAATTTATCAGGGCGGCGCAGTATTGGTTGAAGATGAGAAAACATGCTCAGTTCAAAATATTGCTGATTCAATCGTTGAACTTCATATTAAATGTTGTGTTCACTCTGCTGCTGTTTTACAACTTAAAATGGAAAGCCAGTAAAAACCACTTACTTTGAATCTGCATCAGCAGCTGGGAATTCAGCTGATGGAGCTCGTCCACACTCATTTTATTCACTGAAAGAAAAATAGTTTTTATTAGTCACACAAAGAAACTCCTTACAAGGAACTGCACAATAAACACAGGCATTTATATGTGTAGATATATTTTCACGAGTGGATTTGAATGATTTAGAGATGCAAGCGGCTAGACTTTTAATGTTCAATATTTTTCAACTGTACACAAGAATTTTATGAGCAACAACAGAAGAATGAGTTATTTAATTCATATGCTGCTGTACAGTTCTGAGCTGATTACTGGAAGAACAAATGCCACCAAGAAAATATAAAGTTTTATATATTCGTGTAACATCTAACAATGAAAAATTTAATCGATTTTCTGTTTATTTACAGGTTCAGGTATCCAGAGCAGTAAATGTTATTAGGTTGATGGAGAAATGTGCATTCAAGTGCAAAGCGTGTTCGTGAAATGCCTCATCCGTCATTTAAAAGCCTAAAATATGTCGTCACAAAAGTTTTGATAGTGACGAGACCCTGAGAAAGCCCAGTGCATACTGCATCTCCAGGTTATAAGAAAATTAACTTTTAACAAAGAGGAAGATGAAGGACAGACCAAGTAAGAATGTATCGTCTATTCCTGCACTGTTTTGTCTGCTGCCTTTTAAAGAGTAAATGCTTGGAGGTTTTGAGACCTCACACTGAACTAGTAAAAGGGGAAAAGCGAGAAGAGGCAGGTATTTGGAGCAATCCATTTCTGTTGACTCAGTCTACACATTTCTTCCATCGAAACAAGGACAAGAAGTCAACCCTCCACTGCTGCATCAGTTCCTCACTGACAAAACTAAGCTGCAGGTAAAAGGGGGAATTTCAACTTGTGCTCACATTCATCTCTGCTGTGGCCCTGGCGTCTGTACTGCTGCTGTCCTCCTCCTGACGACTGGTTCCGGCTGTGCAGACCTTTCCTGCCGTCACTGGACCAAACGTCAGACTGTGCGTCCTGCAGCAGGCCCAGCTCCTCCGCCGTGTGGCACTCCAACATCCCCATGGCATAATCGGGCAGCCCTGTCGCTTTGCCCGTGTCCCAGCACGGTGCGTACCGGGGCACCTGGGCATCGGACTGGGGAAGCAGCTTGCAGTCACTTTGCTGGTTGTAACAAAGAAGCTTGGCCCCTCGTCTGCTGGGGCCGTTGGAGGAGACTGAGTCTTTGTTCTGGGCGTACTGGATGAGGCGGTTGAGTTTCTGGCTGAGGGCCAGCTTCATGCCCTCATAGGCACTTCGGGAGACCTTGGAGCGTGACAGTTTCTGGTTGGCGATGAGATGGCATTTCTCAAAGCAGTCTCTGTGGCCGCGCAGGGACTTTGAGTGCAACAAGGTAGAAGAGGAGACACCTGCATTCCCACAAACATAAAGGAGCGAGTCAGTGGGTCAGACAGAAGTAAAACCAACTGCTGCACAAACAAAACTGTCAAAGTTTTAAGTGCAAAAAGCAGTAAATTAAAAGGATGAACGTTTCTAACCTCTAAAGAAAAAGTACATCAAAAGCCTCGTTTCCACTGAGCGTTCAGTTCGGTACAGTTCTCTTTGGAACGGTACCGCTACCTACCCTTTGTATTTTTTAATGTTTTAATTATTGTTTTAAACATGCTATATAAATAAATGTGACCTCGACCTTGACCTACATCTGGCTTGTGTTTTCACTGCTGACTTTATCCTTACTTTGGTGGGCGGGGTATATGCCCAATGTGTACGTAATGCAAGAGTGCACCATAGCGGCGCTCTCCCTCTTTTTTCTCCAGGTTAAAAAAAAAAATGTCTCCCACATAAACCAGTATAAATTCATGCGCATTTTATGTGTGTTTGGAGCTAATGTCGTTACTAAAGCAAATGTTATCAAGCAAGAAAGACAAAAGCAAATGAATGATGGTTGATGTTCAGACATTTAATTACATGTACGATATGTATGCGTGAAAAATTAATCTTTTTAAAACCTGTTGAAGTGGTGATACTGGCATATAAGGTGGACTGATTAATTCATGGTTTAACTCAAGAATTCAACAACATGCAGAAGATTGTTCCGCCTTAAAAGATGCATCTGTACGGCTCTGTGAATGAAGTGATCTCTTTTCAACCTGTAATGTTAAACTTACGGCAAAAAATCAAAATGAAAAGGCAGCAGAGCGTCCTTATGTTTTTGTTTCATGTTTTAAAATGTGACAGAAACATTACAGCCAGCATTTAATCCCCACACATATCATCGCTTCATTGGTTAATTTTCTCTCTGGGGTGACAGCGTAAGGAGCCGCTCTGATGCAGCGAGCAGAACGACAGGTCTCACTCGCGAGCAGCTGCCCCTCACAAGTCTGAAAATTTTGTGACAGATTTACAAACAAGTGATATTTGGACAAAGTGGCAACATTTTTCACCTAAAAATATATATAAACGTTACTGAAGTGATACATTAACAGTTCTACAATAACACTTTAAAAACAGCTTTTTGCCTGCTCGCAGTCAACAGACTGCAGTGTGTGTCATGACACCCTCTTGACACCCTTTGGGGCCGCTTGGTACCTCAATGAAAGCGTGACCAAAATAGGTACAGTATGGTTATTTGGTACCCTTTTGACAATGGAAATGCAAATGAGTGTTTACTGTACCGCTCAGCTGACCGACCTGTTGATTTTGCCACAGAAAATAAAAGTAAACTCGGATGGAAGCAAGCTAAAACTAGCAGATTCACCTAATGTGATCTCTATGAAAGCTGCTTAGTGTGCGGTGGATTAGCCAGTGGCGCGTTGAGATAGCTGGGATGATAGATTAACCCAGTCTCACCGCAAACACATAAACATATTTGAAATGTTTTCACTGAGCAACAGAAGGGAAGGAGGTGCACAAAGTGATCCCTCTGTGTTTTTCAGTGTACCTAGAACTGTACTGTAAGCAGTGAGAAAGGTTTGTCTTGTGTTTGTACTGCATGAAAACAGTAACCTTATGTATTAAGAGGATGAATCAAGGCACAGAAGAAAAACAATCCAATCTTTCTCATCTAAAAGGAAGCAGAAAAAACAACTTGAGCATGTGGGCAGACTTTCTATAATGAAGACTACTTTTCTTGAAAATATCCCCATTTAGAAGAAAAGTATTGCTTCTTGGATCCAATCAAAACAGGTCAAACTGTATCCATTTAAGCTCGCAGAGAAGGAATTAACATGTAGAAAATAGACTTAAATTAAAATAACCTCAGAGTAAAATGGGTCAGCTTGGTAAACAAAGGCAAGCTGAAGGTGATGGAGAGCGAAAACTGTGTGGGCAGGAGACAGCGGATGAGGTTTAAGTGAGTGTGCTGCACAGGCGTTTTTGTGATGGCCGTCTTCTCACAGCCTACATTTCTCGTCAGGCTTGTGTACATGCTAGAACCTGCGGTGAGGAGATTAGTCACTGGTGTCCTAATAAAATTAGAAGAGCTCACTTGGGGAGGTTTACCTGGCCTACCTCTTTCAGTTCTTTACCAGCTCACAGACAACACAGCACAGGAAGCCACAGGCCTTTACTACCACATGACCGCACGGTACAAAAGATGTACTAAAAAACTGAGCCTGCATGTCTGGTGTGTCCTGCAGGGCCTTTCTGAAGTGCACAACAAAGGGTTTTGACAGCTACTTCCAAAACTGACATGCTGTCCAACAATAGAACCTCAATGACACGCATCATCTACCAATCACAACAAAGCACACTCTTCATTTTTGCAAGGATTTTGTGAGAGGAAGTGAAGACGGCAATTTTTTATTTATTTACTTTTACCACCACTAGTGAAAACAGAAAAGCTTCAAAAATGTGCATGCCAAGGAAACAACAATTTCCCTTTCACACTGATTGCAAGATTGACAACAGCAATGTAACCTGTCTAGTTTCTGTTTAGTAAGAAAACAGAACTGCAGTTCCATACAGCAGGCTGTAGGGCTGCATGATTTTGAGAAAATACCTAATTGGGATTATTTGCATTGATATTGCAATTACGATATAATTTGTGATATCAGAGAGAAAGATCATCTTTTAATCACTGTTCTCTTTTCATTGATAAACATATTAAAATGATTATGGTGTGATTTTTGCAGGGATCTGTACCAACGTCCTTAAGTCTGTAGAATATGTTGTATAGGCCATGACAACTTTGCAGCAACGCAATATCTGCCTGCAGCAGACGCTGCATGTGTGAACGACAGCAGCGAGCGAGGTGCAGCAGACTGGCGTTGCTGTGCATGCTGCAGAGGATGTGTGTCACAGGCATTACAAGTCCGTTAAAAGTTTGGTGAATGTCTGCAGAATTAAAGCAAACGGTCCGTAGCATTAATGGATCTTATATGCTTCAGAACACAGGAAGGTTTGAAGAGCAAAGCTGTGATCTTGGCTTGTGCTTGCATATCTGTTCTCTAACCTGACTGTCTAGAGAGACTTGACAACAGAATAGTCTTGTGAGAGAACCACAGTACATATAAAAGTATGTGATATGTGGGCAATAATACAGCCTGCTGAATGGCCAATGAATCCCAGAGGCTTTCCTAATAGCTGCAGGAGCTTTCTGACTCTAAACAGCCATGTTCTAATCCGATCAGGCTCGGTCTTTGGGCTACCATAAAAACACTCTGACTACCACTTGCCTAGCAGAAAAATCATTGGCCCACAACCAGGCCAGAGCGCCACCAGCCAAAGACCCCACTCCAGATAAGCTGCTTAGCACTACTGTCTTTCATGGCTGCACACATAAGCACAGTCACACACACACACACACACACACACACACACAGTCAGACTATTCACTGGAGGTGAATCAACATTGTTCAGCTGTGACAGCAAGGGACGTTAACCAATGGCCCTTTCTTTTTCTGCTCTTTTGTAAAGAAGGAGCCAGATTTAGTCATTCAGTGAAACAACCCAAATGGACAAAACACTGACACATGCTTATGTCAGATGGAGAAATGACATTTAAAAACCTGGTTTTGTCCATTTTTTTTTTAGCTATAAATCACTTATTCCTGACAGGCAAATATAAATGATTAGACACAACTAAATCAGGTAGATCCACAGCCTGAATAAAATTAGACGTCGAGTGGCTCAGGTTGATTAAAACAAAAAAGAACACTCACACTGTGGAAGAAGGATGGATTAAATGTTGCTAGTACAGGTGTAACAATGCATAAATTTGTACTGAACTGAAGGCTGCACAGTTCAGGTGGACAGAATGGTACAGACAATACGCAGTATAATTATACACAGTATGGTGTATTAAGACCGATGAACTCAACAGGGAACCACATTCACAAACTCGAGTTCCACCCGAAAACCTTTAGCGGTGGCAAATCTTTTGCAAGTTTAGCAGCTGACTGAGCTAATGTAGCACACCCGCTTGCTTCTTTTAAATCTTATAATCGTGAGGCTTTTCTACACTTTCCAAAGTGCGTAGATTAGACTCTGACCGTAAAAGGAGCTATTAAGCAGCGGCTGTGTGACTCAAAACAGTTTAGTTTTAGTGCGGTAATCATGGGCTGAAACCAAAACGAGGGAGAGGCTAGCTGTGACAGACTTCACACAGGAAGTCACAGGCATGGCAGTGAACGTGGTCAGTTTTCAAAATGACACACCCTGTGCAGATTGTTTTAATAAATCACCTATGGCGACCTATGATGTATGCACCTGTTAACAGCAGGGCTGGGTATCATTCAAAATTTTTTGATATCAGTACCGATATCGATACCTTGATTCCATATCGGTTCTTGAACAAAACTTTTTTTGATACCAATTTTATTAAATTCGTTTTAAAAAGACCACATTACAGGTTTAAAAAAAAAAAAGCGTTTAATTTTTCAGCTCCTTGACATTTTTTCACACTCAAAGCAGTGTCGTGAGACAAATAATTACAAACCTATTTACCACAGCGTGGTTTAACTTAAGTTGTGTGTTTTTAAAACTTGAGTTTAGTGTTTTAGCACTTTGTCATTTTCTGTCTGAACTTCAAAAGAATTTACATAGCTGTAATTTTAAGTTTAATTTGTTTCCTAATACAGTATCAATATACAAACATTAATAAAAGCAGATATTGTACTGGCTGAGTTTTATCTGTAGTTGATTAATTGAGTAAATCATGGGACAAGTTATTTAGTAATTCAGTGACCAATTTACACCACAAGGTGGCAGTAAGGTATACTCGAGAGTTACAACCGACAAAACATGAACTGTAAATGGTAAAAGAAAAAAAGTTTCCATCACAAGAGGACTAAACATCACAATGTTTTGTGTTTGCTATTGTTTGTTCATGCAGTTGTTCAGTAAACAGTTAAGTTACAACATGTGATACTGTGGATATTTTCTGTACAATTTACTGTGACAGTTAAGTCACCACATTTGATGCTGAAACCCAGGACAGCAGATTGTCATCAGCTGACAGCTGCAGTTAGTTTACCTGCTAATGAAGTAATGTTAACATTAGCCGAACACTGGATAAAATCACAGAATGTTCACCAAGACATAATGTTAGAGATATATGAGTGTCCGACACGGAGTTGCTGCGGGCAGTTAAAGAGGAATTACGCAAGGACACAGAGAGTTGTGAGCGCTTAAGAGAGCTGCTGTCCATGTTAGCTTCTTCTAAGATAATCTCCTGAAGTTACCAAAGAAAACTGAAGAGGAAATAACGCTACCGATCAAGGAGCTGGGAGCGGACATCGTAAAATTTGTACTGAGAATGATTTACAAGAGCACGTGACAGCCCTAAGAGGAGCTTGCATCATTTGTAATGTGAGTAGCGTCACACATTTGCACAAATAACCCTAACCCTAACGTACTGAGTCCCTCTCTGGACTAACGTTAACCCATGGTAACCTCGTGTTTTCGTGGAAGTGATGACACCGCTAGTCACCAGCACTTTTAGGTCTTAGCAGACTGCATGCGTATTGGCTCACCGCCACTGATGAAATGAACCCCTTAGGTATTGAAATTGGGTACCAAACGACAAGACATTTTTTGATACTTGACGGTACTTCGGCATTTTGGTCGGTGTCTTGATAGTACCGGACTTCAATACCAAGCCCTAGTTAACAGTGTTTTCAACAATAAAAATGCAAGTAATCACTCCGTCTTGTGGTTGCCGTCATGGAGAACTCTGCCTCAAATTTACACACGTAGAGCTGTTTGTTGCCCTTCAGCATGTTTACAAAGCATTACACAGGCAATGTTCTAATCGACATTCAAGTACAAAAAACAAAGTAACACATTCCTATCTTGCCTGAATCATCATTCCGCAGATTTCTCATTTTAATCTCAACAGTAAGTGTCTGCTGAGCAAGGACATTTGATCCTTGACAGACTTCAGTGTTGAGAGCTGGTACTGGGACAAGTGGGACAAAGGTCATCAGGGGTAAGGTGTCAAACAGAGCTGCATGGCACAGCTTCGAAGAATGTGTTGTCAGCAGCTGCACAGGCCACCATGGATACCAACAAAGAGCTGACACGAACTCAAACACACGTAAACTTGAACCACCTGTGAACCACCACAGACTTTCCACAACAGTACCAACTACGAGTGATGTGCAGGTCATGTTTAATCTGATGAACAAAGCCTGACCCGTTAAAATATGTGCTAATCAACAACCCGTACCCAGCCCGGCCCATCAGAATCATGATGCACCATATAAACACTGAACTGATAACTGAGACAGAGGACCAGACTGAGAGCAGCCAGCGCCACGGTGCCCAAACTACTATTGAGAGCCAAGGAGGTTTAGAGCACTCTCTCTTTTCTCTTTCCCTTTTTGTCCCCGACTCCAAAGGCTACTACACACTGTGCTGAGCCAGCATCTGCTTGAGTGTGTGGTGTGGGTGTGTGTGTGTTTCTGTATGACTGAAAGAGAGAGGAGGTCAAAAAGGGGGGGAAGAAAGTAGAAGGTAAACTATTGAACACATTAAAGTTGTAGTCAATAACTTCTGCAACCAAGCTAACGTTAGCTGTAGCATGAGACTTGCTGGGAGGAAAATCCACTGTAGGCATTTGCACCAGCTCACGCTTTATTTCGTTTGTTGTCGCTCTCTCTTTTAAGTCCAGTTTGAACAGAGACGAAACGGTTGCAAGGGAAGCTGCAGTGGAGTAAACCGGTCCATCTCGGCTTGAGCTTGAGCCGACTGACGGTAAACACTGTTGTTGACAGAGGTGAGTCGCAGAACGGTGAGCTAATCAGCTCCTATCGGCATCACTTGTCACTAAGAGGCGCAGGGTAGACCGGCGAATTAGGACAGAGAGTACAGAGAGCTATTACACTGTTTAATCAAACTGTGCATCATCATGACGAAGTTAAGCCAACAAAGTTGTCTAGTTTCACTTTAAGTTTGGTAAGTTTCTTGAACATTATTAATAACTTTGGCCAACTCTGATGAACGCTTAGTCAGTTAATAATCCGCATGACCCAAAGGTGAATTCCCTAGTCCCCTGGGTTACAGGTCAACCCGCACATAACTAGTACCACCAGATTAATTGCCATTACACGGTTGCACAAGACCACACTTACAAACTTCTTCACAACAATTAGCAGTCAGCCCTACTGAGAAGCATGTATTGCTAGGAACAGCAAAGAACACAATGAATGACAGTAAGGCTCAACTTGACTAATTTATGTTTCCAGGTTCTTTTCTCTGCTTTCTTTTCTACTGCAGACAGTAATCCCTCAACAAAGGCGGGATTCTGAACTGATTGTCATGGTAACCACCCTCCCTTCACTTTCTGACAGTTGGGTAACAGCGCTGGAGCTTTACTTTGGTCTATAGAAGCTGCAGCCTTTTTTCAAAGACAAACTGTAACCTACATTTCATATTTACTGTTTAACTGACAACTTCAATGCTAACCTTTTCCTCTGCTCTGCTCATTTTCCCTGTCTCCACAGCTCTCTCTCTCTTTCTCAACCACACATAAAGGAGCTGGGCTACTCTAGGGTATCGTAGGGATGGTTGTGCGTCACCGTTTAAAATATGCTCAGCTTACTTATCTGGGTTGAATAAGTCAAAAATTGCAGTCAATGTTTTTAATAGCTTGGCTTGTGTAAAAGTCAGCTTTGTTCAGAATGTCCTCAACATGAGTGACGATTTTAGTCCCTCACAATCAGAACAGGATAACGAGTCCCTCTGAGTAATCAGTGTTCTGCAGTCTTTTAACGTCACTGGCTCAACTGAACACAGCTTGTTTGAAACCTTGACTGAGACTGTATTTGCATGCAAGGTACTTTCACAACGGGGAAATAAAAATAAGAGGGAGAAGTGTCGAGCCAAGCTGAGCCATACCATGCTGTCGATAAGATCTATAAACAGAGTCACAAGTAACAGTATTGCCCATTATATCCCTTTAGCTGACGCTCTTATCCTGACGCCACATTTTAAAATAATTTCTCAAACTCACACTAATGTTGTCAATAGTCCCATTTCTGATCATTAAACAGTCATAATTGGAATTGAGAATTCATTACACCACACAATGCATAAAATCTCTTTTGACAACAAGTGGCTATGATCTTTGACTTGGTGTTTTGATACAATTACAAAGCTATCTTTTTGCTATAAGTTTAGCTCACTGGATGAAGACGGCGGGTATAGCAGTGTTTCCCACAGAGTGACAGTGTCACAGCGGTGGGCAGTATCACTGAACTGCATATAATATTGTACACTTTACAAGTATAGACTAAAACCATTTCATTAATGGTTTGCACAAAGTGGAAGGCAGCTGCTCTGCAACTTGCTAGCCAACGTTTAGAGCACACTACAGGATTACCAGTACTAAACTGATTAAAGAAACTTGGGAAACCACAGACATGATGAACGATTTTGACAGATTTTTAAAATTTCAATCATAAGATCACACAGCAGACAATCGGTTTAGATATAGGACCACACACTTAGTGCTTATACTAAATGATTTAAGAGTGGAAACTCCAGGGCTGTGCATGTCTCCTACATTTTGCAGTGTGAGCTGAAGGCAAGTTTGAAAATAAAGTTTCATTTGGCTTCCAACAGAGCTATCCAAAGCTAATGCTACAAGCTAAGGAGTATGCTACATCCAGGTTGTAACACCGTCAGGTTGATCGTTGGGTTTCAGCCCAATACTCATCGCCGTCTCTTTCAAAGGAAGTTTTAAGAAAAAGAAAGGGAGAGCTACAAAATGCGTGGTTTAGACAGTGAGAGTAAGTTGGTTTAGAGGTTTTAAGATCTGTGTTGACAGAGCTGTTGCAGAGTGGCGCTAAAAAAAACCTCTACCATAACAGTGTTTCCCACACATTCATTTATTTTAATAAACACCTGCCACAAATAGATTTTCTATTTGCAGAGTTCTGAATCCTGTTCAATCATTCAGACAGCGCAGCAGTGAATAATATCACGTCAAATACACCGGCACAGTGGATGGCAATGTGGCTTTTAGTTCATCAGTAAAACCAATGAAGAAGAGGAGCTTCCTGTTGTCTCGCAGGCAGATGTTAGCCGCTAAATTGAAGAGAGCAGGAATAAAAGACAAAGTGAATGTGCAGGCGTGTGCGCTGACAATAAGTTGGTAGCAGCAGCTCAACACGAGCGAAGCCGTTAACCCAGCCGCATTCTTAAAAGGCGAAAACTCAACAGCTTAGTCATTAAATCGTGCTAACAGTAGAACTAATGCAGCTAACGGCTACGCTCGCGCTTAACAGCTGCATGCAACCTCTTTTTGGTCACATAACTGTTTTCAATATTGACTGCGTATGTTGTGTGGATTAGCGTTACAGTTAATTTTTGACTCTGACGCTT